>JAUESO010000054.1:0-298070 GCA_030914385.1 Drosophila antonietae | reverse complement strand
GTTGATAAGCAAGAACATAAAAGATAAGAAAGTGCATATAGACTGCATATTATATTTGCTTTACGCCTTATGAACCTACGTCAAAAAAGTTTTAAGAATTTCTCTCTAATAAAACAGAAAATATTTCAAATTAATGGCGAACGTAAAGAGTGAGTGATGCTATTGGTGAACTTAAGCTTTTAGAACTATATCATTTAGATCTTTAGATCCTTAGATCTTTAGATCTAACTTCGTGAATAAATAAATATATGTAAAAATCGGTTCTCCTCTATATAAACACAAATTTAGTCAAGAAGAATGTGATGTTAAGGCAACTTGTCGCTGACATGGCCAAAGCTCTGGTTGTTGCTCGAATCTGCTTCAGCTTATGTGAAAATTGAAATATTTATTTACAGAGTTTCCAGTGCATTTCCAAAAAACTAACTTGAGATATATATAATTAATACATCTACATCTCAAGCTCATTTATTTCTATTAATTTCTTATATCACAGTCTGAAGTCTTGCAATGCTGCCCCGGCTATGCAGGACCAATCACAAAATGTCTGCCCGTTTGTTCTGAGTGTGGACCGAATGCCTTTTGCCAAGCGCCAGAACAGTGCGCTTGCATAGATGATGACTATGAAAAGATCGAGAATGGTAAAGGCTGCAAACCAAAGCTAAATAGAAATTTATGCGCTAACACGGAGCTGACAGCGGAAAATATTTGGCTTTTAATTAGCGCAAACAATTCACAAGTGGTAAACTAGATATAATATCTGATTGAGTCTTCATCAAATACAATTATTTTCGTAGGTGCCAATGGAGTGCTGTGAAGGCTATGAGAGGCTAAACGAGTCGGAGCCCTGTTTGCGCAAAGTGGATAATCATGAATGCCTAGAAACGATTCAGGTCTGGGATCAGCTAACGATGTCTCCCAATGAAGTTTCGGTAAATTGCCCAGATTTATTCAAAGAATAAGAGCTTTAACAATTATTTTTCCTCATCGATAAAAGCCAATTACAACAACGGAAATTCGTCGAGTTTGCTGCGAAGGCTACAAGCGACAAAGAGCAAACGGACCTTGCCTACCCCAAACTGAAGTAAGTCAAGAAATGAGCTTTACCTAAACAGGGTTTTCGTAATTTCATATACAGAACATAGTGAAGAAGAAGAGCTGAGATCAGTAAAGTAATCTGCAACGTTGACGACGCTAGATGAATTAATTACATAAAATTTAATTTAATATGAATGAAAATATACTGATTCCAGCTTAAGCATGTCATTATTTTCTTAAGAACTCATGTTAATTCAACATTTATTTCATATTCAAGGATTCTAATGTTTTGTTACTTTCTTAAAACTTATCTATACTTATATTCGAATAGCCCATAGAAGCTACTAGCGCCAGAACGCCTGAAGATCCCAATTTGTGCACAAGGGAGTTGGACATTGAAAGACCAGTGCCGCCGGAGTGGATGCCGGTTAAAGAAGAATTTGATAAGTACAATATCCCATTTCCAGTAGACATGTTCGTAAGTAAATGTACATTGCTGCGCATTTCAAATTACATCACATAAAATTTCAATAGCCGAAAGAAATTGAAACCTTCTGCTGTCCTGGCTACGCCAAGGTTGAGAGTGAACAGTTGTGCAAGCCCGTGTGCCAGGCCAATTGCGGACCAAATAGCTATTGTCAAGCACCAAATAAATGTGCTTGCAACAAAGGTTTTACCCAAAGCACAGACAGTGATCTCTGTGTCCCAGAATGCTCGGAGCAGACCAAACCAGCACACAGTACCTGCCTTACTCCTGCCATATGGGCATGCGATGATGGCTATGCCAAGCATCCCAACAAAAATGGAGAAAAGGGATATGGTTGCTATCCACACTGCGTGCAGAGCTGCTCCAGCTATGGCAGATGTGTGGCGCCCAATGTCTGCGAATGTCTGCCCGGCTATACACCCATTCCGATTGGTCATGATGCAGCTAATGATATACCGCTTCAGATCTGCCAAAAGAAGTGAAATGCTTCTTTGAAGTTATATTAAATAATTTTATATAACCTAACTTTTTATGCAAGTAAATATATATTTGTATATTTATATATTTATAAAGATATATCTCAATAAATTCTCAAGCACATAAAGCTTTATCTTTTCAATTTGCAGTCTCTGTCTCTTGCTTCTTTGTAATAGATCTCAAAAAGGAGTGTTAAAAAAATAAATATAAATATAAATATAAAATATTTCTCGATTGCCCTTACAATGGCATATAAGAAATTATATATATTTTGTTTTAATTATTAGCGAAAATTAAATCAATAATTTGATTTTAACTTTCAAGCTATACAAGAATTTTCTTCAAAATGAATATATGTAATTAAAAAAAAAAAAAACACACACACACACACAAGTAAATGCTTTAGATATTGGAATACTAACATGTTTGTTCATTCAATTATGTAATGAATAAATATGTGTTAATACGGCACAGGCATCTACTCCACAAAACCAATATACTCTTTTTGATTCGTAAAAAAAATTAAAAATAAAAATAAAATAAGATAAACTGGTCTACCTTCTTACGCACACGAACATTTAGCTTTCGCACACATAATCTGGCGCCACTTTGGTCAAGCGTTAAGCATGACGATTATGCAAGACTTGATGCAGTTATGAGCATTGACTTTAAGTGCCATAAGTGTCCGTTCAACGCCCGAATGTAGCATAATTAATTGTAATGACAAATTGTATTGAAAACTGAAAAAAAAAAAAATTCGTACAAGAAAGATATGATTCAAGTTCGTTGTTCAAGTCTTTCGTTTCTTTGGACAGAACCTGTTGGCTCTACGTTGACCAACGCACAGCATTGATCTTGTGCTAGGCCAGCGGGAATTGAACTCAGCTGCACATGTGTATGTATATGTGTATATGTACATGTGGCAACGGAGAATGGCACGACCCAAAAAAAAAAAGGCCAGAAAACAACTAAAGCAACGAAAGCCAAAGCTAAAGCAAAGTGAATGCAACAAACTGAGACGCGCAGCCGCAATCAATTAGCGCTATGCGATGACGTCGACGCTGACGCTAGCGTCGCTGCTCGCGTCGTGCTGCCACATGTGGCGATTGCGTCATGGCGCCAACCAGACCGTCTACTAACGGTAATTGACTTGCAATTTCTTTTGCGGCAACTTTTCGGTTGCAAAGAAATTTGCCGAAAAAAAAAATGTGTTGCAATAGCTGTCTGTGCTCCAGACAGAGACGACATGCTTCAAAATATAAGCCAGCTGTAATTTATTAACATTTATCAACCAAGCTTTTCTTGCAGATTGTTAAATGCAATTTGCAACTTGGCCAATAGAAATTAGACACACGCGCATATTAGAGTGTAATAGGGCATCATTTAAGTGATTGCTAGTTGGCTTAATTTATATAAATATATTTTACTAATAGATATTATGAAAAAAAAAAAAATTAAGTTGTTTCAATCGTTCTTTGTGCTTCTTAATATAATGTAATATTTTTTTTTACTAGCTCTAAGATTTTAAAAATATTTTTTCATTTTTGCTTGTTTTTTAAGAATATTAAAAATATTAAACAAAAATTATCTTTAGTTTATTAAAGCTAAATTTTCAATTTAAAAATAAATAAATAAATAAATTTTTCATATACTAAAAATTTAATTTTAATAAAAAATTTTCATATTAATTTTAATTTATTTATTTATTCTTGTGCTTTATTTATTTGATGGTTATATTAATAATTTAAAAAAAGTAAATAAAATGAATATTTTTATATGTCTTAGCTTACCATCAAATAAAAAATAATTCATATAACTAAAAATAAATTTGTGTATGTAATTATATTTTATTTTTGTATTATTATTTTTTTTTTATTATATAATTTTTATTATATTTAACATAATACTATATAGAAGCTGCCAATTTATGTCAATTAAAATTTAAAAATTTATTTTGATTTTGTCTTTTTTTCTTATTTCTTGCTTTATACAGAGCACTTTACATATTTTGCGTCATTTCTTCATTGATTTTAATTACAGACGCTTGTTAACAGTATTTCTTCTCTATATTTCGGCCCGTTGGCCTGTTTATTTTGTATTATTTTCCATTTTTTTCCTATTTCCAGCTCTCTGCCAATTTTAATGCATTTATAATGTATTACAATTTTTCATTTCTTTTTTGGTCGACGTGAAGGAAGTGTATCTTGTGGTTTTTGACATAGGAAAAGCCATAAATTTAATGCATGTCTATTGCCATATAATTAGCTATATTTATGTGCAAACGCTTTGTAAATAATGAGACAGTTAACACACATTCTGAGTGGAGTGGAGTGAAGTGAAGTGGAGTTGTTGTTATTTGGCAATTTTTCTTCAGTTTTTCATGTCTTCTATTCAAAATCGTTGAAAATGTTTTTATTTGTTGCAGCGGCTTGGGCAATTGCTTAATTATTTTATGTTTTATTTGCGCCTTTGTTAATTTACGAACATTTTAGTGCTGCCTAATTACAGTTCGCTCTATATATTTGTATTTCTCTTTTTTTTTGTGTTTAAATAGCAAGGGTTGCTTAAAAAGTTGTGAATTGAGAGATATGAATAAATGTTGGTTATTGAAAGATTTTAGTTTTAATTATAGGATTGTACGCTAAAAAAAATATAATAGTAAAGATTAAAACAACTTTTAAAATCCTAGTTCGTCTATTTTTTACTTGTCTATAAATAAATATAAATACATCTTTGTTTTGACTAAATGATTCGCATATTATTTATTTTATATTTAACAATTATTTATTTATTATTATTTATTTTTTTATTTTATTTATTTTTATTTTTCTTTATTTTATTTATATTTTTTAAAATTTGTATTTTTGTTTTTAATATATTTTTGTTTTATTTATTTATTTTTTATATTTCTTTTTATGTGTATTTATATATTTTATATATTTCGTTAATATTTAGTTATTTTTTTTTCATATTAATTTTTAATTATTTCTTGTATTTGACTAATTTATTTTGTATTTTATATATTTTTATATTTATGAATATATACAAATAAACATTTAATGTTTTATTTTTTTAATTTTTAATTTTTTTTTTAAATTTTTTTTATTTCTTTTTTTTTAATACTTTTTGTTTATGTAAAATTATTATTATTTTTTTTTTTAAATATATTTCTAGTTTTGGTTTTTATTTATATATTCATGAAAATATGCATTTTGTATTTTTAATCTTAAAGTATTTTATTTATATTTTATCCCGATTTTTCGCGCAGTAAAATTTACATAAATTTAAGTATCTTACATTTTGTCTTTATTTTTTTTTAAGTCCTCTGTAATTTCCTTGTATTCTCATACTACATAATATATTTCTAATCTCACGTCAGTCTGTTTCAAAAAGAAACTTACTTTTTAACTGCCTCTCTAGTTTCAACAAACCCAAAAAAAAAAAGAAAAACAAATTTATGTACGCCTCAGTGCGGCCAAAAGCAGCAACAAAACGAAGAAAAAAAACAACAACAAAACTACATACAAATCCGAAACAAAGGCTACAAAATGTACAACTAGACTCAACTGCATAGCATAATAGTATTTATACAATTTACGCAATTTACACTACTCACAGAAACAACAACAACAACAAAAGATATCGCAGCTACAATAATGCCTAGTATTTGATTGCCAACTGTTGCTGTTGCTGTTTGTTGTAATTATGAGCTTAAAAATCGCCCTCAATAAGACATAAATGACTTAAAAATAATTTGAGATCTACAAATGAACAAGGCATAAACAATGCTAAAATGAGGACAAGCGCAATTTGAATCTGAATTGTAGCCAAGTTTCTTTTCTAAATGTTCAGTTTTATTTTGTATGCAAATTGCATGAGGAGTAAGTCAATGGGTCAAGAAAAACCCGGAAAGCTACAGACCAAACTCCTATATCTATTACACACCAAAACAGCTGCAACAGCTCCGGAGGCGGAATTACTTATTATGTTAATAAATTGTTTTTCTCCTTTTTTTTTTTTTTTTTTTTTTTTTGACTGGTTTTTCTGGCTCGCAAAAGATTTGCATGGATTTGCAGTTGCGCTTGGCCACTTCCTTATTTATCAGCGGCAAAGCCTGAAGAGACAATCAATTGACCAAAGCCACAACTTGATTAAGTGCAAGCAACTGCCCACCACCTGGCATGCCTCCATGCGAACGGCTCAATTGGGCGCAGCATTCAACGGTGCGTGACAATTTGGCCAAGTTAACCGCATAATCCGAGATGCTCACCAACAAAAGAAGCAAACCAAAAAGGCACACAAAATTTAGTTTGAAAGACGCGCCACAAGAGTTCAAATGCTTTTGCCATTGACCTCTTTTACTGAGCTGCTACGTGCTCGTGTGAGGGGTAGGTGGAGTGAAATGTGCGGCTCGGCAGCAGTTGCAGCAAACAATTCAATTGCCATGATGATGATTATCACTTTCAAATCAAATCAACGAACGCGGGTTTTTACTCGCCTCAATGTCATGAAAGGGAAACTGATTGAAAGGGCCCCAGATTGCAGTTAACCTGCTGCAAAATCCATTTGTCCAACAGGTTTTTCTCGGCTCACTAATTGCGAGGCAAGCAGTAAAGTACAAGGCATTACAATTAAACGTTGAAATCGAATTGAGAAAATGCCAGCACTCATGTGCTGCTGTTTAGAGAGCTCAACAATCTCAACAATCTCAATATTTGACTTTATGTAGTGTTGCATATGCCACAAATATTTTATATTTTATTTTTAGATAAGGAAAATTTAAGTAAATATTGTCAATAACTTAAATAAATGTTTATAAATTTTTAAAGAATTTTCCCGTTTGAAGTTTTCAGCTTGCAACTTTAAGAAAAGATAAAAAAGCACAAATATGAATTTAATTGACAAATTTATATTATAAAGATTTCTAGAAGAATTTTGTCTAATATTTCATAATTCTTTTGATATATTTAAAAAAAATAATAATAATATATACAATTATATAAATATATTTTAAAATTTTATATATTTAAAAAATAAATATTAATGCCAATATTTTACCTAATTATATAAAAATGTAGTTAAAACTATATTTATTTTTGTAGAATTTGTTTAACTCATATATATATAAATACATAAAAAAAAATGTATGCAAATATTTTATCAACTAAATAAAAATATTTTAAAATGTATTAAATTCAAATAAATCACATTACTTTTCATCCATTTAAAGTTATTTTACAAAAACCTATTTCTGCACGCCATTTATATTTTATGCATTTCACGATTATGAAGCAAATGTAAAGTGAAGTCTCGATTTTTCCCATTACTTGCCAAAAATAAAACTAAAAGCTGTCCAAACACACTGCATACCAATTCACAGTCGCAGTCGCCGTAGCAGTCACAGTTACTTGGGCACTTTGCCAGACTTGGCTAACTAACCACAACAAGTGAACTGAACACCGAACGACCTTGACCAGAAACGCAATGAACCCTCAACGCCGCATCGAGCGAACATTAAACTGACAAAAGGAAGAGGAACAAAAAAATAAGAAAAAAAAAAAATAGGTAAAAACATGGGAACTACCACTAAATGGAACCGTTAACGATTAAAGAAAAGACTTTTGTTCATGTCACATAAAATGTCATAACTGTCAGGTCTCGACTCGACTGGACTTAGCCTCGTGCGAGAGATGAGCTGCCAGCCAGATGTGGTACGATATGGAAATGGAATGACAATTGGCGACCAAACACATGCCAAAAGACAATTAATTGTTACACAAATCGACGTTAAAAATAAATTGGAAAATGCTAATGCGATTTCTGAAGATGCCGCCAACAAAAAAAATAAATAAATAAGTAAAAAAAATATAGTATATATGTATATATGATTAATCGACACCTGCCTCACATTTGACTCTATTGTTGACAGTAAAGATTTATAAGCTAAACGAATCGGCATACAAACATTCATAATAATTTATGTAAAGCCGCCTATAAAGACGTATGTGCATAAAGATATAAGACAAGGTCAGGTCGCGTGACGCTTTCAAATCTGATAAATATCAAATATAATATGTGAAAATAAAAGATGTATCTATATAGCTTCATATATACTCTATATATATTATATATAGATACATCGATGTAAAGCTTGTAATTAATTCAAGGAAGCGTGTGTAATTGTGCTGCTGGAATTAAGACAATGACGCTTATAAGCACTCGCAGCTGTCTATCGAGAGGCAGAGAAACAAACACTTGGCGCCCCCATGCGAGCTTATGACATAAGATGCGGCACGTCTAACGGCAGCCTCCAATTGCGCTCTCACTCATACACTCACTCGCTCACTCGCTCTCTCTCTCTCTTTCTGACACTCTCAACATCTCTCCCTCTCTCTTGCTTGTTGCAGGTATATCGAACTACAATATGTGGTCAAGACATGCAAGCAATGTGAATGAAATTAAATCGAAAGTTGCATGCAACAAGCAGCTATAAGTATGTGACTGCCCAACTAACACATACCCTGTAAACTAAAGATTTGCAGAAGCACTAAATAACTGATATCCTTAATAATATTATACAAATTTATTATAAATAATTTTGAAAATGAGCCTACGCTCAATACGATCTAGTATCTGACTACAAAATAATAGAAAAAAAGTTACAATTATGAATTATATCTTAATAAATCTAAATTAAAAGAGCTTAATCGATATTTAAGAATTTTCTATAAAGCAAAATATTAGAAAATATTATTAAAATAGAAAGAAATTAAAATATTTTTTCATCAATCCAATGAATATAGCTTGGGAACATTATTTATATATTTATTTAAGTATCTGGCAAAAAAAAGGCAACTCTTAAACCTAATAAGATCGCTTCGACGCTCTCGACGCAAGTCTATATAAAACCGACATAAAACTTACTCTCACTCTCTCTGTCTCTCTCTCTCTCTCTCTTTTCCCTCTTTATGCTGCCTTTCTCTCTCACCAACAAATATTCAACTCACTCCAATATACCCCTTTCATTACCATTTCTATGGGTATCATAGCCGATCCTCTCGTAACAGCTGTGCCACGCGCACTACACGTCTCTCACTCTCTCTCTCTCTCTCTCTATCCATTCGGCACGGCATGTGAGACCCATTGACATAATAACGAGGAAGGTAACCAAAGTAAGACTTTAAACTCCGTTGGCGACACACAACTGGGGCGTCAATTACAGCGACCCACAATCTGAAACTGAAACGAGTTGCGAATATGTGTTGCCCCAAACATGTTGTCAGTGGGTTAGGTTATGGTTGCTGACCGCACATACATACAGAGCACATACATACATGGACATGAGTGACACAACAAAAAAACACAGTCAAATGACCGAGTGACACACTCACTCTCTCGCTCTCACTCTCACTCTCATTTTGGCTTTTGACCAGCAGCTGGTCAAGTGAACGTAGTAGCAGCAGCAAATGCGAAAGTAAAAGGATTGCAGCACAATTGAAATTGCAATTGGAATTAGTTTTTGTGGCCAAATGACAGATGAAAGCCTGCATTCGTGATGCATCAGCAGCTAAGGCGCGGCTGAGAAGCCCATCAAATATGAGAAGTAAAAACTAATTCAACTGAGATTGTGGCCAACTACAGTGAAGCCCTAAAATATATGATATATAATATTATATATGATATATATCATTTTACACTGATTTCAACATTTTTGCAATATCTCATTTAATTTGTATATCGAATCATCATCGATCATAATGCAACTCAAGACTTGCGTATATATTTTTATTAAAGAATTCATTTCTGTTGGGTTTAATTTGACATTTCATTTTAAATCATTTTTTATTCAAAGAGCATGAAAAAAAACATAAGTAAGGATAATCCACAAGTTTCTGTCGAAACACCATCATCATTCGGCAAAAAAAATTTCTGGGTTATCTCTTTCATAAGCTGACGAATAATCTGGTCAAGATGACGAGATGTGAAAAATTGCTATTCCAGATTGCGCTCTCTATATACCACTATATTAAATGATATTTAAATATTAATATCATCGTCTGATAAGATGAATATAAATCTACTTTCATCTATTAGACTTGATAATAAATAATTGAGATAAATTATATCAATTAGATAATATATACAAATTAATAATAAAATATCTATTCGTGAGTTAATTTTAAAAATTTTTTGAGAATATAAATTTTAGACAACTTTAATAGCTAATGAAGCTTTATATATTTTGCAGTATTGAAAAACTATTTTCAAGCATATAGATTCAAGAGCTAATATATACGAATATATATTTTTATTTATAAAGTAAAAGAGCAAGAGAACTCCAGAGAGAAAACAAAAATAATTTTTACAATTTGAAAGGCGTTTTGTCTATAAAACAAATTTATAAAAATTCCATTTAAATTTCGAATAAAATGTCTAATTATAAATTATTTTTGCTTGCTTTTTTTGGCCATAGTAAAAGTAAGCCAATAATTACCTAAAGACAGCAGGCAAAAACAATTTCAATAATTTTAAAGTCAACTTATCTCTAAAATTAAATTCTAACATGCAAATTTAAATTTCTAATAAAAAACAATTAACAATTCTAAACTGTTATTACATATCCTCCTTAATTATAATATTATTATAAATTAACATAACATTTTAAGCTATTTTTATATAGTTTCCTTGCATTGCGGCTCTTATTCAATTGCCCACAAATATATGTGAGTTTTTATTGTTGTAAAAGACTTGAGAAATTACCAAAACAGCAACAACAACAAGTACAACAGAAGCAAAGTAGCAGCTGTCGGTAGTCGAATTAAACAGCAAAATGGCACGCATCCATAGAGCTACCTGTGCCTGCGTCCACTACCCCCAACCCACTCCGCACCGCTCGGCCCGAACCAGCCTCTCTCACCTTGCCGCCAAGTCTCTGATTGCAACTGCTGCATTTCAGCGCCGCTTGCCACTTGGCTGCCTCGAGTTCGCGCCTCCGAAAAAAGAAAAACACAAAAAAAAAAAAAAACAAAAACAAAAAGAGAAAAAAAATATATATTCAACCAAACAAGCAAACTCAACTCGACTCTGGGCCGAACGAACCATTCACCATTCGCTGCATGTGTTTTGGGGCGATTGCGATTATGATTATGCTATAGTATATGGTATTATTGTTGTTGTTATTGTTGCTAGACTTCGGGCCTCGTCGTCGTTGTCGTTTCATTCATTCGCTTTGCCTTTTTGACTGTTAGTTAGAGTATAAAAGTTTGGGCTCGCGCTGCAGTTGGCATCATTAAACCGTTAACCATCGAACAGTGTGGAGTGGTACGGAACGTGTAATAGAGTTTGGTGTAGAGCGATTCCTTTCAAAAGCAATTCAATAAATTCAATTTCAATCTCGATCTCAATACGATTTCGATCGTTCGGGCACAGTTCGGTACACAGTTCGACGGATAATCAATAATCCTCGACAAGGATATTTAACGTCAACATCATGAAGTTGATGGTAGGTATCAAAAGGATCAGCGTGTTGTCAGTGTTGTGAAGTGTTTCAAAGAATTCGAGCTATATTAGCTAAGATCGACAGAGTTATTAAAGAAAGTATTTCAACTTTCTGACTGAACTCTCATACAGTAGCTAAAGTAGAGTACAAAAAATATTCCAAGTCAAGTACTACCCAAAATTCAAACAAAATATCACCATATTTTTGTATTTAATAGTGGAAGCCATCAAGATTTGTATGCGCTAAGAGAACAATCTAGACCATCAAAGAGTTTTCTTCAGAAAAACCAAACTATTGCCAAAAAAATAAAAGCAATGCAATATAAAATCTATTCAACTATATACAAGAAACTATATAAAACATTTTACAATTGTCCAAATATTGAAAAAGAAAATACATAAATGTATTCTACTAAACTTAAAATAGAATACAAAATATTCTAAAATTTCAAGCACTTAACTTGGTGCAAGCAATATGTTCATACTATATAAATACAATAGACATACTCCGTATGCAACAACAAAAATCAGAACTATCTGAAAAGTTGCTATACACAATTTTCTGAATACTAAAATATTGAAAAAGAAATACAAATTTTTCTTGTACAATTTTCCAACAAGTTAAAAGCAATTCACGCTTCTGCTCAACACTTTCAAGCTTAGGAAACTTCTACAACCAACCCTAAACAAATCCTTTACCTCATATTCCCACTACAGCGTACAGCGACTACGCTGGCTCTGGTGCTGCTGCTGGCCACCAGTTATGCCCAGGCTGGCGAGGAGAAGAGCGAGGCTGCCGAGAAGACAGCAGTTGAGCCATCGGAGAAAAAGGCTGAAGAATCAGCAGCAGCTGCTGATGATACCACCAAATCGAAACGTGGACTACATTATTATGAGGATTATCATCATCATCATGTGCCACACTTTCCGATACATGAAGAGAAAACACTGACCGTGATCAAGAAGGTGCCAGTGCCAGTGCCAATCGAAAAGATTGTCCATGTGCCAGTGGAGAAGCATATCCATGTGCCCGTCAAAGTCAAGGTGCCCAAGCCATATCCCGTTGTCAAGCATGTGCCCTATGAGGTTAAAGAGATCGTGAAGGTGCCCTACGAAGTACCAGCGCCATATCCCGTCGAAAAGAAGATACCCTATCCCGTTCATGTGCCCTACGATCGTCCAGTGCCCGTCAAGGTATAACAATTGACAGCATTGGAAGTCGTTTACAGCTCATTTAAATGTGATTTTGTTAACTCCTCTCTAGGTAAATGTGCCCGCACCTTATCCCGTTGAGAAGAAGGTCCATGTGCCAGTCAAAGTACATGTGCCCGCTCCATATCCCGTTGAAAAGATTGTCCACTACAAGGTAGAGAAGCACGTGCATGTCGACAAGCCCTATCCCGTCGAAAAGATCGTCCACTACCCAGTCAAGGTGCCAGTCGAGAAGCCCGTGCCTCACTATGTGGACAAGCCAGTGCCCCACTATGTCGATAAGCCAGTGGCCGTGCCAGTGATCAAGAAGGTCCCAGTGCCCGTCCATGTGCCCTATGATCGTCCCGTGCCCGTACATGTTGAGAAGCCAGTGCCCTATGAGGTGAAAGTACATGTGCCCGCCCCTTATCCAGTGATCAAGGAAGTGCCCGTTAAGGTTGAGAAACACGTTCCGTACCCCGTCAAGATTCCCGTGGAGAAGCCCGTTCATGTTCACATAGAGAAGCATGTGCCCGAATACCATGAGAAGCATGTCAGCTACAAGGAGCCCGAATTTGTGCACAAGCATATCGAGGAGGATCATCATTATCATCATCAGGAACAGCATCATGAGCCCATCCATCATTCATCATATTCGGCACCCATTGAGGAGCATCAACATGAACAAGAGCATGAGGTGGAGCATGATTTCAATGACTATCATGATTATTATCATTCATATCACGGTTACTAAAATTGGTGAATGAACATTTCTCTCTTCTTTCTCTCTCTCTCTTTCTTTCTCACTTTCTCTTTGCAGCATTGAGAATATCGGTTATGAACGGTAACGGTTATGAAAATGGATATATAGCTAAACTGAACAAAACACACACAAAAAATACGAAAAAAATGCAAATAACAAAATTACATTCACAAAACATTCAGAAACAATCAAAAAAAAAAAAAAAATTAATACCAAGTTCTTCCATATCATATACCCAAATGCCCAACATTCCAATTCCACAATTGCTATATAGAACGTGATAACGATAGAGATTCTTTGAAACCCTAAAAAATTACAATGTGACCAAAATGTGACACGAAACGAACTTACTTAGATTTTATGAACGAACTTTAGCTTAAGCCATACAAAAAAACAAAAGGAAACCCCAAGGAACGTTGACGAAAATATCCCGTGAGATTTGTTATGAGAAATTTTGAAGACGATTAGACTTAGAGCCTTAAGAAACAAAACAAAAGATACAACACATTTGGCCCTACACCCAAAATACAACCACTCAAAACAAGTAAGAGAATAGCGAAACTAGACCCTAAAACAACAACCACACAACAATACATACACCACATATAAAAAAACCTTCTCATCAGGATCGTATATATATATATATTGGATGTGTGGATGTGTTGTTGGACTTGGCTGTCACTCTCTCACTCGAATGCGAATGTTAATACTGGGTACAACATCTGACGATGTGGTTGCTGCTGCTGTATTTGTCCTCCAGCTGCGGCTACTCCTCCTTCTGCTCTGGTCCATCCGAACTGTGCACCCGGTTCTGTTCGATTCGATATGATATTGAGATCTGATAAGCGTGTGATAAGACTTCTGTTATAGTGTTTAAGTGTTAACTCTAGCTAACATATTAATTTACTCGTATCTATATATATATATATAAAGATAGTTAAGGCAGGCAGGCAGCCGTGCAGTCGCCTAATTAAGTCAGTTTGTAAACGAACGTATTGTATTATTTTTATATAATTTTTTGCTATATAGTTTTTAATACAACCTAAACATCAACTATCTATAGTTTTGCTAAATGTAAAAAGCTATCGAAACCGATTTATAAAAAGTACTTAATTTACAATATAATAATTTTTTGTCTCTGTAAAAACAAAAACACAACACAACAACAACAAAAACAACATTCAAAATGAAGCTGATGAATATGTTAAAAATAAAAACGAGAAGAATCAAGTGATCAAAACTGAAATCAAACTGCTGTTTTCTTTCAAAACTTAATACAAATTATAATAATATAAATTTTAAATAATTATATAAATATAAAAAAAACTATATGAATAAAATATTTAAAAAATAAGAAAGCATAATATGAATATATACAAAAAAAAATGTAAATCAATACATAAATAAAAAATCAAGTCAATTATAAACAAAGTTGATTTATCAAATATTTAGTAACAATATTGTTGAATACTATACTATTAAAAAATAAATTGAAAAAATGTTTAAAATATTTATATTTTATAGGAACAAAATTAAATTAAATAAAAAAAAACCTCGAGCAAAAAAAAATTAACAAAAGTAAAAATATATAAATAGTAAATGCAATTAATTTTAAAGAAATAATACAACTAAATATTTTCAATTAAAACTTAAATATTATAATTCTTATTTATATTTTTAAAATTATATAATATTTACATCAATTTATTTTTATAAACTCCACGAAAAATAAATTTAAGCAAATATTAAATAATTTTAAAAATTAAAATAATTAAATTGTATTCGAAAATAATATTTCTTAAATTTAATAATTTATAATAAAACCAAAAGGTAAGAATACAAACTGAAACTATTTTTATTCGACTTAAATATATTTGTATATTGCAAATTGAAATATTTTAAAATTTATTCTAATAGCTGCAGCAGAAACGTGAAAAAATATAATATTATATATTACATCGTAATTAAAATAATATTTTACATATTATAATTGTTTCGAAATTTACTTTGGCTTAAGTTTCCCTCTACATTTAATCTCCCCAACTAACAGCTAGCTCCTACCGAACCTCGCTTAACATAGATCTCAGTGACTTGCTCAACAGGTTAACAAAATTGTGCATTACAATGCTCCTACACTGTTATCAAGTCATTTTGCCTTATACAGCCGTTTGGTTTATCTAATTTTCAAAATGGGCTAAACATTGCCTGGCATTCATAATTGCATATTCAAAGTGTCTAAGCAGCGCCCACTGAGCGGGTGATCAACATGTTTATTATTACATTTGCCACACTATGTTTTTATCATTACGCTTTCCATGCAACAGCAACAACAGCGACAACGACAACTCGCTGACGGCACTCGTGTCCATTTCCTAGCGTTTATTTTGCGGCTAGGCATTACTTTTTATTAGCACCAACGACCGAATTGTGTGTGTGTGTGTGTGTGTGTGTGTGGTTGTCGGCTGTGATACCCTGTAGTCTAAGTAGCCATAGTGGGCATATAGTAATCGAATATTAATAGTAAGTGGACTTACTGTGAAGAAGTGAATAAATGTCAAATTTAAACAAAATTTATTATAAGTTATAATAATTTAGCATAAGTAAACTTAGATAGTTATTTGAATATATAAATATATGTTATATTATATATTTAATATATAAATTAAAATTAAAATTTATATTCAAGCCACAATTCGACTGGTCAAGAAAATAATATTTTTTAAGAATTCAAAATCATTTGTCTTTCTTCCCTTTTTTGTACATATTTTCCATTGTCTTTTTAATTTTTTATTGTATTATGTATTTAAATTAGTTTATTGTTTAATGTTTAAAAAAAAAAATATTAAAAAAATATCAAAGTAAAGATGAAAAATTCAAATAAATAATAGAGATAAAATATTCACAGTAAAAATGTATGGTAAATACGATTAGCTTCACACTTACAGCGTATCTGCTAGCTTGTCTTTAGTAACTAACAACTTTGAAAACGGCCAGCGACTGGCAAGTCTTCGTCTATGTTGGCGTTGTATATATATATATGTATATATACTGATATATACATATATTGAAAGATTAGGTTTCAATTTGCATTTCGGTTTCATTGAAGCTGCAATGCTGCTGCAATTTCCAGGCAAACTAAGTGGGCCATAGATTTATCACGTTTTCCTTAGTCGGTTTGTAGGACATGTGCTCCTAACCGATATTTGAGACAAAAGCGCACATGCAAAACGTGTTGTGAAACCAAAGCGAAATGAAAAGTGTTCAGAGATCGGCGCAGACATTTAGCTGAAGCCGGACTCTGTCTGGCTGCGTTTTATTACCATATTGAGGCTAACTCTCTAGGTGGTTTGTTGTGGATATCTGGTAGTGGAGGTCTTTTTTTTTTGTTTATGTAACTGTAACTCTAACTGTAGCATTTGCAGTTTATGGATTATGCAATAAATAATCAACACACAATAGTCAATGCCTGCCTGCTTGCCTGCTGCTGCTGCTATTGTGTTGTAATCATTCCCCCAATAGAATGGTTGGCCATAAAATCTGGCCAATGGCTTTTTCAATTAACTCTTTGCGGGTTCACATAAAAATGTTGGTCTATAAAAGATCTAGCTATTTGTATTTAAGCTCTGAGCTCTAGTATCAAGTGGCAGCCCAAATCGGATTAGTTGGCTAATGGTAAAGGGTTAAGCTATTTGCATAAGAAATGAATTTGCTTTATGGTCTATTTCTTAGAAATTAAAATATATATAAATATCGAAAAATATATACAAATATTAAATGTGAAGAAGTATTGAGAAACAAGTTTATTACGTATTCTATACTAATATATTTATAGTAAATAAATAATAAACAAAATGATTAAATAAATAATAATTAAGTCGTTAAAAAATGAAGCAAATGTTCAACTAATTGACGTAAAAACTAAAAGAATTTAATATCCCATTGAAAAATCGGCGTATTTCTCACAAGAACACACATCTAAATTAACATGAAATTATTAAAGCCAACAGAAATTTCATAAAACAAAATTAATAAAAACAAAAACAAAATTCCTAAAAAGCTTTCTGAAATAATAATGAATAATATTAACAAATAAAATATTTTTAAAATTGATAAATAAAAATAAATATTGAAAATAAAACGACTTAAACATAATTTTTAATACTTTTAATACTTAATTAATAAATATTAACTAAAATCAGTTAAATCTAAAAATATAATAATAGAAAATTAAAATACAAATCTTATTTCTCTTACAAGCACATGTTTTTATGTTTGTATATAATTTTAAACATTTTTATTTAATATAAATTCTTATGTAATATAAAAATATGTATAGTTTTATTTATTTTATTATTTATTTATTTATTTTACAATGTATCAATAATATAAAAATTGATATATTTTTATTTTAACATAAAAGTTGATATCAATTTTTTTAAATATAAAAATTGATTTAAAAATGCAGGGAAATAAATATAAATATTTCAATATGAAATATTTTGTCATTCAGTTACAGGAAATCTTCAGACTCAACCCCCATAGCAAAACCTCGCTCAACCTTGAAAGAACTCATTTATAACACCGCAAAGTGACTAACCATGGTGGTTAGCCAAAAAGTCAGTTATGTAATCGCTGCACCACTGCTGTGGCTGGCTGTCATAACAGTCAACGCCTTGTCTCACATTTAAATGTACGTATAATAAAAGACCATAAAAAAAGACAAAATATAAATAGAAAGAAAACAAATGGAAACCGCACAAAGCGTTGGCTACGACATGGTCAACACTAATGGGTAGTCATTGACACCGCCATTTTCTTGGGTGGTGCTGGTGGTGCCATCCATTGCACCATGCGGCGCGTTATGCTTTTGTGGCACACCGAAAATTTGCATTTGCATGCCCCAGGAAAAATTAGCTGTTTTCTTGTTGTTGTTGTTGTTGTTATTTCCATTGACATTTGTGGGTCACTCGAGACCAGACAAACGAACGACCTGCATATACACTATAAAAATTACAGGTGCTGCGATGTCTGAGTGTGTGTATTATTTTTCGTAATCGTAACTATTTCTGGCTTTATTTAAATGATGTCAGAGCCAAAGCCAAGCCAGAGCCGCTTTTGGCAGCAGCCAAGTGGAAAGTGAATGCGGGAAATATTCGTCGACATGCGAGTTTTTCTTTCTTTCTATCTTTACCCCCCCGCCAATAAACATATGCGTGCGTATGTGTGTGTGTGTGTGTGTGTGTGTGTGTGTGTGTGTGTGTGTGTGTGTGTGTGTGTGTGTGTCTGTCTACTGGATTGGTCATTATAAGCCAGTCAGTGGGCCAATGTGTGGCGGCAGGCGGGCTAAGACGGAGCTGCAATGTCTTGGCAATTCGAATATTGCGACGCGTAATCGCCGCCAATTTGACGGAAAATATTTGAAATGTTGTGCGATTGTCTCTCTCTCTCTCTCTCCCTCCCTCTGTGTGTGTGTAAATTGTAATCGAAAATAGCAAAATTAATAACAAGCTTTTGTTTGCTTCGAGTTTTAATTGCTGCATTTGCGTTATGTGGCAA
This sequence comes from Drosophila antonietae, assembly GCA_030914385.1. Classification (NCBI taxonomy): domain Eukaryota; kingdom Metazoa; phylum Arthropoda; class Insecta; order Diptera; family Drosophilidae; genus Drosophila; species Drosophila antonietae. The sequence continues at coordinate 279,063 of JAUESO010000054.1, read as the reverse complement.
ATTAGATAAGAGAAACGAACAATTCGTGCGGTAATGCAATATAAACCATGTAATCAATGCGTCTCAAATGGGAGAAAGATATGAATGCATGAAGGAATATATGCGTAAGAGATTGTTAGTTTGATATTCAGGAAGATTTTTCAAGAGCTAACTGAGTGAGAGACATTGAAGTGTGGATCATTAGAGAACATAATTGCTGTACAAAAACCCAATCACTATGTCTAAATAATTATAGAAAATAATTTAATTAACGAACACATAATATAAATCCCATTTTTTCAGGAGCTAACTAGGTAAGAGACATGGAAGAGTGGAATGTATAGAAATATAACAAAATAAAAATTTTCCAAAAATCGAACTTGTTTTAACAAATCTTCGATTAGCAAACACAAGTTTAGAGATATGAAATAACTTTTAAAAATTATAAAAATACTTATTTTCCAAGAGCAAAAAAGATAATGGTATTTAATGAAAAAAACAATTAAATTTATGTTTTTTTATACACATAATTCCTATATAAAATGACTATAAATTAGCATAACTATAGCCAGGTATCATATGAAATAACGCAATTATCAAACAAAAAAATACAGTGATATAAAGCCCTACTATAGACTCCTATATTTCCTCAAAATTCACAGGCAATAAATTGAAATACGAAAATATTTAAGAACGCACAGAAATATGTATAATAAATATTAAAGTTAAATAATCATAACAATATAAAAGTAATATAAAGCACTACTCACTTGATATAAGGTATATTTGCAGGTATATGATATTTGGCACCCACATCAAAATCCTTTTCAGAGCGCAAAACAGGTGGCTTTATGCCAGAATATTTTTCACTACAAAATAACAAATAAATGAATATAATTAAATACAGATAATTATTAAGCTACATGCATTACCGCAAGTTCCAATAATGACAATTCATAACCCGTTTATTGGCATTGCCGCTAAAGACATCATAACGCCAATTGTCCAAAGCCAAGGCAAAGGGCAAAAAGGCAACCTAGAGAAAAGTAAGAAACGTTTATATTAATATTCACATTATACAATGTGCATTCATCATGCCCACTCACTTTGTCAATAGCCATGGTAAATAGGTAATTAATGTCATAGCTCGACTCGTCCAGCGATCGCTGCAACAGGCCTAAGGTTTGCAAATGCTTTGGCGTGGAGACGGACAGGCCGATTGCATCGCCCACGGCCTGATGAAAAGCCGGATTGGCGCCATTACGAAAGACTTTCGGCAGATGGCGATACTGCAGAAAATATTGTATATGTGCCATCTCATGATGCACACTTATTAAGCTTTTCTGATTGATGTCCGTGCACATTTTAACACGAAAATCGTGACGATTGCAAAAGTCCCAGGCGGATGGTTCGCAGAGGACGCGCCTATCGAGCGGTTGCTCAAACTGTGAATTTCTATAGAATTCAGGGCCCACAGCTGACATATTGATGGACGTGAAGAACTCCTCGGCCAGCTGGAACATTAACAAAGGCGTATAGCCCTGCTCCACCATGCGTGGCGTGACATCGATAAGCTTACGACCCGGATACGGTATTATTATGTCCAACACATTCGACCATGACTGCCCATACATATTGCCCAATATATGCGATGGTATGGGCGCAATGCGATTGATACGATCCGGTCCATAGTAATCCCTCAGCTTGCGACGTACATACGAATGCAGACTTTCGTACAGCGGACGTATCTGTTCCCAAACAATGTCTATATCCTGACGGAAATTGCCCGATTCATAGGCCAAGAACCAATACTCGCCGCCATTGCTGACATCTGCAAAATGTTCCGGTTTAATTTTTGAATCTTTTAAAATTTATATTCATTTAAATTTATTTACTGTTTGCAGCTGCCACATCCTGCATCACATCAATCAATTGCTCATAGTCATCGCGCATGCCACGCCCAGCCTTGCGATGGTACTCCACCCATGTGTGTTGCAGTTCATCCCAGTCCCGGCTCTTGCCCATTATATCCTTGAGATGGGGTATATAATGCAAATCGCATTGAAATGGCTGCTGATAAGCGCAAATGCTGGCGTCATTGTACAGGAAAAGCATTTCGTTCAGCAAGCGATTGTACTGTGAAGTAAAATAGAATTATTTAAATATGTTTTGAGGTGTAAGGAAAAAAATTAACTTACTCTATCTAAAACATCCAGGGATAGTGAATTCGGTCCCACCTCAGATTGCAGCATTAGCTGTCTATATAAACGACGATCAAATATGAGATCCTTATTAATGCGCTTCGATTGTTCCGCCGTTATGCGCTGATATTCCACATAGCGCTGCTGGGCATTGAGCTGAAAGAAAATGTTAAAAATTTTAAATTAATATAATTTAAAGTGAATATTTTTATTATTATGGGAAGATATATAGAATTATCTTCAATTTCCTACTACCTAAACCCATATAATTATTTATACATTTCAATATTTTTTATTTTTTGTGCATCGTTAAATAAAAATCGAAATCTCATTTGTAAAAAATATGATTCCCTAGCTATTTCGAATCATCAACATTTCAGTTTTAACTGAAAACCCGTCTTTGCTTCAATCACATTAGGTTTTGACCCAAAAACGTGCTGCAAAAGTCTCAGACTGCAATACTTTGACATTGGCAAATTGGCCTGAGAACTTCGCCAGGTAAACGACCTTGACTATGTTGTCTGTGTGTGTTAGCCATATGTCTGTGCTTCTATGTGTGGCTCTGTTTGTGTTCGCCACTTTAAGCTAGCTGCCAAGTTGCATAGACATTCAATCTCAAGCTTTTGTAAGATTGCGTGCCGCAACAACTCGATTTCAACTACAACAATTACAATTTCAAGGGTATGTGTTTGTACGTGCATACCCCACTATCAAAACTTACCGCTTCCGTTTGCGTATAATCATTCACGTTCGTCTCGAAATTCCATTGAGCTGCCACATTGGCGGTGCACTCGAGTGAACCTTTTTGATCCGTTTCGACGAGTAAATTTCGCAACTTCTCCAACTCTTGCTGATAGCGACGATCCTGCTGATAGCGCTGACGATCCAGATAGCCCTGATTCAAGTTGAAGCGATCCTGATTGGATTGATAGGGATTCTGAAAGCGATTGCGATCATTGCCCACAAATTCCACATTAGGATTATTCACATATGGATTATTTAGATTGTTGTAGTTGGAATTCATATTCGGATTGGTATTATAGTTATTGAAGTTCGCCTGATCATTAAAGCTGCCATAGTTGCGTTCGGTGCTGCTCGATGTTGGTCCATAATTGTGATTCGCATAGCGATTATCTTGTCCACGATTCACTTGCTGATCCGCACTGAAGGGTGAATCATCGACACGATCACTAAAATTCAATCGAGGTGTGGGATAGGCGTAGCCCAATCGCATGCGCTCATCATAGGTCTGACCGTACTGCAAATGAGATCGTTTTGAGAATGTTGCATTAATTAATTCTGAATTGTTTAATTACTCACCCTAAAGTCATCCAGTCCATCATCACTGCCGCTACTCCCACCTCCATCATCCGAATAGGGTGGTCCATAGCGCTGGCTTCGATCGCGATCGGCTCTCAGCTGGGCGGGAGTCGTTGCCACATTGGGCGTGTAGCCATTGTAGAAGATCTCCGGCTGTGGTGTGGGCAAATCAAGTTGAGGATTAGCATGACCCATGCTCCACAGTGTGGAGCATACGATAAAGAGACAATGCCACATATTCGTTTATCATGCAATACGATCTATATATGTGAAGTTTTTATTTAAAACACTTTCAAGGTCAGCGCGCAGTGCTTATTAAATCTTTCACAAGCAATTAACAATTTTAATTACAGTTCGTTTGACATTATCTTAAACGCACAAATAGCTCATACAGGTTATACATAAAATAGCTGATCACGCGAAGAATGAATACTAAACGGGGAACAAAGCAATTCGAATAGTAGGGTTTAGTTTTATCGTAGAATGGGGCTTAACATTGAAAAAATATTCTGTAAATTTTATTTTATCTGTTAATGAATATAAATTTTTAAATTTTAATAATATTTATGACTTATTTGTTTTATATTTATATTTTTAATATATATTATATTTTTACTTCTTGTTATTTAATTAATTATTATATTGAAATATTTTTTTATTTTTAAATATGTTTGTTTTTAATTTTTTTCACTGACTTAAAATTTAATTTTTTAAATAGTCTATTTATTTATTTTTCAGTTTTATATTAGTAATACTTTAAAAAAAAAAGTCATTAAAAATTATTTTTCACTGATTTTTTGAATTATAACTATATTTTACAATTTAGTTAAATCACTTTTTATAATTTAAATATTAAGTTTGAATATTATTTAGAAATTTATTGTTAAATCTTATAATTAGATTTACTTTCTTTTAAATGCATTTTTTTTTAGTTTAATCTGTTATATTCATTTTAAAAACTTTTTTATTTAATTTTTTTATATTTTTTTATATGTATCTTTGTTATTGAACAAAACAATGATAGAATTATTCAAAATTTCTAAATTTTAGGTGGAAACTCGTATCAAGATTATCTTGAACTAAGAGGAATTTTAGAAGGGATTAATTGCTTTCACTAAAAATTGCTTTATTCACAGCAGCACAGGTTATGGATCGATTTTCACATTAGATCTTTGGGAGAATACAAACTTTAACTGTGCAATACTTTTTGGGATCGCACTATTTTTCGCTTTATAGAGGTCACTTTCAGTTTCGGAATATTTTGGAGCCCGTACACCCACGTAACGTCACGGAACACGTCTAAAACTCTACTGACTGAGTGTAAGAATTTTTTTTCGAAATTACTTTGCGACTTTTTTTTGTATTTTGTATTTGTTTGTGACTCGAAAATGAATTCAAATTTCAACGAAGCGACGTCGCAGTTGCAATCAGCATCGCAGTCGACGTCGCAGTTAACTCTACCTGCGATGTTCCCTACATGTGTGAGATAAACGCAATTAGCACTGCGACTGCGATGGCTGAGCAGTTGACGTCGCAGTTAACGACAGCAACAACAACAATCAAATCAGCCATAAGCTTGGGAACACAATAGGCAACAAGTTAAAGTGTGTGCGTGTGTATGTAAATGTTTTGCATGCATGTTTGCAATTATAAGGGAGGGTGAGGGCACGTTAAACGAATATACACATCTACACATACATATAAATATACATACATACATACTTACGAGCTGCAAGTACAACTCCGAGTACTAATCAGTTACAAAAATAAAAGGTTTAGCCGCATAATTATGGCGAGTGTGAGAAAGTACTCAGGTTATAAAATGAACGAGTCGTTCATTTTAGACGGCGCCCACTCAAAACTCGACACTACACAAATCCGATATGTACACGGTGTGTATTTGATATATTAAATTTACACATTTTGACTTGCAACAATGTTAAATTGTTAATTGCGTTTTAACTTGACGCACGCACACAAGTGTGACCGATTTACACTACTTAAAGAACAACAAGCGTAAAGAAGCTTCTGCAATTGGGCAAGTATCGATGCCAAACAAGGAGCATAACAAGCATAGGCAAATGCATGCTAGTGTGACCAACTTTGCTTTGTTTTGTTCTTCATAAGAATTTTCCTACTCGATACTTATCAAAACATAACAAATGCAATAAAGCAAAACATAACAACTAGAGAAATATATTTAAGTAATTTTACTTTTAATGTACATATGTATGTTTATGTGGCCGCAGTTAATGTCGCCGTAGCAGTTGCCGTCATAGCCGCAGTCAACGTCGCTGCCATGCAAAAACGCCTCGTTTTGCGGCCCGTGGAATGTCACTCTTGACCTAGGCGCATGTGAAAAAGTGTTTTGACTCATCGCGCGACGAGAGTGGGGGGGCGTATGCGCATGTGTGTGTGTGAAATTAATGATTGCAGCGAAGATCAATTGTAAAGATAAAGCGAGAGAGAAGAAAGAGAAGGTGCTAGCTAAGCGGGTGATATGAGTGAGACTGATTGATGCTTTGATTGCCCCAGTGGCAGACAAATAAACAGGTAAGCATAATATTAGAACGAAATAGAGATATATAAATATACATATGTACATATGTATATGCATATGAATATATTTAAATATGTATATACATACATGTATGTATATATGTACATGTGTGATTCATGGTGTAATTAGTCCGGGATCTCTAGTTTCTTTCTACAGAAATGAGCTCATAAATAGCCGCTCATACATTTGCAGTCTGGAACAGATCTGCGCTTTGTTAATATACCCTGTAAAATGTAATGGCTATTTAAAGGTAAATTGACAAATTTATGTATATTTTTGTTAATGCAATTTTTTATGTATAATTTTGCATTTCGGTTAAATTTTTGCATAATTTGATGTATGTATTTTTATTTATATATTTTGATTAGATAAATTTATAAATTTTGATAAATTTTGAATTTTCAATTTGTATTATAATTAATTATGGAAATATTTATCATTTACTGCCAGATTAGGTCAAGTCTAAATTACAAAAAAAAAAAAATGTTAGAAAGAATAAAACAGCTATACAGTGTATATTCTATTCAGATACATTTTCCTATTTCCTTTTTAGTCTATTTAGTTTTCTGCAATTGAACTTCATATCTGATGAGCTTTGCTTAAACTAAAGTATATATTCGAGATATGTCTGTACAGGGTATTTTATAGCACGGCACTCGCAAGGCTCTTTAAGTTTGCTTTGAAGTGCTGTCATTCAAGATAATATCTCAAGTACGTAAAGTATTCTACTTAGAGTATACTATCGGCGCTTTAAATGAATGTACAGGGTAGTTCCTACTCATGCACTTTTTACATATTGGTTGATTATTTTGGATCATATTCAGGTTGACATGTTAAATACTTAAATATACTTATCTTATAGTTTAGAAACAATTGTATAGGGTATCTCCCAGTCAGACATTCTGGCCCTATTTCATATTTATTTTAGATTTCTCCAATTCAAGGTCACAACTAAAGTACTTCAATTGCTCTTATATGATATACTATATCTATCTAGTCATACCTAAAGTACTTCAAGTAATCCCATATAGTGAATATGTTATATAGCGCCAGACAGCTGTTAGCAAAGCGTGGGAAAATAATTATAATTAAGAGATATCTGTTACTAATTGAACCATGCACTTCTATGAATAATCTTAAAGCTAACAATGTTTTTTAACTATTTACTTTATTCCAATTATCGCCTGTGCGCGTAGTCATCATAATGAATTGCATTTTAATTATAGTGGGTTTTTTTTTCCAAACTTAATTTGTATTTTTAGAAGTTTTCCGGTTTTTGTCTCAGCTATTTGCAAAAAAAAATAGCTCAAAGCTAATTGAGTTTGCGAATAGAACAAAAAGTTAATTTACTTTCATTTCAACCAACTGAACTGATCTATTCAGTAATTAACTAAGATGTACAGATAGTTCTTTAACTTATTCATTAAGCGAGGGCTGTACGAATATCTTAATATATATATTTTTTATTTTCCCATCAAGCGTAGAACCAGTAAAATTGTACCTTAACAGAAAATAAAATAAATGATTTTTCACGTAAAATGAGGATTTTAAAGGAGATATTATTAATTCTATTAAAACATCTTAACGAAACTTTGCCTTTTAAATCTCCTTAAATGTAGGGCAGGGAGTTTGAATATTCAACATTTTATTGCAATTCAATTCAATTCTTAATATTGCATACTTTTCGCTGCAGTATAAAATCAAATTTCCCAACACATAAGTTAAGGCTAAACATAATTATATAGCTAAATATATCAACAGTCTCTAAATTACAACTAGATCAAATATTTCTATTTGTATTTGCATCTGACTTAAGGCTTAAGAATTGATGCGCTTCAGACGCAATCACAGCTACGTCGAAAGAACGACTAAGGGAGAAAGTATTAGGCACTTGAGATGGCATGAATACATACATACATACAACATAGGGATTACAGTACTTGCAAATCATTCTTATCCAAAGAGAGCAGCCATTGAGAGAGTGTCGATAGAGCATTTGATCTTAATTGCAATGAATGTAATAAAAGAAGAGTGTGAAATATTTGGGTGGGTAACCTATAAGCAAATAATAGAGCGGGAAGTCTGAATTTATTCTCAGAGCTGCCATTGCTGTTGAGAGTGAGTGCAGCTATCCATTTGTGCTTTTGCTTATCTGTGTGAGTGAGTCAAAAGCTGAGCCGATAGGGAGAGCGAAGGGAATTTCTTAGCGCATTTGTCCATCTACTCTCCTACTTTTGATCCATGAGAGTGTGGGAAATTGGGCAATAGCTCAGCTATACATTTGAGCTTCTTCATTTGATCTCGATTTGAGGGGACAATACATTAGTGTGAGTGAGTGCGCTGCAGCCTGAGATTGCAGTATTAGCAGAAAGTGTTTATCCGACTGCTGTTGGTCGACTTTTCAATGTCGCTTTTGATCCCGCTTTATCTGGGCAATTTATCTGTTGGTGAGCTGCCAGCTGAGCTGCTATGGGTGTTGGAAGTAGTAAATAGTAAATTGCTCGGCTATTCTCAATTACACTTTCGCTCAGGATCCCGCTTTAAGTGGACAATATTTATGTGTGAAACGGCAATAGAGCGTGGGAACTTGCTCAGCTATTCATGCATACACATGCAGGCACTGTATGCTGAGTGGCGCTCTGCCTTTGAGTGCTGCTGGCAGGGCTTGCAGCATTCCTAGAAAGTGTTTCTTTCTTATCAGAGTTTGCTTTCCATTTGTGCTTTTGCATGTGATACCGCTTTGAGTGAATAATTTGTCTGTGTGCGTGAGTCGGCAGCAGAGAAACCGTTGCTCTTCATCACATTTGATATGTATGAAGCGGAATGTAAGCGGAAGCTCGACAGCATATGTATAAGAGAGTCAGAGACAAGACAGGGATTTCAGCACAAGCAGCAAGCGTTTATTCGGAGAGCTTTTGAGAGGGTAGTTGCTCTGCTTTTTGCTATTTGAGCTTTTACTTTCGCGGTTATTTTATACAAATCTATGTTATTTACATTGCTCGATTCTGCAACGCTACTGCAGAAAGCTGCTGTTGAATTATAAATATATGTACATATATTTGAGTTCTTTGATAGCTGCTGAGTCGATGAGCACTTCTTGAATTATCAATTTGCTCTCATTCTTTTTATCTCACTGTAAGTTAGTCTGGTACAGACCGACATTGCAGCACAAGCAGAATACATACATTATATTATATTATAATTTTGTTGAGAATTTTTTGTGAGCGAGTGAGTCGGCTCAGCTCAGTCCCATTTTAGTTGTATCGACTGCGTATGTGTGATAACGTCAGAGAGTAGATAGATGGGATTGCTGCACGAGCAGTAAGCGTTTATTAGCTGCTAGCTTTTGTATGTGATATCGTTTTGTGTGCACAATTTGTCAGCGTCAGAAGAGCGGCTATTGCTGAGAGCAGTTGTACGGATATCCATTTGAGTGTATGGGAACTGCTCTTTGTATGAGTGAATGCGATGCAGGTAGGGATTGCAGAACGAGCAGACGATGTTTTGCTGAGAGTGGCCATTGAGAGTGTGGATAATTTATCGATGAGATCCCACTTTGTGTCTGTGTGAGTGAGCTGGCGGCCATTATACGTGAGAGTGTGGGAAATTGTCCAGTTATACGTCCTCGTATGCGTATGTGTGAGAGAGTCTGAGGATAAGTTGGAGTTCAGCATTAGCAGAAAGCGTTTATCCGCACGCATTTTCTGCTATTGAGATTGTGGACAATTTCTCGGATAATTTGTTGGCGTGAGTGAGTCGGCTGAAGAGCGGCCTTTGCCGTAGGCAATAGCCCGGATTCCATTTGAGAGTAGGGGAAATCCGCTTAAGGCTGGGATTGCAGCGCGAGCAAAAAGAGTTTTGTCTTATCCGTTTGCACTTTTGCATTTTATCCTATTCTGGTTGGATAATTTGTTCGCTTGAGTGAGTCGGATGCTGACAGAGATAAAAGCACTGTTAGAAGGTAATTATCTCACAGCAAGTGGAACTGAAAGAGGAGTAACAAACAATGCTCATTAAAACTAATATGATTTATATTTAGTTTATTTTAGATTAATTTTTAAAAATTAAAATAGAAATAGTCAAGTACAGATTACTTTTTAGACCCAACCGACTTCCAAGCCATTTGCTCGATTTTGTTGCATTAGCCAATCTTGCAGCGGCTTGAAATAGGCCAAAAGCCCATCCATACTGAGGTCTTCATTGCCCAGGAGCTGCTGCAGCACCTCTTTATAGTGCAGTGAAGAGCCCAAGCCCATGGCGCGATTAAGACTGACACCAATTTCACGTTTATCAGAAAGATCGCACAGATCCAAAGGCCCTTCCGCTGAATCTATCACGTACTGTCCAGTGCTGAGGCAGAAGTGTTTAAAGAGCTGAAATTGTAGGACGATGCTGAGGAAATGGCTGTAAAGAAGAGAAATAATAGACAATTAATTACTTCGCACTCTGCCATTTCAGACTCAGCCTGAGCCCTGCCTCAGCCTCTGCTTCATCTTCGGCTTCTGAGTCTGCTTCTGGCTCTGCCATTGGCTCTAGCTTGAACTCAGATTCTGCCTCAGCATTTACTTCAGCTTCTGAGTCTGCTTCAGACTAAGACTCAGCCTGAGACTCTGCCTCAGCCTCTGCCTCAACTTCGGCTTCTGAGTCTGCTTCTGGCTCTGCCATTGGCTCTAGCTTTGACTCAGATTCTGCCTCAGCATTTACTTCAGCCTCTGCTTCAGCTTCGGCTTCTGAGTCTGCTTCTGGCTCTGCCATTGGCTCTAGCTTTGACTCAGATTCTGCCTCAGCATTTACTTCAGCTTCTGAGTCTGCTTCAGACTAAGACTCAGCCTGAGCCTCTGCCTCTACCTTAGTCTCTGCTTCATCTTCGGCTTCTGAGTCTGCTTCTGGCTCTGCCATTGGCTCTAGCTTTGACTCAGATTCTGCCTCAGCATTTACTTCAGCTTCTGCTTCAGCTTCGGCTTCTGAGTCTGCTTCTGGCTCTGCCATTGGCTCTAGCTTGAACTCAGATTCTGCCTCAGCATTTACTTCAGCTTCTGAGTCTGCTTCAGACTAAGACTCAGCCTGAGACTCTGCCTCAGCCTCTGCCTCAACTTCCGCTTCTGAGTCTGCTTCTGGCTCTGCCATTGGCTCTAGCTTTGACTCAGATTCTGCCTCAGCATTTACTTCAGCCTCTGCTTCAGCTTCGGCTTCTGAGTCTGCTTCTGGCTCTGCCATTGGCTCTGCCATTGGCTCTGCCATTGGCTCTAGCTTTGACTCAGATTCTGCCTCAGCATTTACTTCAGCCTCTGCTTCAGCTTCGGCTTCTGAGTCTGCTTCTGGCTCTGCCATTGGCTCTGCCATTGGCTCTAGCTTTGACTCAGATTCTGCCTCAGCATTTACTTCAGCCTCTGCTTCAGCTTCGGCTTCTGAGTCTGCTTCTGGCTCTGCCATTGGCTCTAGCTTTGACTCAGATTCTGCCTCAGCATTTACTTCAGCTTCTGAGTCTGCTTCAGACTAAGACTCAGCCTGAGACTCTGCCTCAGCCTCTGCCTCAACTTCGGCTTCTGAGTCTGCTTCTGGCTCTGCCATTGGCTCTAGCTTTGACTCAGATTCTGCCTCAGCATTTACTTCAGCCTCTGCTTCAGCTTCGGCTTCTGAGTCTGCTTCTGGCTCTGCCATTGGCTCTAGCTTTGACTCAGATTCTGCCTCAGCATTTACTTCAGCCTCTGCTTCAGCTTCGGCTTCTGAGTCTGCTTCTGGCTCTGCCATTGGCTCTAGCTTTGACTCAGATTCTGCCTCAGCATTTACTTCAGCTTCTGAGTCTGCTTCAGACTAAGACTCAGCCTGAGACTCTGCCTCAGCCTCTGCCTCAACTTCGGCTTCTGAGTCTGCTTCTGGCTCTGCCATTGGCTCTAGCTTTGACTCAGATTCTGCCTCAGCATTTACTTCAGCCTCTGCTTCAGCTTCGGCTTCTGAGTCTGCTTCTGGCTCTGCCATTGGCTCTAGCTTTGACTCAGATTCTGCCTCAGCATTTACTTCAGCCTCTGCTTCAGCTTCGGCTTCTGAGTCTGCTTCTGGCTCTGCCATTGGCTCTAGCTTTGACTCAGATTCTGCCTCAGCATTTACTTCAGCTTCTGAGTCTGCTTCAGACTAAGACTCAGCCTGAGACTCTGCCTCAGCCTCTGCCTCAACTTCGGCTTCTGAGTCTGCTTCTGGCTCTGCCATTGGCTCTAGCTTTGACTCAGATTCTGCCTCAGCATTTACTTCAGCCTCTGCTTCAGCTTCGGCTTCTGAGTCTGCTTCTGGCTCTGCCATTGGCTCTAGCTTTGACTCAGATTCTGCCTCAGCATTTACTTCAGCTTCTGAGTCTGCTTCAGACTAAGACTCAGCCTGAGCCTCTGCCTCTACCTTAGTCTCTGCTTCATCTTCGGCTTCTGAGTCTGCTTCTGGCTCTGCCATTGGCTCTAGCTTTGACTCAGATTCTGCCTCAGCATTTACTTCAGCTTCTGCTTCAGCTTCGGCTTCTGAGTCTGCTTCTGGCTCTGCCATTGGCTCTAGCTTTGACTCAGATTCTGCCTCAGCATTTACTTCAGCTTCTGCTTCAGCTTCGGCTTCTGAGTCTGCTTCTGGCTCTGCCATTGGCTCTAGCTTTGACTCAGATTCTGCCTCAGCATTTACTTCAGCTTCTGAGTCTGCTTCAGACTAAGACTCAGCCTGAGCCTCTGCCTCTACCTTAGTCTCTGCTTCAGCTTCGGCTTCTGAGTCTGCTTCTGGCTCTGCCATTGGCTCTAGCTTTGACTCAGATTCTGCCTCAGCATTTACTTCAGCTTCTGAGTCTGCTTCAGACTAAGACTCAGCCTGAGACTCTGCCTCAGCCTCTGCCTCAACTTCGGCTTCTGAGTCTGCTTCTGGCTCTGCCATTGGCTCTAGCTTTGACTCAGATTCTGCCTCAGCATTTACTTCAGCCTCTGCTTCAGCTTCGGCTTCTGAGTCTGCTTCTGGCTCTGCCATTGGCTCTAGCTTTGACTCAGATTCTGCCTCAGCATTTACTTCAGCCTCTGCTTCAGCTTCGGCTTCTGAGTCTGCTTCTGGCTCTGCCATTGGCTCTGCCATTGGCTCTAGCTTTGACTCAGATTCTGCCTCAGCATTTACTTCAGCCTCTGCTTCAGCTTCGGCTTCTGAGTCTGCTTCTGGCTCTGCCATTGGCTCTAGCTTTGACTCAGATTCTGCCTCAGCATTTACTTCAGCTTCTGAGTCTGCTTCAGACTAAGACTCAGCCTGAGACTCTGCCTCAGCCTCTGCCTCAACTTCGGCTTCTGAGTCTGCTTCTGGCTCTGCCATTGGCTCTAGCTTTGACTCAGATTCTGCCTCAGCATTTACTTCAGCCTCTGCTTCAGCTTCGGCTTCTGAGTCTGCTTCTGGCTCTGCCATTGGCTCTAGCTTTGACTCAGATTCTGCCTCAGCATTTACTTCAGCCTCTGCTTCAGCTTCGGCTTCTGAGTCTGCTTCTGGCTCTGCCATTGGCTCTGCCATTGGCTCTAGCTTTGACTCAGATTCTGCCTCAGCATTTACTTCAGCTTCTGAGTCTGCTTCAGACTAAGACTCAGCCTGAGACTCTGCCTCAGCCTCTGCCTCAACTTCGGCTTCTGAGTCTGCTTCTGGCTCTGCCATTGGCTCTAGCTTTGACTCAGATTCTGCCTCAGCATTTACTTCAGCCTCTGCTTCAGCTTCGGCTTCTGAGTCTGCTTCTGGCTCTGCCATTGGCTCTAGCTTTGACTCAGATTCTGCCTCAGCATTTACTTCAGCTTCTGCTTCAGCTTCGGCTTCTGAGTCTGCTTCTGGCTCTGCCATTGGCTCTAGCTTGAACTCAGATTCTGCCTCAGCATTTACTTCAGCTTCTGAGTCTGCTTCAGACTAAGACTCAGCCTGAGACTCTGCCTCAGCCTCTGCCTCAACTTCGGCTTCTGAGTCTGCTTCTGGCTCTGCCATTGGCTCTAGCTTTGACTCAGATTCTGCCTCAGCATTTACTTCAGCCTCTGCTTCAGCTTCGGCTTCTGAGTCTGCTTCTGGCTCTGCCATTGGCTCTAGCTTTGACTCAGATTCTGCCTCAGCATTTACTTCAGCTTCTGAGTCTGCTTCAGACTAAGACTCAGCCTGAGACTCTGCCTCAGCCTCTGCCTCAACTTCGGCTTCTGAGTCTGCTTCTGGCTCTGCCATTGGCTCTAGCTTTGACTCAGATTCTGCCTCAGCATTTACTTCAGCCTCTGCTTCAGCTTCGGCTTCTGAGTCTGCTTCTGGCTCTGCCATTGGCTCTAGCTTTGACTCAGATTCTGCCTCAGCATTTACTTCAGCCTCTGCTTCAGCTTCGGCTTCTGAGTCTGCTTCTGGCTCTGCCATTGGCTCTGCCATTGGCTCTAGCTTTGACTCAGATTCTGCCTCAGCATTTACTTCAGCCTCTGCTTCAGCTTCGGCTTCTGAGTCTGCTTCTGGCTCTGCCATTGGCTCTAGCTTTGACTCAGATTCTGCCTCAGCATTTACTTCAGCTTCTGAGTCTGCTTCAGACTAAGACTCAGCCTGAGCCTCTGCCTCTACCTTAGTCTCTGCTTCAGCTTCGGCTTCTGAGTCTGCTTCTGGCTCTGCCATTGGCTCTAGCTTTGACTCAGATTCTGCCTCAGCATTTACTTCAGCTTCTGAGTCTGCTTCAGACTAAGACTCAGCCTGAGACTCTGCCTCAGCCTCTGCCTCAACTTCGGCTTCTGAGTCTGCTTCTGGCTCTGCCATTGGCTCTAGCTTTGACTCAGATTCTGCCTCAGCATTTACTTCAGCCTCTGCTTCAGCTTCGGCTTCTGAGTCTGCTTCTGGCTCTGCCATTGGCTCTAGCTTTGACTCAGATTCTGCCTCAGCATTTACTTCAGCCTCTGCTTCAGCTTCGGCTTCTGAGTCTGCTTCTGGCTCTGCCATTGGCTCTGCCATTGGCTCTAGCTTTGACTCAGATTCTGCCTCAGCATTTACTTCAGCCTCTGCTTCAGCTTCGGCTTCTGAGTCTGCTTCTGGCTCTGCCATTGGCTCTAGCTTTGACTCAGATTCTGCCTCAGCATTTACTTCAGCTTCTGAGTCTGCTTCAGACTAAGACTCAGCCTGAGCCTCTGCCTCTACCTTAGTCTCTGCTTCAGCTTCGGCTTCTGAGTCTGCTTCTGGCTCTGCCATTGGCTCTAGCTTTGACTCAGATTCTGCCTCAGCATTTACTTCAGCTTCTGAGTCTGCTTCAGACTAAGACTCAGCCTGAGACTCTGCCTCAGCCTCTGCCTCAACTTCGGCTTCTGAGTCTGCTTCTGGCTCTGCCATTGGCTCTAGCTTTGACTCAGATTCTGCCTCAGCATTTACTTCAGCCTCTGCTTCAGCTTCGGCTTCTGAGTCTGCTTCTGGCTCTGCCATTGGCTCTAGCTTTGACTCAGATTCTGCCTCAGCATTTACTTCAGCCTCTGCTTCAGCTTCGGCTTCTGAGTCTGCTTCTGGCTCTGCCATTGGCTCTGCCATTGGCTCTAGCTTTGACTCAGATTCTGCCTCAGCATTTACTTCAGCTTCTGAGTCTGCTTCAGACTAAGACTCAGCCTGAGACTCTGCCTCAGCCTCTGCCTCAACTTCGGCTTCTGAGTCTGCTTCTGGCTCTGCCATTGGCTCTAGCTTTGACTCAGATTCTGCCTCAGCATTTACTTCAGCCTCTGCTTCAGCTTCGGCTTCTGAGTCTGCTTCTGGCTCTGCCATTGGCTCTAGCTTTGACTCAGATTCTGCCTCAGCATTTACTTCAGCCTCTGCTTCAGCTTCGGCTTCTGAGTCTGCTTCTGGCTCTGCCATTGGCTCTAGCTTTGACTCAGATTCTGCCTCAGCATTTACTTCAGCTTCTGAGTCTGCTTCAGACTAAGACTCAGCCTCTGCCTCTGCCTCTACCTTAGTCTCTGCTTCAGCTTCGGCTTCTGAGTCTGCTTCTGGCTCTGCCATTGGCTCTAGCTTTGACTCAGATTCTGCCTCAGCATTTACTTCAGCTTCTGAGTCTGCTTCAGACTAAGACTCAGCCTGAGACTCTGCCTCAGCCTCTGCCTCAACTTCGGCTTCTGAGTCTGCTTCTGGCTCTGCCATTGGCTCTAGCTTTGACTCAGATTCTGCCTCAGCATTTACTTCAGCTTCTGAGTCTGCTTCAGACTAAGACTCAGCCTGAGCCTCTGCCTCTGCCTTAGTCTCTGCTTCATCTTCGGCTTCTGAGTCTGCTTCTGGCTCTGCCATTGGCTCTGCCATTGGCTCTAGCTTTGACTCAGATTCTGCCTCAGCATTTACTTCAGCTTCTGAGTCTGCTTCAGACTAAGACTCAGCCTGAGCCTCTGCCTCTACCTTAGTCTCTGCTTCAGCTTCGGCTTCTGAGTCTGCTTCTGGCTCTGCCATTGGCTCTAGCTTTGACTCAGATTCTGCCTCAGCATTTACTTCAGCCTCTGCTTCAGCTTCGGCTTCTGAGTCTGCTTCTGGCTCTGCCATTGGCTCTAGCTTTGACTCAGATTCTGCCTCAGCATTTACTTCAGCTTCTGAGTCTGCTTCAGACTAAGACTCAGCCTCTGCCTCTGCCTCTACCTTAGTCTCTGCTTCAGCTTCGGCTTCTGAGTCTGCTTCTGGCTCTGCCATTGGCTCTAGCTTTGACTCAGATTCTGCCTCAGCATTTACTTCAGCTTCTGAGTCTGCTTCAGACTAAGACTCAGCCTGAGACTCTGCCTCAGCCTCTGCCTCAACTTCGGCTTCTGAGTCTGCTTCTGGCTCTGCCATTGGCTCTAGCTTTGACTCAGATTCTGCCTCAGCATTTACTTCAGCTTCTGAGTCTGCTTCAGACTAAGACTCAGCCTGAGCCTCTGCCTCTGCCTTAGTCTCTGCTTCATCTTCGGCTTCTGAGTCTGCTTCTGGCTCTGCCATTGGCTCTAGCTTTGACTCAGATTCTGCCTCAGCATTTACTTCAGCTTCTGAGTCTGCTTCAGACTAAGACTCAGCCTGAGACTCTGCCTCAGCCTCTGCCTCAACTTCGGCTTCTGAGTCTGCTTCTGGCTCTGCCATTGGCTCTAGCTTTGACTCAGATTCTGCCTCAGCATTTACTTCAGCCTCTGCTTCAGCTTCGGCTTCTGAGTCGGCTTCTGGCTCTGCCATTGGCTCTAGCTTTGACTCAGATTCTGCCTCAGCATTTACTTCAGCCTCTGCTTCAGCTTCGGCTTCTGAGTCTGCTTCTGGCTCTGCCATTGGCTCTAGCTTTGACTCAGATTCTGCCTCAGCATTTACTTCAGCTTCTGAGTCTGCTTCAGACTAAGACTCAGCCTCTGCCTCTGCCTCTGCCTTAGTCTCTGCTTCATCTTCGGCTTCTGAGTCTGCTTCTGGCTCTGCCATTGGCTCTAGCTTTGACTCAGATTCTGCCTCAGCATTTACTTAAGCCTCTGCTTCAGCTTCGGCTTCTGAGTCTGCTTCTGGCTCTGCCATTGGCTCTAGCTTTGACTCAGATTCTGCCTCAGCATTTACTTCAGCCTCTGCTTCAGCTTCGGCTTCTGAGTCTGCTTCTGGCTCTGCCATTGGCTCTAGCTTTGACTCAGATTCTGCCTCAGCATTTACTTCAGCCTCTGCTTCAGCTTCGGCTTCTGAGTCTGCTTCTGGCTCTGCCATTGGCTCTAGCTTTGACTCAGATTCTGCCTCAGCATTTACTTCAGCCTCTGCTTCAGCTTCGGCTTCTGAGTCTGCTTCTGGCTCTGCCATTGGCTCTAGCTTTGACTCAGATTCTGCCTCAGCATTTACTTCAGCTTCTGAGTCTGCTTCAGACTAAGACTCAGCCTCTGCCTCTGCCTCTGCCTTAGTCTCTGCTTCATCTTCGGCTTCTGAGTCTGCTTCTGGCTCTGCCATTGGCTCTAGCTTTGACTCAGATTCTGCCTCAGCATTTACTTCAGCTTCTGAGTCTGCTTCAGACTAAGACTCAGCCTGAGCCTCTGCCTCTACCTTAGTCTCTGCTTCATCTTCGGCTTCTGAGTCTGCTTCTGGCTCTGCCATTGGCTCTAGCTTTGACTCAGATTCTGCCTCAGCATTTACTTCAGCTTCTGAGTCTGCTTCAGACTAAGACTCAGCCTCTGCCTCTGCCTCTGCCTTAGTCTCTGCTTCATCTTCGGCTTCTGAGTCTGCTTCTGGCTCTGCCATTGGCTCTAGCTTTGACTCAGATTCTGCCTCAGCATTTACTTCAGCTTCTGAGTCTGCTTCAGACTAAGACTCAGCCTGAGACTCTGCCTCAGCCTCTGCCTCAACTTCGGCTTCTGAGTCTGCTTCTGGCTCTGCCATTGGCTCTAGCTTTGACTCAGATTCTGCCTCAGCATTTACTTCAGCCTCTGCTTCAGCTTCGGCTTCTGAGTCTGCTTCTGGCTCTGCCATTGGCTCTAGCTTTGACTCAGATTCTGCCTCAGCATTTACTTCAGCTTCTGAGTCTGCTTCAGCCTCTGCCTTAGCCTCTGCTTCATCTTCGGCTTCTGCGTCTGCTTCAGCCTCTGCCTTAGCCTCTGCCCCAGCTTCGGCTTCTGAGCCTGTTTCTGGCTCTGCCATTGGCTCTAGCTTGAACTCAGATTCTGCCTCAGCATTTACTTCAGCTTCTGAGTCTGCTTCAGCCTCTGCCTCAGCCTCTGCTTCATCTTCGGCTTCTGAGTCTGCTTCAGCCTCTGCCTTAGCCTCTGCTTCATCTTCGGCTTCTGAGTCTGTTTCTGGCTCTGCCATTGGCTCTAGCTTTGACTCAGATTCTGCCTCAGCATGTACTTCAGCTTCTGAGTCTGCTTCAGCCTCTGACTCAGCCTCTGCTTCAGCTTCGGCGGAGATGGATATATGGAATATATTTCTGTATTCAGCTTACCTGGTATATTGATCGTCAACCTCTAAGAGCAGCTTGGCTGGGACATCAAAGTGCTCGTTCGTTCTTCGGCTGGGCGCTGTGGCACCCGTAAACCGCTCAGTGAGCCGCCAATAAGCTTCGTTGTCGTCCGCTCGGATTTGCCCGCTGAGCACCTCCACCCTATACCGATCAAGCACATAGAAAATGGGCAACAAAAAGATGACCCTCAATCCCTGCACGTACAAACGATTCAAGCGGGCGGGCAGGCGGCTCCACTCTGCCTCTCGCAGCAGTCCCAGCTTGCGTAGGTAGCGCGGCGAGGAGGCAGCCAATGCAAAGCATTTGCCCAGCGCTTCTTTAAAGTTGGGGAACGGCTCCTCGCGCAATAGCAGCGGCTGCGCTGCAGCAGCACGGGAATAATAAAGCTCGAACTGCGCTTCAAACATGTTGAAGAAGCGCTCTTCATCCTGCAGCGGGCAATAGCTGAAGTTGTCACGGGAAAAGCTGTGAAAATGCCACGCCTTATGCCAGCAGCTGTCCTCGTTGTGAGCGGAGACTGGATGAGCGTTGGACCAAAGGGAACTGAAGGAGGTGGAGAGGGAGAAGGAGAAGGAGAAAACGGGAAATTAATAATATATTCTAACGAATAGAATTGAACGCGATAAAGTGATAGAGGGAGAGAGAGAGAGCAAGAGAGATTGAGAGATAAGGAGGGAGAGAAATAGGTTGATAATGCGGGCGGGAGCGATTGAAAGAAAATATAGAACTAAGGAGAGTTACGATGAGTAGTGAATATTGAGAGTGAATAGATGAGAGATCATATATATACATAGTTAATATACGAATGAAAGAGATAGTTATATAGATATAGCAACTCAGAAAGAACTTGATGTGTAAAGGCAGTTTCATCGAAGCGGATACAAAATACTTTCAGTAAGATTTATCCTTTAAAATAATTTTTGTGCTCTCCTATCTATCTATTATCAAATATTATTAATCATTACCTAAGTCCTCTTAAATTAGAATCATATAGTATTCTGATTTAGTATAAGGTAAAAATATACATAAATAGGGATCAGACTATCTCACGATTAGACACTTCCAACTATTCTCTTCTCTGCTCTCACTTTGACTTCTCTCCCATATATCATTACATCACTCTTTTACTTACCTCTCCAATTGTATTAGACCCAGCCCCCGATAGTACTCGGCAACGTTCCAGAAAACCCGTTGCGTGGTGCTTAGGCCACGTCGATGCAGCGCCTCCGTAATGTTGGGCAAACCCACATCTCTTGACGGTATATCGACAAACCAGTCAACACTCACGTCGCGTCTATAGGAATTGCCCAGAAAGATCTCCGCCAAGTGCTGGGGATAGGGTTTCCCCAACTGCACCAACTGCACGCCATACATTTTTCTCAGCGAGCCGCGAACATGGGCATGGAATTGCAATAGAAGTGGTTGCAGCTCCGACATCAGTTTATCCATCATGCCCATCGACTGCTGTCCGCTCAGCTCCAGCTGACGGAACCAGTAGTCCACCGGTTTATTGTATCCATTCGCCTTGGCTGTCTTCTTGTAGAGCTCCATAAACTGAACGAATTGCTGTCGCTTAGCCAATCCCGCACAGCGTCGCCACTCCAGCCAATAGTATTCGATCTCCGCTAGATCTCGACTCTGTTGCACCACTCGTTGCACGTCCGGTATCAGACGCAGACTGCAATTGAACGGCTGGCGATAGGCGCACAGGTTCACATGCTCGTAGCTGTCGCTCATGTTGGCCATAAGCTCATAGATCTGCGCCAACTCCATGTCGTCCAGTGCATCGTAGCCCAGCTCTGGTATACGCTGTAGCTGACGCCGCTGCAGTGCATCGCCAAAGCGCAAGCGCTTAAACTTGGCTACCCTAGATCTAATGCTCTTCAGGTAGTTGACCAACTTCTCGTACGCCAGCTCCGATTGCAGCTGGGCAATTAGATCGTTCGCTCCCAGCAGCTCATTTTGCAGAAAAGCCAATTGTTGCTGATCGTAGATTAGGGCAATCTTTTGATTTACATCCTCTAAAAAAGCAGCCAAGGTGGAATCTGGCGTAGATGTCGACTGTCCTAGGGTTATGGTGAACTGAAAGTGTAGTGGAAGGTATGCTAGGATTACATTTGTATTATAATCAAATGTTTTCTATATGAATATGGTGTTGATTGGTTTGAAGCTGATCTGGATTTGTCATACTTCGATTTTGTATACCCTGAACCCATTGAAAGTAGGAAATCAGGGTATAATCGTTTTGTTTCACAAAATTTTAGAACCTGTTTTTAATACCAGCATCAAGTAGTTAATTCTCTGGCAATATATTTGAAGCGTCTTCAGCCTTGTTTTCCACAATATCAATCAGTTGCCTTACTTTACTTACAAAGATAAAGAGTTCTTTTAGCATTATTTGACTTTCTCTGCTTTCATGCAGCAAAAATATTCCCAGCACGTACTCAAATATATCTCAAGCCTAAGGCAAACACCACGATCTGCACTGTTCCAGTTCTAGAGCTCAACTGTTCAATGGCCATAGTACTCATGGTCAAGAAGCCAGCATTGAGCTCAATTTGTAATTATAATTTTGTGCTCTACTTTAGTTTCAAATAAAAATCAAGATACGAGTTTTGTTTTTAAAATGGCTTTTTAATACTTCACATATGTAATCAAAGTTAGTTTTTGCTTTGTGACGAACTTGCTGAAGCGAAAGAATTTTGGGAATTACCCAGAACAGACATCGACAACTAGGAAGAAACACATTCTGTGAAGGGAATTTAAGAGAGTACAAAGATTATAGATCATAGAGTAAGTAAATATCAAAGGCAAACTTACTATCCGATGCTGTCCAGCCAATATGCACATTATTCTTAATATTCTCCGCCTCAAGCCAGACACGCAGAGGCTCAAAAATATTCGGCTATGGCCTTGCCCGACATGATGCGCTCGCCATTGAAGGCTTCCAGTGCGTCTGGCCAGGGTTTGGAGGCGCCGAGCGAGAGCATGTTACTATATGGAAATAGAAAACAATGAAAAGGTTAACTTCCTAAAAGATTCTGCCCTTCTTTATGCAAATATACTCACTGGAAAGCAGCGCCCGCTTCTGCGCTGCCATAGATATCGCAGTTATCCAAAGGCAATTCCGGATTCTTTGGATCATATTGACCCGCCTTGATGCAGGCCGACTTGTAGAATTGGAATTGAATGATGAACGAAACCAGATACCTATCCAAGCAGAATAACATTCTTAAATTTCTAACCAAAACTAAACTTCCTTAAATTCCCTTACCTTAGATACTCCACATCTGCTGAGATATGATACTTGGCGGGCGCATCGAAATCTTTCTCTGTACGCACTACTGGCGGCTCGATGCCAGAGTATTCCTCACGCAGCTTCCAGAATGCACAATTCCATTTGGACTTGTCCACCTCGCCGCGGAACAGCGACCAACGGTATTTGTCCATTGTGAAAGCGAACGGCAGGAAGACGATCTTATCGAGCGCTGTCAGGAACAGCTGATTGATGCGCGCCTCCTCGTCGAGCACAAAATTGTGCAGCAGATTGATCTTCTCCAGATGCTTGGGCGTCGATACCGACAGTGAGAGGACATCACCAACAGCTTCATGGAAACCAGGATTGGCGCCAGTGCGATAAACAAATGGCAAATGCTGATATTGCAGGAAGTATTGAATGTGTCCTAGCTCATGGTGCACGGTAAAGAGTTGGCTCTGCGTCACTTGGGTGCATTGCTTGATCCGGACATCGTTCTGCAAATAGAAGTCCCAGGCGCTGGCATGGCAGACCAAATCACGGCCATCTGTGGGCTTCTCAATGATCGATTTGTCCCAGAACTCTCTGAAAGCGACAAATCAATTAGACAGGTCTTATAGATTGATAGAGAAACCTTCACTTACTGCGGCAACTTGGTCAGATTCATGGAGGTAAAGAAATCATCGCCCATTTGGAACATCTTGAGTGGCGTATAGCCCTGCTTGACCATTTCGGCGGAAACATCCACAAGCGGCTTGTCCGGGAACGGCGAGACCAGATCTGCTATGTCGGACCATTGCTGTGCCCACATATTGCCTAGCAAATGCATAGGCAGCGGTCCCTTCTCGGACACAACTGCATCGCCGTAATGTTGCCTCAGACGATAACGTACATAGCCATGAACCTGTTCATAGAGCGGACGAATTTCGGCAAAGATATCCTCCAGCTGCTTCTCAAATGTCTCATCCTCATACTCATCCAGCCAGACCTCAGCACCAGAAGTAAAGTCTATCGAAAATTAAGGGAGAATGATTATTAACGATTGATGAGAATTAAATATAAATAGATGAGTAAAATGGAATAGGAAAATAGGTATTTCGTATCATTATGATTTTTCGAACAACCTTTACCTCGTCTTGAATATTTTAGCTTCTATCTACAATTTCAATCTATTATCTTTCAACGCTTTACTTACTATTCAGTTGGGCTGCCTTCGTATTCAATTCGACGTAACGCTCGAATTGTGGTCGAACCGCTGTGCCGGCCTTTGCGTAGAACTCTACCCAATAGTGTTTGAGTTCTTCGTGATCGCGACTCTTGGTGATCACCTCCTCGATCTCAGGCTCAAGCGAGAGATCACACTTGGTGCTATCCTTGTAGTCGCACACTTTGACCTTGGCGAAATTAGACTCCATGCCAGAGACTGTTGCCAGAAATTCGGCATAATCTGCCTCAGGCAGAGCGGCGTATCCCAATTTCGAGAGAGATTTGAATTGGCGTTTCATGTCCTCGTTCTGATAGCTGCGCCAATTGAACTTTTGTATGTCCACGGATACCTCCTTCAGGAATTTGGCCAATTCGGCCGATATCTCGTTCTTCTTCTTCTCATTCTCTTCATTGATATTGGAGCCATAAGCCCAGGCGGCCTCCGTTTCAATATTCGTACGCTTTGCCAGCTCCTTGTTCAGATTCTCCAGATATTCTTTGGCCTGGATTTCCTCCTTGACCAGGGCATGCGTTAGCTGTAAATGAACATTGAGTGTTATTAAGAATACTGAATTTAATTTTGAATTTCTAATTGGGAGCAGTGTTGGTTAACGTACCGAAAGCATAGCCACCAGGGCTACGCATATTAGCTTCATCATTCCAAAATTCTTCGCTGCAATTAGAAAGCACAAATTGTTTTCGAATTTAAATTAGGCCATTAATTTATTTGAATTAAACCACACAGCTGACGCTGATTGTGTCTCTATATACGTATATATATATATACATATATTGTTTTTGTCGTTAAAGGCGGGGAATTTTACGAAGAAAGTGTCTCTCAGCTTAATTGATTAAGATGCCATTTAATTTTGACCCTGACCTTGCTCTGGCCTACAAGTCCATCTATTTATAGTCTAATAATATTGCCTATATTCTACGCTTTACAAAACTACACTTGAAAAAAGTATCACCTTTATTGAAAAAAAAAACGTAATTATTTTAAATTGTTCAGTTCCAAGGTTTCATATTAGAGAAAATATTTTAGATACAATTTTATGTTTGTTTTGTCAGTTAGTTTTCCATAGTGCATGGCTTTCTCTCAGTGCATTTTTAATATAAATTTTCTATCAAATTTACTTCCATTCTATTAATATTCTAGAAAAGGTTTTACTTAGTCTAATCTACTCTTGCATTTTGTATATACCGAAAATATTCTTTCTTTCAGTGTATTTGTAGCGTAGCCTTTTGTAAAAGATTATCTTATATGTTACGCTTTTTAAACAACATACTTGTTTTTATCAATTTAATGCATTAATTATTAATCTTTAAAAAAAAAAACCATTATATACTTATACACTTTTTACAATACACTCAGAAAAATATATTATTGCTTGGTAAAATATATATATATGCTTTTTTTATTAGTTTAAATGAGACGATTAGAAATTTTAAAATTCAAATTAGATTGCTTACTTAAATGTTATACTTCATTAAATATTATATATTTTTACATGCTGACACAACTTTGAAAATGCTGGGCTACACTCAGAAAAAAAAACCCAACTACAACAAAAATGATTTACCTTTCTACGAGGTCTTTAAAAGCTTAGTTATTTTATTTATTTATTTTTTTTTTTTTTTTAATTTTTTTTTTTGCTTGTCATTGGCAAATCTACCTTTTCAGTCTGTTCTAAATGGACTCCTATTAGAAAACACTTTCGTGCACAGTTGCACAATCATTTATAGTTCGTATAGATAATACCGATTATTGATAGATAAGCAACTAATACATTGCGGCAATTATATAGCTTACTAGTTGTAGCCGATAAGATTTGTGAAGTGATATAGAGAATTTCAAACGTGTAGCTAATAATGCTTGTTCGAATAGTAGTCTGTATAGAAGTCTTAGAGGTGCGACTCTTTCAACTTGAAATTTAGAATATATGGTAGTAAAATTGCTATAGTAGTAGTAGATGTGTTCATGGAACTTTTTAAATAATTGGAAATTAATTATAATATTGCTAATTTATATGTATAATTATAATATTACTATTTAAATGTTTTTATTACTTAGTTTTTTAGAATTAACATTTTTTTAAATTGCGTTATACAGAACTAAAATTTTCATGAACTCATCTCTATATAGCTGAGTCGGGTAAATAATATGAATCATGGCTAATATAGCCTCAGCTATAAATAAAAGCTTCACAGTTCAATATCTTTGAACAGTAAAATTTAACGATTATATTGTTTCTGATTTTTTTAAGCAAACAAATTTATATTATTGTAAATTCAACTAATTTTAAGTAATTTATTGTTGACAACTTGCAAATTTTAAAAAATCAATTATCTTTCACAAATTGAAAGCTAAGAATTTGAAGCTTCATTTACCGTAAAAATAAATTAGTAAATTTTGTGATCCGCCCAGTGGGAAGTGGCAAATCGTAAAAAAAACTCTTCTTTATTTTTCAATTAACTTATCTGCGTTCACGTATAAATCAAAGTTTATTACTTTTGTTTTGCGTCTTTATTATCCATTTATTTTTATTTTTTTTATTTTTATTTTTTTGTTCAGCATTGAGACAGTTTAATGTGCATATACATATTATATAAATAAATAAATAGAAAATATAAAAAATTGCATACTTATTATATTTCTAATATAAAATATAAATAAATATTTATTTATTAGTTTTAAAAATATTGATAATTTAAGTTCAAAATAAAGTTTATTCATATCGTCCAAAAACCTGTTCCGTTTGATAGAAAATCATTAAGCTTATTTACATAAATAATTTAGGTCCCATTCAATTTATATGTAGTATATACATTGTTTTAAAATGGCATATTATTTTTTGTAAATTTATTTTGGTTATAAAAAATTAACCCTGTTCAAGCTTCTTTGCCAAATCAACAACATGAATAGAAGAACATTTAAGTATTTCGATTTATTTAAAATCATGTTTAAAGTCTTGCTATTTCATGCAAGGAATATTAAATTTGTAGTTCATATTTATGACAGCCAAACAAAAATGCATAATAATTATTTAATTTTAAATTTCCAATGTCAGCCAAAATGTAAGAAAAACAAAAAGTCTACACTAATTCAGACTGAAATAATCATGCATAAATATATAAAATAAAAATTAAATACATATAGATATATTCTGTGAATCATTCAGTGCTTCAATCAATCAATCAGTAATATACAAATGCATATATCTATCAATCACTTATATATATCCACAATATATATTTAATGAATCAATCAGTAAATCAAACGATTTATCACTAAAAATAAAAATTATCAATCAATCGAATGCATGATTATAGTAAGCAAATCACTCAATTCAATCAATCAATCATGCTCAATGAATCTGTCAGTTATATACTGTAAAATTCACATTTCCTTGCAGTACGCTTATCTATCTCGCGCAATGGACAATTGAGTTTTCTTGGAAAATTACAAATGTTTACAGACGTCAGATAAAGATATTTGAAGTGGGGAAATGTAAACCCTATTGCTTTGCTCTTGCAAGACTCTTATCCTCTCAACTCGTAAGGAAATTCGATTTAAGTGTGAAATATTTTCAAGCCATATAATCAGACGCTGATAAGCTCTACAAACTAACTGCTGGGAAAATAAAGAATAACAACAACAAACAACCATTTTATGTAAGTACAATCCGATCTAGATAAGATTTGTAGATTATATTAGAAAGTGAAATAGCTATAGGCATAACGAATTGATTATCTAGATTATACATATTTATGATGAGCAAATACATCCACTATAAATATTATATAATAGTTTTTGTAACTAGTCAAAGCGAATGTCGAGTCATTCTAGCGAAACTGTTTAAATTAGAAACGCAATTTAATTAATTTTAAAGGTAGTGCAATTTTTTTCTAGTTTAAAAAGAAGCATAAAGCGCACTGCATACCTTAACAAATTATGAAAAAGTATTATAAAAAAAAAAAAAAAATATTTATGTAGTAGTTAAATTTTAATTAGAATTTAATAGGATGCGATTTAAATTAATATTAAATATTATATACATTTTATATATCTCTATATGTCTTTTTTTTTACAAATTTGTATCAATTTTTATATACCGTAAATATTGTATATACTTTTAAATTTAAGAAATAATTTTTTACATATTTATTTACTTATATTCATGTATTTATAGATATACAAAAATATAGGTAAAGAAATAGTCCATAAAAGTCTTGCCTACATTCGCATATTTATATATCTATCAACCAATTATCTATCTATCCAGAAATGTATTTTAATAATTGTCTATCTAGATATTTATCTATTTGCCTGTCCATCAATCTACCTATCATTTTATCAGTGTATCTAAATATATATATTTATATTGATTCATCTATTTATCTAAATGCATATACACATTACTTATACAATACCTATTAATCTAGATTTATTATAATAATTATTATTACATGAATCTGTTTAGATTTTAAATCGAATTAGTTCTATATTTCGATATGCACATATTAGTAAAGATAGAGCAGCTAATTAATTGTTTTACATTCAAGACTGCGAACACAAACTGATTGATCAAATACTATACTATACAAGCATTAATATGAATTTATGTACATTTATATACACCATATACACCACATTTATAAATGATAGAATTCAAACTTACAATTGATAATTAATGCCGATTATGAACGCCCGATCGCAACCGAAGAACTTGAGCGGTTCGCACACGAATTGAAACTAAAAATGTTTGAATGCCAATGCGTGTGCTTTATACGTAGAACATGAGCAGATGAGAGAGGGTTGGCGAGAGAGCGGGGTAATTACGAGAGGTTCGATGGTCGAGGTAGTCGATCTCGATCGGGTCTCAGAGCTCGGTGGGCGACATGAAGGCGTTAAGCGAGACGTGACCGGCGCTAATCGCTGAGGTAGACTTCAGCTGCCGGCCGATAAAAGTAATAATAAAAGACGATTCAATATTTATTGGACTTAATGCGAAAAGAGAGAAACAACTAAGCTGTTTGCATGCTCATTAAGATGCCTGACACACTTCTCTGTATACATATTAAATGGCCAAAGAAGGAAAAAAAATAATGAAAGGTGATAAATTTTCATCACATAAGAAGTAAAAGGTCATCAATTACATCAAATGTAACTTACGCCTTACGCACGTTTTTGTGCATAAAAAGCAAAAACATTTTGCATACAAAACGTAGATACACAGTTATTTTACTTCACTTTTGTACAATAACAAAAATTTTCATAAGTATTGAAAAGCACGCGCCCTCAACAGCTGTCGCTCACGATAAACGATTACACAAACGTGCGCGTAGCTATCGATATAAATTGCACGCGTGCTTTTCAAGAGCGCGCCGATTGTCGCGAACAGATGCTACAATTCCACGTGCGAATAGCTTGAAGAAACTGTGGCATAAGAGAAACGCATTTGAACAAGTATATGTAAAATATACAAAAAAACAATAATAATTTCCATCACAGTGTGCCGTTCTAAAACATAGCTCCAAAAAATATTTTTCGTCGAAACACTTAGTAGTCAAGCTACACAACAAACATTTATTTATTCACACTATCTCCACCACAACATAGGCCCAGCTGTGAACCAGTTCGTGAACCAAAGCGTAACGCATGAGTTTTCTGCAGTGTCTGAACGTGCATGCGCCACTTTGTTGTTTAACAAAGAAGAAAAAAAGCAACGCAAAACGTGAACTGTGCACAGTTTTGAAACAATATAAAAACTGATAAAGGTAATTAATAT
Organism: Drosophila antonietae; assembly: GCA_030914385.1. Taxonomy (NCBI): domain Eukaryota; kingdom Metazoa; phylum Arthropoda; class Insecta; order Diptera; family Drosophilidae; genus Drosophila; species Drosophila antonietae. Next base: position 249,845 of record JAUESO010000054.1, on the reverse strand, counting down.
AAATCATTTTGACACAGTTATCAGCAATCAACAGCTGGATGTGCTGTAATAACAACAACAACTAAAAAATCAGGACGTGAAAGTGCAAGAATTGATTTCACAAATCGTGGTAAAAGTGAATTTTTTTTTTGCATAGAAAATGCCAGAGTAGCAGTAGCAGCAGCGACAAAAGCAAAAGCAACGAAGCAGCAGCAGGCAGTCGCAGTTAATTGATTATTCAATACGCAATACATGCACACATATGCGCGTATGCGTGTATATACATATATATTTCTGTGTGCGTGTATGTGTGTCAGCATTTCTACCAGCCAAAAACAAGATCATAAAAAATTCATAGCTGCAAATTTCTGTACAAACAAATTCGTCAGCATTAAACAAGAGAAAAATCCCCAACTTACGGCGAATAACGTAGCAGTAAAAAAAAACAGCTGCGAAATTCTCGACGCTTGTTGCTTTGTTATTGTCGTTTACTAATACACCTGTGTGTGTGCGTGTGTACGTACGTACTCGTGTGTGTATTTTTATTTGTTTCTCCCTTTTGCAGTGTCTTACACTTTGACCATGGAGTCAACAATTAGTTCTGGCGGCTCAAATGCATCCAGCGAATGCGCCGTCGACGCTGGCGGCGGTGCTGGCAGCAGAAGTCGCTGTCGCAATTTGGATACAACGCTCTGCGTAGGCAACAATAACAATGGCCTGCTATCGAACAACGGTAATGCGGCGCTCAGTCAGGAGGTTAAGGATCTATACCGGTAAAATTGTTGAAATTAACTAAAAGCGAAAAGGGAAATTTTAGTAATTTGTTGTTTTTTTTTCGTACATTTTTAGCGCTTTGTATAATGAGTCCAAGCAACTGGATGATGCCAAGCGAAATATTCAAAATATCGGACAACTTTTCCATCACGATATCGAAGAGAAGCGCGCAAATCTCGTGCAGCTGTGCAAACAAATAATATTTAAGGTAAAATATAGGTGATATAGTAAAAAATATTAATACGCTTCACGGCTTAAAGAGAAAGCATTGTGCTAAATATTTTATCATTCATTTAGAGGTTGATTCGTTTATCACAAAGTTTTTTTTATCGTATTTAAATGACCGAAGTTGCTAAACCTATATATCTAATGTATTTCAAGACTAATGCAATGATATATCAGATATATACATATATCCAAACATCTGTAACTCGATGTATGCTAGAATTAAACAGTTCATATATTGGTATATCAGATATAAATATGCCCAATATGTTTTAAGAAGTTTTAAATTTTATTCAATCTCTTGTAACTCGTTTTATAGTATAAATAGTCAATTAATATTCGAAATTACAAAACCTATATATAAACTTTATAATTAAATCTGTCTCACTTCCTTTCAGGACTATCAATCGGTAGGCAAAAAGGTCCGCGAGGTGATGTGGCGGCGTGGCTACTACGAGTTTATAGCCTTTGTGAAAAAGCATATGCATAAGCAAGGCACCGATAAGGAATGTATGCAGAAGCTGGAGCGTTTCCTTTGCGCTGGGATATTCAACTATAAACGTTTGTCCGCCAAAATGGAGGAGATCTATGATTTGGACTTGAAATACTTGATTGATTTCTCCATCATAAGCGAGGGCTATATCAGCGATTGTATCGACGATACGGCAGTCAACAAGGAGCTAGAACCCTCGCAGGCCGCAGTCGATAAGAGTTTGGAGGCAGTCTCCTTTGCCTTGGACACCATACACTCGTCGCTCTTGAGCTTGGGCGATTTGCATCGCTATTTTCTGGACTTTCGCATTGATAGCCAGCTGAGTTTGAGCATCACCAAGGAGCAGGTGGCCAAGTACTATCTGGAGGCATTCAAGCTGAATCCTGCCATTGGAATGGCTCAAAATCAACTGGGCACTCTGTACTATGGACAAAATTATGATCTGGATTCGACCTATCACTATTTGTACTCGTTGGTGTGCATTATACCATTCGAGCTGAGCGAGAACAACTTGAATAAGCTCTTCGCCAAGCACACCGAGTATCTGGAGCAAATGAATCCGGATAAATTGGAATTTAATATTGAGGATTTCTACGCACGCTTCTATCTGATTGTCGATATATTCTTCTTCGACAAGGAGGTGCCGGACTTTAATTCCCTTTGCCATTGCGTACTCATTGATTTGCGCAAGATTCTGTGCGCCCAACTGCTGCCGGTGCCTGAGCAGAGCATCTTTAAGATCATATCCATACTGTTCTTTTGTCTCTCCAAACTGAAGATGATCAATTCGCCGAAAGTTTATTCCCTGCACGCCTTCCTCGTGGCCGCCTGCTCGGATCTAATAGACGCCTGTATTGTGAACGTTGAGCAAACGATCTTGGCACGCGCTGCGGATAATGAAAGTTTCCAGGCGGAGTACGAACGACGTTTCCAGGACTTTGATACGACCGTGCGTAAATCGCGTAATGAATATAAGAACTGGCTAGCTGCTGTGGGTGAGTATGAGCGCAAGGATAAGAAGCTGCTGGCACGACCGCATTCGGGCAAGGACTTTAGCTCCGATTCACGAGATAGCCAACATTCGGCTGATGAGGGTTGCGCCAAGACACAGGAAGCACCCGATACTGATAAGCTTGGCGGCACAGAACCCGTCTCTACGCGCTCCAGCGACGAGGCCAAAGAGAGTGATCTGAAGACACCGCTCTCCTGTAAGAGCAAGCGCCGTGGCATGCGACTACGCCGACGTCGTCGTAAGATTGCCCAGTCGGACGATAGTTCGTGCTATGACAGCGAGAGCGACATGGACACCGATTTCTACAGTGACGAGGAAGACTACACAGACTTGAGCTCCAATTTCGATACCGATTTCAGTGACATTGATGCTGCCGAGCATGATGAGGCGACTGCTGGTGAGTAAAGCAATGTGGGTAAAGGCGGGGCGAATGTTAGAGATGGATTAAGTTATATGTGAGCAGATAGATGAAAGGTAATAAAAGGATGGATTAGCCGCTGAACTGCCGCACGAATAGTAGGTAGAGAGGCGAACAGACGATTAAAAGAGGACAGAGAAATAGGAGAGCTAGCAGGCAAGGTAGATATAAGGGAGATGCAGAGACGTACATACAGATGGCTGGATTTGTGGACGGACAAGAAGCTAACAAAATTGAGAAGCTGAGAGCAATTTACAGCCCTACAGACAGATGACATTATTAAGCAGGTAGAACAAGGGGAAAAATAGGCAGGTTAACAGCCAATCACACAGAAGGATGACCTGATATGATTATACAGATTTATAATCAACCAAATCAAGCTAGCAGAAAAGCGTCCATCCGACAAACCTCTCCCACCACCTCTCACTTAATTTCCTCTATTAATACTCTCTAATTGCCTGCAGGTGACTATGTGAAAAAGGAGCGTACAGCACGTCAATCCGCTGGTGCGAATGTCTACTCGGATAATGAAGATGTGGTCATTGAGGAGGAGCGTCTTATCTATCCCGATGAAGTGGAGCGTCGTCCAGTTTCGCAAGAAGTGGATTCCGAGGAGTTGCTGCGCAGTTTCGAAGTGCTGCAATTGAATTTCAAGAGCACCGAGGATAATCAGACAACTGTGTTCGACGAGCCGGCAGCCAATGCAGGGGGAGAGACTAATGCACCACCTCTCACGATTACGGAACCACCGAAGAAACTCGTCTATCGCAACAAGTATACGAAGATCAATCCGAATATTATCATCGATTGTCTGCATAATGAGCCAACAATACGCGCTTTGAAGATGCTTTTCGACTGGCTGCGCATTAATCCAGAGATACTCATTGGCTGTTATCACTCGAATCCGGAATTTGTGCATAAGATAATGAAACTGCTGAACTACTGCAACATTGATGTATTTACTCGGAAAGTCTACTTCGAACGGGATTTGTTGACGACGAGCAATGTGCGCGAGGCCCTTGTCGAGCTGTTCGATGTGCGAGCGAATGTGCCGCTGAGCGAGGATTTTGCATTCAAGAACTTTGACATATTCCAGAGCACACAGATAACACTCGACTGGGAGACAATAATTCGGGAGCGCGTTACGCCACAAGAGGAGTCGATTTTGCGTATCTTCAAGATGGTTGATTTTGGTTTCTTCATTTGCAAGCAGAAGAAGTTCAATTATCGTTTCTGTGTGAAGACGCGTCGCTTCACCGAGAACCAGAAGAAGAAGCGCGAGGAGAAGAAGGGCGGCGGCTCACGTCGCCGTGAACGACGTACTGCACCGAAGACAACACGCAAACGGAACGAGGGACGCACTCGTCGCTACTCGGATCGTAAGAATGGCATTGTACGTAAAAGCTATACGAGCAACGAGGAGAAGGATACGGTTGAGGAGTGTCGCAAGCTGCCGCGCAAGGGCTATCTACGTAATCGCAATGCAGAGAAGGCTGCCACCATGCTAACCAGCGCAACGGGCACCTCTGTGGCGGGTGGCACTTCCGCCTCAGCTTCGACCACCACAAATAGTGTCATCGAGAAGCTGAATGTGCAGTCGAGCAGCGGCGCTGATGAGGAACGTTCCGAAGCAATGACCAAAAAATGCGAAATTATGGGCAAACTCTGGCTACAAAACGAGGTGGAAACATTGGAGGAGGAGCTGCGCGATAGCACCAGTCATATGGTCATGTCACCGTTTGTTGTAGTTGACGCTAAGGCTTTGACCGAATACAATGGCATTGTCAAGTCCTTGGTAAGGACCAAGAAATGCATTGTGCTGATACCCAATGCTGGTGAGTAGCTAAGATAGGAATGTCAAATATGAGAGATTACCTAATTCATATACATTTAACCGATAGTGCTAAACGAACTGGATGAATTGAAGAAGCGTAGCGAGAATGTGCGTCATGTCATACGTTGGCTGGAGCAGGAGTTCAAGCATGGTAATCGTCATTTGCGCGCACAGCGCGACAACGAAAGCCAGCCGCTTTCACTGCTTAAGATATCACGCAAGATGGGTTAGTCAACCGTTATTCTAAAATACAAATTCCAATGCTAACTAATTCCCTATCTCTATAGATCGCGATGCATCGGTTTTCCTGCAAATTGCCCAGTTTTGCAATCATCTGGTGACCAATCATGCCGATCCACATGTGAGTGAGCTGCAGAAGAATGTTGTCACCTATCTGTCGGGTGACAATTTGCACGAGAAGAATCGCCAACAGCAGAACTTTAGCTATACGGGCATACTTGATTCGATTCCCGTGCGCTATGCGCAAATCCAAAGCTTCTATGCCAAGTTTAAGGCTAACAAAAAATGAGTGAGCCGGAGCGGACGCTAGGTGGCAAATGCATGGCAAAAAAAAAAACAGCAAATGCAAATTATTTAAAATGCAAGGATGTGCATAGCGTGTGTTCACTGTACAACCACAACAAAACGACATGGAGTTCCAAGTTTACGAAAAGTTTCTCTCTCAGACGCGGCCCAAGTGGGGGCAACAAAAAAAAACGGCAAACAAACCAGACCAGCAGAAAAAATGAAATATGATAACAAAATGAGAAAAGTCAATCAAACAAACAAAAAAAAAATCATAAAACATAACCAGCAGCAGATGCAGCAGCAGCGGCAGCAGCAGAAGCGGTAGCAGCGGCAGGTGGTTAGCTTCTTCGTTGATTGTTGTTTGTTGTTTGCAGTTGTTGTTGTTGTTGATGTTCATCTTGTTGTTGTTTCTTTAAAAGTAATTCAAACCAGCAGCAGCAGACACAGCAGCAGCAACATCTTTTATAGCTGAAGCAGCAACAACAACTGCTGTAACAACCATTGTACAATGGGATCCCGTAGCTCAGCAGCGGCAGCATTTTCGTGGAGTTTGCTTGTTGTATTAGACAGAAGACCAGAAAACATAAAAATTAAAAAAAAAAAAAACAAAAAAAAATGAGATCAAGAAATCATAATTCGTTCACTTTCAACTCAAACGGCGACGACCCTCAGCTAACCCAAAACGGACAAACGGCCCAAAATCAAACAAAATAAAAAAAAAAAAAGAGCAAAAAAATCTAAAAAAAAAAAAAAACGTTTTGAAATTGTTCATGATTCAAGTTTAACCATTCAAGAAGATTAAGCAAAAGTAAACAAATTTGAGGACCCCTCCCGAGTTTATCCCCACAAATAAAGGCGTTTTCGGATGCTTGTGAAAAGCACGGAGCCTCGTTTCAAATGCAACGCATCGTATGTATATGCCTTAAATTAACCTATAGTAGAGCGTGTTTTTAATTTGAAATTCCCCTTAGTAACCATCTACTCCTCCTGTTCCTGTGTCTCCTTCTACTCTTTCCGTTTCTCCTGTTACTCTTTTTCCTCTACAACTACACTTTCTTTTCCTTTCTTTCTCCTCCTCCTAAAACCCCATCGCAATACCAAAAGCAACAATATATACATATCGATGTATGTATAATAATATTACCGTGTGGCAGCGCATATTTAGCATTTTGAAGCTATGGTCAATGTAACGCCTCCTTCACTTATACGCTCCGGAACCTTTGTTAGTTTGTGTGAATCCCCCCCGCTTCAAGTTCAACGTTCCCCCCTCACAATATGGAGTATTCAGTTTTTATCCAAGCCTATCACAAAATACAATTTATATAACAAGCATATATAACGAATAATCTTACAAATTGATAACAAACATAAATTCAATAGTCGGACAAACGTGTGCATCCTATATAGAGTAAAGATATGAAAATGAAAAACTATTAAGATCTATTTTACCTACACGTATTTCATGCAAATTTCTAATATACTTTAAAAAATTTCGTGAAATTAAAAAAAGAAAAAAAAACTGTAATATCTTTCTGTTTTAAATGAAATAAAGATTCCGACAAGTAAACCAAATATTTTTGTATTATTTTTATGAGTATGAAAAATATTATTATTAAAATGACAACAATAATATTTTTCAATATAAGTTTTTTAAAACAATATTTGCAGCTATTGAATTTTGAAAAAGATTTGTTTTGTATTAACAAAAACAAAAAAAACTTATACTCCAATTTCCTCACCAAAAAGTAGATTTTGTTGTTCAACTATTATTAACTTTATATGATCTAATTTGTTACAGCTAAGTTTTGAAATTGGTGTTGAATATGGATTATTATTTAGAAGTCCAAACATTGGCAAAGATTGATGATATGGAGTATATATTATAAGATTATTGCAGCCCAACTTTTTGGTAAGTAATTATTATTAATATATATTTTTATTCACAAATGGGCAAAAAAGACAAATCAGCAACAAGTTTACTATATTTGCTTAATAATATATTAATCTTGTTGTTCTGCAATGCAATTTGAATTGTCGTGTAGACAATTAACGAAATAAAATATGTCTACGTGTGGTAAATTGTAAGAATTCCTATTATAAAATTCAATAATTGTGTTCCTGCATACTTAGTTCATTATTTTAATCTAATTATATATGAATAATTTTCAAATAATTCAGCCTATGGCTAATCAGAAATACGCTGTATTTACTGGGGAAATAGTATATGTATATAAGACCAAATATTATAATAATTGTATATTTATGGGAACGCATCAGATAGATGATTGCTATATGTATTTAAGAAGGCTGAGTACCAAATTCTTACTCATTTCATATATGGAAATGTTTTAATAGGTTTATGTTTAGGCTATTTGTTTTTTGTAGTTTTATTGCCAATTTCCTGGTTTATACTGAACTGTTTTTATACCACGTAATCATGATAAGTATGCCAATAGAGTATGCTGTGGTCATAGTTCTCTTATATGTTAAACGCTCTTGACACAAAGCAAGAGACGACTCAATCTAGGCACGCTTGCCTTTCCATATGACGGAACGCAACTTTCTCAGAAACTAACTGCTAAAGATTAGTAAATATTAAATATTAAATCCCCTAAACCACAAAATAAATTAGTTAGATTTCGCTCCAAAAAAATGAAATTTCATCACTGATTAAAATTTCAACTTATTTTATAAAAAGAAAAGAGTGTAAAGTTTTTCATCAATTTTTATATTTTTATTTAATGTTTTTTTGTTGTTTTTTTTTCGGTTATTTTGTATCTTTGTGCCTGTTGTGTTTTGCAGCCAATTATATTGAGTTTTGTCACGAATTCTTGTGTTTTATGCTCTTCTTTTTTTTTTTTTAGCAGGTGGTACAAATAGCGTACTCTATAAAGAAGGGGGGTGTATACATATATGTATATTTATATATATTATAGAATTTAATAACTATGTATAATTGGTTTGAAATACTTTCAAGTTTGCTTGCTACATCATATAGTATATATGTATACATATTATATATCATATATAATTTGTCATTTCATTCTAACTGCTCCGATTTCTAATACAATAATGCTCTCACAAGAGACATTCTTAAATGGAATTTTGTTATAAAAGTTCAATTTTTTCCTTTGGGTTGTGTAAACTACAAGTTACAAGCGTGTTTAACCGATTATCAAGCAATGTCAACTTTGTATATATATATATAATTTTATTTATGTATAGATATATAGTGTTATAAGTTGTTTTTGGCTTTAGTCTTAGATTCACTATGTTTATACGTATATATATATATTTTTGTTGTTGATTTCTCATTCATCAGCTATTTTTAGGCATATTATATAGAGAATTCTCTTTCTCTTTCTCATTCTCTAATTATATTCTTTTAATTAAAAATCAAATTACATTAATTACTTAAATTGTTGTTTTGCAAACGACATTTGTAAAAAAAACCTGCACACAGTTTAAAAACAATAATAATAATAATAATAATTAATAATATATAATAATAATTACAGTAATACGCAAAATAATAAATTAATTTTAAAACTTGAGATTTTACAACAAGACTGTACAGATTTTTTTTTGTGCCTATATAATTAAGCGTACTTAAGATTCGAAACAAAACTAGATTTAATCGTAAATAAAAACAAATTTTTCATTTATGGATTTAAATTCAAATCTGTCCGAAGGAAACAAAAATTCATTCATTTGCACATTTCAATTTTAGTTTAGTTTAAATATTTGTTTTTGTTTAGAATAGTAAAACCTAACTGCCCGGGTTACATTTGCTATACACAGAGAGAAATTTACGCACACTTTTAAAACTAATTGCTAAACATATTAAACAGATATTTTATGCAATTTACATTTAACACAAAAACAACTTGAGTTTTTTTTCTTTTAGCTTATGAAATTCAACTATTCATCATTTTTTTTTTTGTTTTACGTATTTTTATGTTTTTATTTTTTTAGATAACGCCCGATACGGATTTCTCGTAGGGCGTACCCAGGGTATCGCGTCGTCGGGGCAAAGTGCCGCTGGCCGTCAGTGGTGCCGATTCGGGACAGCCTAGACCCACTAGCAGCTCCACCAGCGCCGTTGTATCCTCCACATTGTACTGTGGTGCGGGTATGCCACCATTAGCAGTTGGCGCCGGGGCAGGAGCGGGTGCTGGAGTACCGGCGGCCAGAGCTGCGGCAGCCTTCATTGACTTGGCCGTAGCCAGAGATTGAGCGGCGCGCGCATAGGCCAAGCAGGTCCGACCCTCATGATCCGTGTGCTTGATATTCGCACCGTTCTATAAAGAGTGGATGAAAATAAGAATTAATCTCCAACTGAGGGAGACAGATAACTCTTCAGCTAACTTACCCAAATGAGCAACTGTGCTATGGCCAAATTACCAATGGCACAGGCCAGCAGCAGAGGCGTGCGAACATCGCGTGCGCTCACATTGGCATTGGTCACCTCCGACTGGCAATTGGCCAAGATGCAGATAATCGACTTGATGTCAGCTCGAATGACCGCTTCGATCAGCTGTTGGCCCGGCGAGGCGGCATTCACATGATTGCCAGTGCCGAGTGGTGTCAAAAATTCCTTGGCCTCGTATTTGCTGCGTATCCAGCGTTCCTTCTCCTCATGGCTGGCCAGCGAGGTGGGCTTTACACGCTGTCGCGTATTCGCTTCCCACACCGAGTTGGCCAAACTGTTGCCAATGGCCAGCATTACGCTCAAGTGAGGCGCTCTAAGGGGATAGAAGAAAGGCATGGCATTATTTAAAGTTGAAGTTGCAGAACTTTTTTTTTTTAAGTGTATTCTACTTACGGCCAATCGTCGAGGCCCAGGGAGCGCACTTTAGAAATGTGCGAACCGAGATTACGATGGATGCCCGAGCACTCAATGCACATAAGCACGCCCAGATTGAGACTAGCCCATTCGGGATCTGTGTGGGGTAAGTAAAAAGTTGTTAGTAAACATATATCAAAGTAATTACAGAGCTTTACTGTATAACTATCGATTTACTTATCTTAAAAATCTAGTTTATCTACATTCCTCTTACTACATTGTTTATATTCAAGGGATTATTTATCTGAAATTTTTATTTTCTATAACAAACTCTTTTCTCTTCTCCATAATCTTCTTCTCTCTTTGCACTAGTTTTTCATACGAAATTTTGGTTTACAATGGAATTCTCTTTCTATTATCATGTTTATTATTTTATTAAGATTTCTTTTACTTCATTGCTTAAATATCTCAGTAGAATTGTCGTTGGGAAACATATCGTGTAAAGGAATCTTTTTAGAGATGAACATATCATAAAGTTGACAGCTTTCCATTATTAATATTTCATGATATGATGGATTTGTCTAGATCTCTGTTGGTTCCTTTCATTGTTTATTAAAATTTCTAGGTGATAAAAATTGTTTTTTAAGTGATATCAAAATATAATATCACCTAAAAGAACTCTTAAAATTCTATTATCTAAGAGAACTCTCCCAAGACATATTACCTAGTAGCTTCACAGCTCGATAGTTTATTAACTAGCTTCTCTCTCACTCTCTCTCTCTGAACCCATCCATAGGAAATAATTTTTTGCAATGAATTTCTGTCCCCCACACTCTCTATTTCCAGTATATCTCTCTCTTCCCTCTCTCTCCTTAAACTATCGCCCGCCCACTGCAGATTTTTCGCTTAGTTCAACTAATTTGTCCTTCTGCTCCCCTTCACTTACTTGGCGCTCCACAGTCCACACAGTGACCATTGCCCGGCACACGTTGCTTGATGGCCACCATGGCCGCTAGCTCTGTGCTGGTTGCTTGTTTCGTTTTGCTGCTCTCGATACTCTGCAGACTCTTGAAGATCTCCTGCTCGACGGCGGCGACCCATTCGTCGCGCTCCTCCGAATTGGCTGCTTCGAAATGCCATTGCTTGGAGTCGAGCGAAACAATGTAGAACTCGTAGCCATCGTTGTCGTCCGCCTCGTTGGCCTTAACGCTGCTGCTCTTCATGCGACGATGGCGCTTCTTCACATTCGGCGTCTGTGCCTCCAGTTTGCTGGCCGGCGCTTCGCCCGCGATGAAGGTCTGTGAATTCGAATTGGACATGGCAATGCCCTCATCGCCGCTCGTCTGCTGTGAACTATTCGATTTCAGTGGTTCCACACCGCTGGAACCACTCGCACCACCGGCCGCTCCAGCGCCCAGCAGCGATAGCTTTTCGCTCAGCTTACGCTGATTGTCCTTGGCCAGCGTTAGGCAGCCGATGCCCTCGCTCAGCGTACCCTGCGCCCGTTGCCCATTGGCCAGCAGGGAGCTGGTCAACGCACTATTCGTGATGATGGACTTGGAGCCGCGCGGCTTCTGGCCGGGCACCTTGACCGTGACATACTGCAGCGGTATTTCCTTGCCGTGCACATCGTCCATATAATCATGCAGCGAGGGATGATAGGTCAAACGCCCATCATCACAGAGTGTCACATATTTCTTCTTCCATTCCTTGTTCAACGATTTGCTCGAGCGTTTGTACAGATAGCCCTGCTTAATGGGTATGGAGCGTCCACTGCCCAGTTCACTGCTCTTCGGTTCTTTGTCGTTCTTCTTGGAGGATGAGGGTATAAACAGATTTGAACGCCGTCGACTCTTACGGCTTGTCGTGGGCGTCGATGTGGGTGTGGGCAGCTCTTTGCCCGGTGGCGGCGCCAAATCACGTGGATCACGCAGCTGCACCTGGGCACAGTCGCCAGGCAGCGACAGCTGCTGATGCTGTAAATGTGACTGTTGTTGTTGTTGCTGCTGTTGTTGTTGTTGTTGCGCTGCGCCTGAATTATATTTGGTTATGTTGTTGTTTTCATTTGTTGACGCTGTCGAGCCAGTGGCCTGCAGCGACCAAAGCTTTTGCTCCGCCTGCGCAAAGTCGGCGCTCATGCGCAACGGTAGCTGCTGCTGCTGCGCTCGCTGCCCGTTTGTGGGCGCCTGGAACGTGGCCAGACCCAGACGTGTGCCCTGCGGTGTAGTGGGACGCGGAGGCTGCATGGCTGGCGGCAGCGGCATGCGCTGTGACAATATCTTCTGACAGGCTGGTAAAAGGAAGAGAAAGGAAGGGAATTCAATTAAATTTTAAATTATAAGATAAGTGAATTATTCAATTAAATAATTAGCATTCGCTTGCTACTCACCATCCTGAAAGACGCGCTCCACATTCAGGCCGTAAGTGGCGCAGGTCTCGTAGTAGGAGCAGCGCTTCAAATCGTTCGCCAATTTTCTGGCGCGTGTGTCATCGATAACACGCGGATTGCGCTCGCTGATGGCATCTGAGAGGAGAGAAGTTTGATTAGTTAGTTGACAAAAAGTAGATAAAGCTAAAAATGAATAAATTGAATCAGTAATTGACCTTAGAAATGATTTTTAAGATTCCGATACATTTATCGAAACACATAAAGTTTCTTTTGTGAGTCCGATTTTAAATGTATCTTAAATAATGCATATCTAATAATGCAAATGATTTATTGAATTGTTCTTACTCTATTCTTACTCTCAATTTTCGATAACATTCTTTTCGATATACTATATTACATTTTTTTGGGAAATTTCGATAGTTGTCTATTAGATATTCGATAATATTATATTCGATTATTATGGTTGATTATTTTTAATAGTTTTGTTTTCGATATTCGATAATCTACTTTTATTTCATATAAAAAACTACGATTCTTATGAGCTGCTGGTTTTCGATAGTTTGTTTTGGTATATGCAATCATTTTTTCTTACTTATCAAGTTATCGATTATTTTCGATGGTTTGGTTTTCGATATATGATATTCTCTTATATATTGTCTATCCACAATCTACAAATAATATTAAGAGAATGAATCTACTCTAATAAATCGATTAATTTCGATACTTCAATAATCACATAAACTAACGATCATTTTTAATAGTTTGCTATTAAATTATCGATATTATTATCTCAAGTGGTTTTACAATCATTTTTAATAATTTAATAAAATTAATAGATTAAAGCTAAAATTTTCTCAGATTCATTTCAACTGGGAAACTCGTGGAGCACATTTACGATTAATTTATATCTTAGTTATATAATAGATAGCTTACCTTGTGTGCCGACCAATATCATGGGTATTTCCTGTCCGTTGCGAAAGTGCGCCATTTTTGTATAATAATTGTAGACCGTATTGAAGCTGCCCTCGTTCTCCAGGCTGAATACAAAGATTACCGCATCCACCCAGCCAGCGAACTGCGAGATTCCAAAAAAGAAACAGAGCACAAGAGAAGAGAAATATTAAAGCAAACGACGAATCGAAAGATGAAAACAAAAGCGTGTGTAAGTAAAATATGAAGAAATCAAGACTCGCAAAACTTTTCGACGTGAGTCCTTGACTTTGTGCACGAAGTAAACAAAAAAAAATATATAAAAATAAAAAAAAATAAAAACACTGGCGACGTCTGGCGGCGGGCAGCGCATAAAAGGCGGAAGCGCGCCTAACAAAGGACAGCAGCAAGGATCAAGAGAGAGAGAGAGAGAGGGAAGGAGAGGGAGAGGAAGAAGCAGCGAGCACACACGCACACTTGAGAAAGTCGCTAATGAAGCACTTGAATCCTTTTGGCAGCACTCCTTTGCCGTGTGCTAAACTTTTAATGATTTTTGTTTGCCTCACACACACACACACGCAGGCACACATATGCAATGGCACTCGCAGGATAATGAACTCTTACATTGGCTTGTAAACAGGCGCTTTGTGTTTACTGCGCAGGATTCGTGTGTCCTGCGAACGCATAAACTATCGATTGTTGCTCAGCCAGAGCATTCACATTCACTTATTTATTATGCATTTGCACTCACGGAAATGTATTTAAATTTTACTATCAATTATTTATAAGCCTATAAATATACATATATAGAGCGAGAACGAGTTACAGAGAGAGCGAGATGTTTGTGTAGATTTCACATGGAAGTGTCTCGAACGAGCTGGAAAAGTCGCCTGCCCGCAATGCCAGTCGACAAACAACTGGCGTCTTGTTCGACGCTCTGCTGTTGTCCTGCGGCCTCGTCCTGGCTGCGCTGTCCTGTTCGGCAGGCTGGTTCAGCAGTGGGTGGTTGAGTGAGCTACGTTTTTTATGATTTGTTGTGAAAAGCGTATGCAGGAGGAAACAGGAAAGCGAAAGAAGCATAAAAGAAGAAGAAGAAAAAATGCAGCGGCGACACGGGAAACGCACACAGACACAGACAGCTCACACACACACACATACACTCCGGGAGACATTCGCTTGACAACAAAACAATTTCAACTGCTGGGGTTGGGCTTTTGTTGACGGGGGGGTTCGTGCTCGCTCTCACAGTCCCACACAGACAAATAGAGGCACACAACAATGTACGTAACTTTTATGTGGGTTAAGAGCCATTCAAAGTATCTGCTAATCCTGACAAATTCTAAGAAAACTTTTACAAGGAAATATGCCTTTAGAGGAAAAAGGCATTTTAGTATTTAAAACTAAAGAGCTCTTTTTGTAAGTGCTTCTTATAAGCTAGGAAATATTTGAAATATTTTCAGAGCTGTTTGGAGATTTATCCAGAATTGTTTATCTTTTTTTCGGACTCCTCCTCACTATAAAAAATATTCATATTTTATTCTAACTTCTGCTAACTATAAATACTATTCATCTTCTTTTCTTCAATCTCAATTTAACGATTCGCTTGAGATATCATTTAGTGCTCTCAAAATATTTGCTAACTATTCTAGAAACTTTTTCCCTTTCTCTATTTCGTTTCTATTGCCATGAACTCGTCTGTTGAGCTTGCCAAAAAAAGAAATAGAAGAGAGAGAATGAAAGCATAACATGTCGAATCGACAGCAGTCGCATGCAATATTGTCGTCTCGTATATGGTAATGATATCCTGCTCCATTGCGAAAAGAAAATAAAAACAAAATAAAAGAAAAACAAAAAAAAAAAAAGCGCGACTGAGTGGCGACGCGTTGGCATTGACGTAATTCATACTAAATGCACACAATAAATACCCTGTAAATATGCGAAAAGCTCTAAGCAAGTCAAATATACTATAAAAGTGTGAATTTCACTTAGCACATATTTATAGGGTATACAATAACTGCATCAATCACATCATTTAACACTTGTGCTTGACAACAATTTCTCTTGTTGTTGTTGTCTGGAGAGGGTGGCTGGCAGGCTGTTAGGGGGTTGCTCTTAAATAGAGGGTTATTTTTTTTTTTTTTCTGTAGAAATATGGTTTATTATGTTGCATAAAGATGCGAATGACAGAAGTTAGTCAAGAAATGGACATTAAATTAGTTCAATTGCGGGAGAGAAACGTTTTTGTGCGGCCAACTGAGAAGGAGAGGGTGCTCGAACTAGATAGAGATGGTGTGAGAGGGATAGAGCAAGACAGAGAAATCAAGTTAGAAAGAGAACTCGATTAAGCAGTGTTAAGCAATGATTATGCAATTTGCATTGAGAGGCTATGATACTACATTGTACAGTGCTGCTGAAACTGTTGAATGGCTGCCAAAGTGTGTCGGAGAGAAGCAGGAAGGGAGAGGGAGAGTGAGAGTGAGAGAAAATGAAAGACGGCAAGTTCGTCTAATCAATCAACCATAACAAACAGTTTGACAAGCATTGCATAGCAATAATTATGCATTTAGCAGTATGCAATGCTACTCAAACTGTTGAAAGTGTGCCAAACTGTATAAGGTAGAGGGAGAGACGAACATAGTGAGACAGATAAAGTTAGAAAAAGGCTAAAGCAGATTGGGACAACAAATAGTTTGACATGTACTGTATTACAGGGATTAGACAGTTCAGTTCAAACTGGAATCACTAACAAACTATTCAGTGAATGTAAGCCTTAAATAAGCTTTAGCAAAAAATTAATTACAGAAAAAATTGATCTACAATGCATCTTAAACCTCTCAAACAGCTGTCAATCAGAATATACATATATATTTTTAATCGGAAATATGGGTCAATCATACGCTTGACTTGCGTATATTAACAACACATAATTACAATCATGATAAAAAAAAATTGTAAAATTTAAATTTAAATTTAAATAAAATTCGCTAAGCCCTACAAATAGTCAATTGCTAAGCCCTTGGATATAGACGAGGTATTATGCGATTTTTAGGGTAACGTCGCGTGGCAGGCACATTTTTTTTCTTTTTCGCTCTATACGAGGATCAACCCCTACAATCTCATAAATACCCACCGCAAATAGAAAAATGCCTGTTAAAAAGCGAAAGCAGCTTAAAAATTATAATCCACACTTTCACCCTTTAAGCTGGAGGGTTTCATAGAGGGTTTTCCTTCTTTTTTTTTTTTTTTTTTTGCTTGCTCTTCCTCCTCTGGTAAGCAGGGGGCATTTCGCTTGTCGATACAGAAAATATTTTTCGCAAATATGCGAATGTGCCGAACAAAAGCTTCTCAAGCTGCGAATCAATGAGTCAAACAAAAGGAAATTCAATTGTCCTGCGGGAATACGAAATGTTGCATAGAAATGTAAATATGAAATGATATAGGGGCGGTTGTATGTACATATGCTATTTGCTCGAAGGCTTGCGAAAGACTGCATTTATGTGTAGCACAGTTTATCAACTTTAACCTTTGCGATAGATCCCCATTCCCCCAAATGATATTGGACAGTTGCCGCATCACGTAAACTTCTAACGTGCAAAAAGCTTGGGAACCTTTGGCTATGGCCCAAAACAGCCAAACAAAAAGTGTCGCAATAAAGCAAGATAATCATTGTTGACATAGACTGAAAGATACCCTGTAAATATATTGTGACTGTGAGATATCCTGTTAACATATGTTGACTGTTGATTTTTATTGGTTTTTCAATAATATTTAAATCTACTCTGTGATTGATCTCTATTGTTTCTATGATTTCTCTAAAACTTTAAATAGTTTTAATTTTAATTTAATTTAATTTAATTATTTAATTTATTATTTTACATTTTTTTATTTTTATTTATTTATTTTATTTTTATTTATTAAGTTATTTATTTATTATTTTTTTTTTTAATAAAATATAAAATATTTTTCATTATTTCAAATAAAGACAAATGAATACACTTTGTAAAAAATATATATAAATATTATTTTAAATTATTTATACAAAAATATCAATAAATAATTTAATAAATTATAAATATATTTTTTAATAGCTGAGATATTCTTAGAATTTTACAGATATTTGTTGCTATATCTCCGACTTCATTTTTAGCATCTATGACAGCTTTATCATGCATTTCCAGTCCAGGGTATTTGAAGGCTCACTAAAACCCGAAATGCTGCAAATGTAGTTGGCCGCAGGCCAAGAGTTTCCCATCTCTCCGCCCAGCGACCAACAGGCTACGATTGTTGCTTGCCAAAGGTCGAAGTTCGATTGAGTGAGTCACCGGCAAAGCAAAAAGCAAAAAAAAAAAGGCCTTCTGAAGAGCCACTAGAGTAGAGTTTGAGCGAGCTGTGGGCATGGCGGGCAGACAGCTCAAGTTTTTGCCATTGAATGTGAAAGCTGACAGAGAAGTTGGAAAATGTTGCCAAGAGGCGAGAAGAGACTTGATAATTGGCAAAAACTACGACAGAAACAGAATACTGCAGTACAGTTTGACTTGACCAGTTAGAAACTTGTCAGCCCTCTATATATATATATACGAATATACCCTATAAGGTATATAAATCACTTTAAATGTATGACTATTTTGTGTTGTTGCAGTGTAGCCAACAACCTGCTAAGCACTTGCAAACGAGCTGAGGAGCTACTCGGCAAAACTAGAAAAGTTTTTCCCTCACTCAGCGAAAGGCCCCCCCGTCTGACCTCAATTCAAATATTTACAAGATGATAAGGGCTAAATTTGTTTGTAGCAAAAACTTTTTCTCTTACCTCCCCCAACTTGAAGGTGGCAACTACCCCAAATGCTCAGACAACAACCACCAACCCCCTCCACCACCTCCCCTAAACAGAACTTATATAACTTATAATATATCATCTTGTAACATTTTCATGCATAACGTATGCTAGATTCATGTAATTTTGTATTACTCTCTCCACATACCTGCATTTCTGGTGCGCCACCCTCATCCCGTATGAGCAGCAAATAGCTTTGTCCATCGATGAAAACCTCCTTCTTGAAGCGACCGCCCTCGGGCGACTCCTCTTGCATATAGGAGCCGGTTAGATAACGATGCACCAATGCCGATTTGCCTGAATTCAAGGAGCCAACAATGCCCAGCCGCAAATCGGGCACTGAACGTGATATTGTCCATTCCTGACTGTTCACAAAGGAATCTGTTGAGAGCAAATACAAGAGAGAAGAGGAAAAATTAAAAACCAAATAATCATTAGTAAGAAAATGTTTGCCGTTTGACGGGAAACTAGTTCGACACGACGTAATTAGCGTGAAACTCGTTTGCAGCTCGTGACATCTTTTTGACCTACATTCAAAAGGCGGCCAAAAGCATTTTATAAATATATATATATATTTTTTTTTTTTTCGTTGCTCATTAGCGATTCTTCTTATGCAAATGCCAGGACTATAGGCCTATATGTATACCTAAACATATATATGTATATACATCATGTTTGTGCCCATGCTTTGATTGACAGCTTTCAAGGGAAGACGCGTAAGAATTAGAAGCAGTGTATACCTTGCAGCTACTTTTCAGACATTTTCGGCAATTGTTGGTTGTGAACCTCTCTCGTAGGGGTGCAGAGGGAACTTCTTAAATTGTCAGTTGCTCGAACACTTTTTTGATTTAAATTAGCTTTCGGCTACAACTCCCAATCGAAATTAAAGATCTCGCAGCCGTCTGGCTCAGCTTTCAAGGTCAGCGGCAACAGTTGCCGGGCAATTGAACAGCTGTCAGCACACTTGATGCGCGTGAGCTTTAATTAGCTGCCGAGAAATAGAGTGAGAGAGAGAGAGAGAGAGAGTAGGAGAGTAAGACTATAGGTGAGCTGAGCTTTCTGCTAGCTGTGCATGTATTAGCGAGCTTATGTCTAATGCAAGCTGCAATTGCCAATACATAGAAAGCTGTGTCTGTGTAAAAGCTCTACTCGTTGCTCTCTCTCTCTGTTCTCTTAGCTCAATTTGTACACTTCTAATTCTTAAAGCCATTGAAATTAAAAACAACCATAAAACTGCCAAATACTCGTAAATCTTGGTCAAGCCCAAGACATTAACATCCACGAGTGCCACGATCAATTTCACAAAACTTTTAACATTTAGGGGCTGAAATTTGTTGTACGTTTTCTCGAAGGAGTGACAATGGAAGTGCTGATCCGATCCTTGTGAGCTGCTTTGACCAGTTGATTTACTGACCAGCAAGGACACGTGAAAATTGCTCTATTATGAGTTGTTAAGAGCTAGCTGAGTAAACAGTGATGGGTGCTCTGAGAAGACATGGATATGTAGATAGATGGATGGCTGGATGGATGGACGAGGGAACTTGTTTCCTTGCTGCTTGTTAAATGAACTAAGGACAAAAATCTGTGACACAGTGTGTACACGCTAACAAGTTCAACTGGTTTCAGACGCTGACCATAGCGCAAAATTACAAATTAAAACGAAATAAATATGCCTTTTGTAAGAAAAGAAACCCAAAAAAAAATATTAAATAAAAGAGCGAAATACAACAACAAAGTGCTTTGTGAAACTGATATGCCTCATATGTAGATGAAAAGAAAAAGGAAAGGGAAAAAAATTACCGCGGTTTTGCAATTTGCATGGCCATAAAATGAAATGAAATAAAATGAAATGATATCAAATCAAATATGGCGGCAACTGGTTCTAAACGAAACCTAATTAATGGCTGCGATCAGAGTCGAAAGGCGCTTAAAGCCGAAACTAGAAGAAGACGAGTAGAGGAGAAGAGGAGAGGTGGAGAAGAGCAACAAAGTGAACATTACAAATGCGTCTTTAAGTTTGACTAATGATGTCAAATGTCTCGAAGATAGATCGACAGATCGGCTTAGGCGTAAAGTTCAAACCGAGGTGTAAAGATAAGCGGAGAACGAGGAAAACTCCCCTGTTGCAAGTTCCCATTTCACATTTCTCAGCATTTCCCAGTCTTTATGATCCCAACTGATCGTAATTCAAACTCATGTCAAATGTCGCCATCGTTGTCAAAATGCCCAAACTAATTACGTATGCAAACGAGCCACGACAGACAGAACCCAACCCAAAGACACATTTTCATTCCTCACTTATTCCTTACGTTTTCCTCTACACGTAGAGATTTTCCTTTTTGCATTTCGAGTCCCTGGAGTAAAGGGTTGTGCGTTGAGTTTGTTTGTTTGTTTACTATTTACAATATACAGCCCATTTCAGGGATTTACTGGATGTGTACTGTGATGTGGGTTAAGCATTTTAATTAGCTCACTTTTTCTATGATAAGGAAAAATTCTTGTTCAAAAATATTTGGAA
Source organism: Drosophila antonietae (assembly GCA_030914385.1). Classification (NCBI taxonomy): domain Eukaryota; kingdom Metazoa; phylum Arthropoda; class Insecta; order Diptera; family Drosophilidae; genus Drosophila; species Drosophila antonietae. The sequence goes on along the minus strand of JAUESO010000054.1, from coordinate 229,128 downwards.
TTGTTATGCAACTGTTATCATTGACCTCGACCTGACCCAAAAAAAAAAAAATACTAAAAGTCTCTCTTTTATTACGGACAGCTGTATGAACTGCTCGTCTTTATCAACTCTAGAAGCGTGCCATCTCACAATGATATATATATATAAATATCATTGGCGCCCACCAAGGATCTATTGCCCATTTTTTCTCCTTTTTTTTTAGGAATGTCATAAATTTTATTTGACCATTTAGTGGTTTTACGGTAGCACAGCTATCAACACACCTCAGCAAATGCAGCTTGAAGGTTGACGTAAACTATAAAACGAAGACGATCTATTTGACGATCTTAAGTAACTCGGTTATGACGGCCGTCAAGTCAAGGAAATTTGAGCTCTGTGCACAGAATGTGTAAACAAGGCAAGGTATGCTGTGAGTTAGGCAAGATAGTAGTTAGAAAAGAAATACGAAACAAATATATATAATATTTCCGAGGTATAAAACTCTTTAAGCATTTAAGTACTACGTCAACAGGGCAGCTGGGCGCAGCCAGCTGTAATTGCGATAAGTCAAGTCATATCTAGCAAATATGTATATACATATATATATATATATATATATACATATATAGAAGAATATTCACATAGAACATTGAACTAGACTATTTTGCCTTCACAATGCAGCCTTCACTGGCTCGCCCATTAGCGAATTCCAAATGCATTTGCATTAATTAGTGAGCCACAAAATTACAAAAATTTTGCCATGACATAAATTTCTATGATCTATAGAAATAGTTCATGCATGTTATGATAGGTTTTTGTAGGTTTTCTTTTGCTTTCAAATAAAATTTTGCAAATAATGGCCATTTAATAAGACGCTAAACCATAAGCTATGGCAAATTTGCTTTGGTCTAGGTATATCTCTTCGGGGCATAAATCATATGCGGTATTTGCATGAGCCTACGATAATATTTAGGTAGGCTGGCTGTGTGTGGACAGAGTGTGGACCGAGTGGACCTAGTCCAAGCATGGCAATAAATCAGGTCAGGAAGCGACGACTGCTGTTGGGATTTTCGTAAGATGCACAGCTGCTCCAAAATCTGATTTACTTTCTTTGTATTAAGACAGAGATAGAGACAGGAACAGGGAGAGGGAGACACACACACACACACACACACATTTCAGAGATCAGTGAAAAAGATCAACGAAACTGGTGGCAAAAGCAAGCAAAAATTGGTTGTTGAAAGAGGATTTCATTGCATGCACGCCCAACAGCAGCAGCAGCAGCAGCAGCAGCAGCAGTAGGCGAGACAATGGCAAAGGAAATTAGCCAAAGCCCAGCAGAACAACGAGAAAAGGAGCAAAGGGCGATCGCACAAACAAGATTAAAACGGGGCATAGCAAAACTGTAACTGAAAGAGAGTCGAAAAGAAAGGCGAAAAGGTAAATCAAATAGCAACTGCGAACGCCTTAACAGAGAGCAATGAGAATGTTAAGTTAACAGAATGAGAATGGTAAGTTAAATGAGGGATTTGTACTAGGGGCAAAGGCTCTCTCAAAGACTACAATGAAAGTTGGCTTGATAAAGCTTGAAAAGATAGAGCAATTGATATTAAGTTATATAAAATAAATATATATTCAAGTAAGATCTTCGAAACACTATTTCGTAATTAGAGAAATTTTAGAAAAATATTTATTTAATATATTTTAAACTCTTTGCTGATTCCACGTCAATACGTCGATCTATCACAGTGGGAAGTATATCAAAGCGGTACAGATCATAAGCAAACGTCTGCAAGCTATCTTCGGAATGTTAAGTTAATAGATGAAAGTAAGGGAAATGAACTAGGTTGCAAGTATAGGAAAAGTTTTATAGATGCTTGCCTTAAAAACTTTAATATATGATAGAGCTTTCAAATGCAAACTGGTGAATCTTCAAAATGTGAAATGTTCTGCGTACACTTATACAATATGCAACATTAAGAACTTCTCATTTCAACCATCAAATTTATAATTTCGAATTCATTCACAGTATCTGACTAGTCCAATCATAACTTTTTCTAGATAGATTTCAGTTCCTTAACATTTCTTCCTTTAACATTTCTAGTATATTTCGTTAAGTATATATTCATTATAATTTTCTGCCAGCTCTTTAGGCGCCTGGGGCGCTACATGACAAACAACTTTATTAGTAGGCCTCGACTTGACAAGAAACATTTAGTTATAATTACATTAAAAAGTCTGTGTGCTAGGTGTAGCTTGGCCAACTGTTTGTTGTCTGCTTATTGGTAAAAGTTTTGCCGCACGAATGGTGCTGGCGACACTTCCATCAAGGTATGGTCACGCAATATGCTCACAGCGTGCTGCCTACGACAGATACGTCACATGTCACGTGCAGGAATTTCATATTTAAATATTCTAATAAATATGTACATGTGAGTATATGAAAGGGGCAGTGGCTTTGCCATGACTTCATCGGCAAATAATTCACTTTATATATGAAATATAGATATGTGTATATATAGTATGTGACATAGAAATTTACGCATCATTAGCAAAAATAAAATAATGAGAAAACAAACAAATAGTCTGAATGAATAATTTTTTTGTTTTATGCGGGGGTGAATAACATGTGTTTGGCATATTCATAAAATTGCTTGGACGGCTGGCAAGAGTCGACGCACAGACGCCAATTGCTTCTAATTTACTGTTCACACACACGCACACTCGCACACACACACACACAGACATTTGTCGAGTTGAAGGTCGCGTTAAGTGGTTAAAGATCCTCACGCTTGAACGCTAGCAGAGACCACGCCCTCTCTCAAGTGAGGCTGTCGACCGAAGGGGTTAAATCTTAAGATGCGCTGTCATTGGTGCAGCAAGAAAGATTTACGAGCTCAGGTAAAAGACGTGCATACAGAAATATATAAATATATATACACATATACATATATATATTTTTTTATATAAAGCCAAATTTATGCATAGAACTTGAAGGTCATTAAGCGCACTCCATTTTTGGCAACTGGAAATGTTAATAAGACTACAAAAAAACTACTCAAAAAACGACGAAAAAACATAAATAAATGCGCATTAAATATTTCGCTTTTTGTTTCTGGTTCCTTTATCAGTCAGCGCGCTGTTTTCCTACTTTTGTTTTGTGTGTGGGGATCGCAGCTCATTTATCATTAAGTCGAACGATACAGTAAAATAATATACGAATTGCGAAACACGCGCCTATCATAGCAGAAATATGACGTGTGGGCGACTAGCTAAATACCCTGTCGTGAAATGTTGATGGGCGTGAGAGATCTTTAGCAGGTAATAGATGGATATATGTGGGATGAATGTATGTTAAGTATGATTATACAAGATAGAAATATAGTTAGATAAATATATAGATAGATTGATAGATAGATAGATAAGTACAGATTTAGATAGATAGATAGATGACATCTACCTAGATAGAAAAAGATTTATAAATTTCTATAGAAATTGCAGATAATGTTCAGCTTTGTTTTCCAGTCAATACTCTCATTAAAGGTATAATAAGAAATATTAAATTTACCAAAGTTTTGGAAGATAGATTTCCTAAATTTTAAATTACTCAGTTCTTGAGATTTAATAAAAAATAATAAACTGTTTTTGAAGTTCTTGGCTAACAGATGCTGTCTACCTTCAAATTTATATCAAATTTTTCTCCTTTTGTATATCAAATTCTTCTTGATAAATCTTTATAAAATTAGCTGATAAAGAAAAATATATTTAAATATTATTTAGAAATTTCTAGGAGACTAAATTTCATTTCAATTCCCATATTTATTCAATTTATACTATATATCTATCTATGACTAATATTTTCTCTTATCCAGCACATTCGCAAGCTTATTTCTGTCATACAACAACATCGTCACCCCTTTTCCATTTAAATAGGGTATACAAAGAAAACGGACTTATAAGCTGTCAAGACTTTTACCTATCAGCACTTAAAGACAAATTTGTGTTAGCGGGCGGCGTTTACTTATCAGAGCTATGTAAAAGCCTATAACTTTTACTGCTCTACTTCCTCTCCCTCTCTTTCTCACTCAGCGCGCGCTCTCTCTCTCCCTCTCTCTACTTTACCTTTCAATTAGTAAATTGTTGCAGCACTTCAAAATAATGGCACGCAAATGTAATGACAACAGCTCGCGCAGCCCCACAGCAGAGATAAAAACAAATTATTTTGAAATTGTTTAAGCAACTTTTCCAACAAATGCCCAAATTTATATATATATAGCTTTATAACTTTTTCCAGCTATATTTCGATTCGTAATTCAATTGGGTAAAAGTCGCTGAGTTGCTGCATTCTAATCTAATCGCAAATGAATTTCTGTTGAGGAATGTAATCTTTGAAGGATTTCGGGCTAAGGCAATGACCAGACCTTGCTCAATAGGGAAAGAGAATTCTACAGACGATTAAATGTCAAATTTATGACACAGATCATTTTACAATGAGAACGGAATAAATATACAATTTCTACCTTTTTTTTTACGAATTTCAGTTTTTATATATATATATATATTTTTTTTTTTTTTTGACTTTCTCCCAAAGAACGAGAGTCAATCAAAAAAAAGAAAAAAAAGAAAAAAAAAAGTAATAATAAGAAGAGGAAGAGACAAGTCCTGGTGGTTGATATTCCCAGTAGCATCTCTCCCGTAGCTGAACTCTATTAAATATGACATGTTTATGAAGTGCCAGCTGTCTAACTGCAAAACGCACAGCAAAAATTTTAGAAAAAGTGCTGCGATTGCAAAGGTTTTTCACTTCACTTTCTTTGAGCGTGTGTGTGTGTGTCTTTCATAAAATTTTCCTGGGATACGATCGCACGCGTCTCAAGCAGCTGCCCCTGTCTACAGTCATAGCCAAATGGCAAACGTATTTATGTTTCATATATATTTTATGATCATCATCTTTTGATTGTCTCGTGTGGTTATCCAGCGACCACATGTATACATATATATATTTATTTTTATTACCATTTCGGATTATAATGATCATCAGTTGATATACGTTTAATTTCATTAGACGATAAGTTTCTTCTTTTAAATGAAATTTCTTTATAATCTTTCAAATACTATTCATTGCATAGTGAATATCTTATTTATCGGTTTGAATAGACTTTCGAAGCAGCAAAAAGAATATATAACTATTCTTTTTGTATCCTTAATAAAATTATAATAAATATTAGCTGATCTTACAGTCTTAGAGCAATATCTGATATTACATTAAAATTTGTATCTATTTAGTATACAACATTTATGATCTTAAGACTTTCAGAATAATTGATTGAAAAGTGTTCTACTATTTAATATTTGTAAATTATAATCATTTTTCATATATATTTTCTATATGATCATGATATGATGAAAATTTGCTTATAGTTCCTTCAGCTACATATCCTCAAATTCAATTTCCTTTTTGGCTACATAATTCAACTTCACTTTGCAAATTATAAATTTGATTCAATTAATCGATTTCCATGGTCAGCAGCTAATTAAAGTGCGTCTTGTCTGGGAACAGCTGTATAAGGATCATAGAAACTGACCAGCTGAATATTTCCCTTTAGCCCGGCCGCTTTCTTCGTCTAGTCTAGCAAGCGCAACAAATCTGTAAATTGCTTACTTTTACTTTTGCCCGCAGCGGGACTCTCTTTCTCCCTTCCTCTCTCTCACTATCTCTCTCTCCCTGTCCCTCTCTCTCTCTCTTTACGCTAAAGGTCCCACCGTTAGATCTAACTAGGCAGTCGCTCGACTGACCTTTTCTATAGAAATCGTAGCGCCTCGTTTACATCTTTTGATTTTTCCTCATTTCTTTTTGCTTCTCTTTCTTTCTTTCTTTTTTTGCACAAAATTATGAGGCCCATTGTTTTGCGCCTCGTCCATTACATTCTTATTTATGGGCCTGGACCGAGGTCGCACCACGAGCTGACTAGCTCCATAAACAGCGTCTTGTTAGTTAGGCCAAAAACAAAAACAACAAAATCGAAATGATTGTCAGTTATCTCTCGAGACTGAATTAAATTAGCTGTACATATAGAGGTTCGGCCTCTGGCTTTTGGCTAACTTGTCTTGCAGAGTCGGCTCCATCTGAAATCTCGTCAAAGATTTTTCCTATTTCATGTTTCGGTTCATTGACTTACAGTCATGAGATGCTGTTGCTGTAATTGTTGTTGTTGTTGTTGTTTTGGAGGCACCTACGAGGCAATAAGTAACTGCTATCAGTCATACGCCAATACATGTCTCGCTGTCGGCCTATTGAATTACACTGACCAACACAACGTCTGAACTGAACTTGAGCCGAGGCCATTAAAGATCACTTAAGAGTGTGATCTGCTGGCACGAGTTGCTGGCAGTTGATGTTGTTTCTTGTGATAGGCTGAACTCTTTGTCATGTAATTATATTAATACATTATGTAATTCTCTACTAATGCTCTATAGTATTAAATAGTAAATAATCATGTTAAAGATACTTGAGTTTCTTAATTTTCAGCATATTTTCTTATTATAATATAATTATGTATATCTGAAGTTTAGCTAAAGATTGTCTCATTATTTGAATGCACCTTAGTTGCTTAACCTTCAGCATATTTATATTATTATTTCTCTAGCTTCAGCATAGCTTATAGAACATATTTTGTTTCTGTGCTATCTCCCAGATCTTGAGCATGTCTTTTAATAGAATCCACTATTTTGTAGCATACATAAAGCCGTATTAAACATTAAATACTCGTCTCATAGAATTCCTTAATTTGCCGCTTATATTACTCATTATTTGTATACATCTCTCATTAAAAAAATAAGCACTTTTATTAAGGATTTCATAGAGTTCCTTAAAGGCCAGCATATTCATTTTATGATTTTCCTATGCGCAACTTAATTTATGAATATATCTGCAAGATCTTGAGTGTGTCTTTAAAGACAAGCACTTAAATGCTAAGCAATTGATAGTTGATAGGCTCATTAGTAAGCCCGCAGGACAGTGTATATTTCACACACACCCATGTACTCTCACACACACACAGGTATAACAGCCCACCGAAAATGCGACAGAAAACAACCGCAACAACCACTTGAACCGGTTGTGTTGTAAGATTCATGTAAGTTCCAGAGAAGAGAATCAGTTGAGTGTGACTGAACCTTAGCCAATACAAGCACACTCATACACCACTATATATATATATGTATATAAATATATATGTGCATATTCTATAAAGCCTTTAGCATTGCTTAACTTAATGATCGAACGCTTTATGGTTAACAGCTTTGCATAGAATTTTATTAGCAGAGCAGAGCAGCGCAGCGCAGCGCCGAGTCGAGCCGAGCTGAGCTCCAGTGTCATATTTGAATTACAATGCGAGAATTGAATGGAACCTAAATAATAACTTCCGCTGCTAGGGCTCTAGCCATATACAGACTGAAAGTGAGAGAGAGTGAGTGAGTGAGCGCTAGATAGGAGATTCGTTCAATTGGGGAATACAAAACAAAAGCGCTTGCTGACCAAGGGCTGAGCTGGGCACCCGATATGGGCAACAAGTGACCAGAAAACCTATTCGGAATTCAACTTTGATCGCTTTGTGCATGCCGATAGGCAACAAATATATTTTAATAATAGAAAAAAAGGAAAAAAAAAAGAACCTTCCAGCTTATTTGGTTAGTAAAGGCCGGCCTTTGGTGGTTGATATTTTTTTTTTCCACTATTTTTTTTCATTGCTTTTTTCCCTGTCGAAACTTCAAAACAAGTGTCCACCAAAGTTGGCAACGGAAACGGCGCTTGAAACGTGTCGTCGCTGTGTGTCAACTCATTTGCATATAGATACTCTCTATTTTCCCTATTTTCCCTAAGCGATTTTCCTATTACAGTTAGAGGGAGTGCGCCATAGCGAGAGTGGATGAGATGGCTTTGGCATTAAAAATGCAGATAGATTTTTTGACAGGTTTGTTTTGGGTATGTCTTCAAATGATTTAATTGAAAATATACGCAAAGTGTTCGTTTTCTTTTGCGTTTAAAAAATTTCAATATTAAAGATGCAGACAAGAAATGGCATACCATTTCCTGGGAAAATTCTTAGACGATTTTTCGTTACAGTTGAGAGCACAGCTTAGCATATGTTAGGCGAGAGCTATGGCCATAAAAATGTTTGACTAATTGTCTTTAAATTTGTTCAGAGTGTTTGAAACGGCTCTAGGAAAAAGGCAAAGATCGACAATTTGGCTAGGCTTAGTTGGGGATTTTCCCATAAACCAAGAAAGTCAAGCAACAGTGCGCACACAACTTGAAGGTGCTCAAAAAATAAAGAAAGAAAGAACGAAAAAAATAATAAAAAAAAAATGATGATGAAAACTAAAAAGGTATATAAATAAAAATTAAAAAAAAAAACAAAAAACAAAAAATAAACAAGTAAAAATATATATATATAAAAAAAAATAAATTAAATAATTGAAATTAATAAACATACAAAAAATATTAATTTAAAATAAAAAATAATAATAATATAAATAAATCTTAAATAAAAAATATAAAAAAATATATTAAAAATAAATAAAACAAACAATATTTAATTTAAATTTAAATTTAATAAAAATATATAATATATTAAAACAAAATAAAACAAATATAAGTTTGAGAAATAAATGAATATAAAAACAAATTGCAGAGAATTGCTATTAAAATTTTAAAAATAATAAAAAAAAGCAAAAAAAAAAAATAAAACAAATATTGATTTGAATTAAATATTGAAAATTATAGTAAATTTCTATTGTAACTCTTATCTAGAGTGTTGCTACGCCTTACTTTGGTAGAATAACAAGCTTGCGCTTTCAACAGCTGTAAATGAAGAAATTTTCATCAAAATTAGAACAGCTGAAATCGATCTAATCATATGCAAACAAATGCCATATCAAGTGTGTGACTATCATATATCATATTTCTAGCAATAATAATAATAATAATACTGCTTAGACCAAGTCCACGCCCAAAGCGTAACAATTATGACTTGCATGACCTCAATGCTCTGCTGATAAAGACGTGAATATATATTGGTCAACTGCCTATTACAAGTTATCATAGTTGGCCAAGGGAAAGATCAAGAAAAAGACTTCATTAATTACACGCTAGCAAGGAGAAAGGTAAGAAAAGAAAAAAACTAAAGATAATTACAAACAAACGCGGATCAAAAGGTGCATTTAGCGTAGGGGCGCGTGCGCTGCATAAGTTGTAAATAAATATACAGCCTATAGATACATATATATATATATATCTTATAGATACATAGCTATATTTAGTTACATATAGAGAAACATATTTAACACCATTTGTCGCTACGACTGCATATTTGGTAACAACTAGAGAGCGAATCGTTTGTCTTTTGGCCGTGAAGTCTTGCATGATTAATGATCGGATGCGAAATAAGATCGATACAGTCGTTGCCATCAGTTGTTGGACGCGTGTCGATTAAGACTCGGCAGAGTCTAGCTTCAACTTGATTCTAGCTTCACGAAGCATGACTCAAGCAGACCAGACAGAGGCTGTGCCCAAAAGCGAACACTGAAATACAGTGCGCCTTAAAAGGCAAGCGTCAGGCCGGGTCTTTAGTGGGCGTTGCTTTAATTGACGTGGGCTGCACATTAATTCGGAGCTCAAGTCAGAGCTTTAAACAAATTTTAGGCAATTCTATAATAATAATTAATTAAGGGCAAGTCAGCTGTGATCTTTTAGAGGTCACTGTGCATGCGTGTGTGTGTGGGTTGTCTGGAATGCAACTAAATTAATTTGAATTAGTAAGTAAAATTCTGTTGTCGTAGTTAAAGCAATTATAATGACATTATCAACAGGAAATAGAAAAGTCACAGATTTCACTTTTTTACAGAAAACTTTTCCCAGCAGCATTTGCTTGGCTCGAGTGTAACTTTCCTTAGTACTTGAGCAAAAGTTCAGCATTTGATGCCCATGATCTCATGTAGTACAATGCTAATGCTGATGATCATGATCACGATGATGTTGTTGCTGTTGCTAGATGAACCCATGATCTGCACAATGTGCGCGTTGCTCTTATATCTATCCAAATACACAAATATATATGTATATGTATATATATAGACGTAGACAACCCGTTTCTGTTTAATATGTATAAACAATTGCGTATTATTTTAATTACTTTTTGGCAAATGCTCTCGCAAAATGTGTTAAAAATCTTAATTTGTTGTTGCTTAAGCGAAAGAAAAAAAAACCAACAAAAAAAATAAATAAAATGCTAAGATTTTTAGCAACAAAAAGAAATAAACAAAAAAAGATATAAAGAAACGTGTTTGAAAACAACAATAACAACAACAATAACAAGAGCAGATAAAAAAGTCTCGCTAGCTTTTAGCATTATCAACAGACGTAGATCACATCAGATTCAGATTCCCATTTCCATTCGCATTTCCATAGCGAAACGTCAGCGAAGCGTCAAGGTCTTTGAAAAGTCAACCGAATAGCCGCAGGAAATTCGAGCAGATTACGTTTATATAGATATATATATCGAAGAAACCAGATAAAAGCTATATACCCCATAAATATATATATCATTTGCTTAAGCTTTATAGACTTCAAGAAGGGTGCTAAGACTTATCAGTGGAGCATTATTGTTCTCTTTTTTTTATAATATTTATATTTAATTAACAATTTGCAAGTGAATGAACGCAAATAGATAGACAAATACTAGAATATAATAAATAAACAAGAAGAAGAGGCAGCAGCAGCAGCAACAACAAGGCTTATCTTATCTAATAGACGCCTTATGGGGCCACTGCAAATGGCCAGAGGATCTATTATAATAGATGACATAGGTTTATATATAGAAATTACATTACTATAGCAAATAAATAAAAAAACAAATCGAAAGATTTCTATATAGATTCGATGTGAGTAAGGGTCACATTGTATAAACATTGTCTTTCTAGTTGAGTTGCTAGGGAAATGTATTGGATTATTGGAATTTCGTAAGTCTATAAGCGTAAGCAAAAATATATAGTATTTTAGACTGAAGCTGATGTAATTTTTGAGATTTGTATTAAACTTTTTGTGTTGCAAACCTATGAAATTATTGGCATCGAAAGTGCAAATATAAATGCATATAGAAAAGCTATATGAAGTAATGCAAGATAGATATTTCCACAAGAAATTGTAGATACATATTTTTAGAAAGTCTATATAGTATTACTATATATTTCCATATGAATACAAATTTTTGTAAGCGATTATATTTACTATTATTACTAAATATATTTTAGAAAGTCTATAAAGTAATATTATATTTAACTATTATTATGTTTATTTAACAAAATACATTTTAGAAAGTCTACATAGTAATATTATCTATTTCCATATGAATCAAGTCTATATAGTAATATTATCTATTTCCATATGAATCAAAATTTTTGCTAAGAAATTGAAAGTGATTTTAGCTTTGGCAAGTTTCGCTGCATAGGAATTGGCGCTATTAATGAATTGAATTGAAATTGAAATTCTTGCAAAAGAAAATTTTGCATTATTTAAGCAAAACTTTCTGTTCAAAATTCAACTGAATGTATTTATTATATAAATATTTATAGAGTAGATCAAAAGTGATTTAAAATCGCAAATTAATCTATCTATATATGCCAATAAAATTCCTTTGGTTTCGCCAGTTTTATATCTTAACTTAAAAGTAAAAGCTAGCAGATTGAAGCCCCACAAAATATGCAAATATAAACTTGTTTCAAAACAGACAAACATCTTTATCAAGTTATTTTTTAAAATGCTAAAAGATACTTCTTTTTTACTTTTCTATTGATATTTATCAAATACACATTCAAAAGTAGTGCATTCAAATAACTTCCCACGTAAATTGAATCCATTGAAAAGAGTATATCATTCACATTTCAATTTATGCTATGCTCAAACCTCTCTAAATATCTTTTATCATAAATCTCTATCTTATATCACATATCTCGTGTCTCGGCAGTCTCTACAGACTGCAAGAAATTGATGAAACAAGACGTTAATCAGCCCAGCAATTGACGCTAGTTATACGAGATAAAGACAAAGATAAAGATAAAAAAAGTTAATCGTTTTTTCTTTTACACTTTTCACACATTCATTTGACGTCATTAGCTGGCATTGATTGCATAGCGAATGTGTCTCTGTTCTTTGGCCTATGTTCATGCCTGGAAGGTCTTTCGATTCTCTCGCCCGTATTATTTGAGAATCGATAATTGCATGTGTTAAGCAGTTGTCAAGGGCTGCTCTCACCCCCTCCTCGCTGCCCACCTCATAAGGGGGGTACTTTTATTCTCGCTCTTTTTTCTTTTCTTTTCATTTTCTTTTTTTTTTATAACTTTCGCTTTTGCCCTTTCACTTGACGTGGCAATTCGTGTGCCTGAGACAATGGACATTATATTAAATTTGCTTTCATTCTCATGCAAAGTTGAGCAGTGACAAATACAGAGAGAAAGAGAAAAACTGAGTACATAATATTATTATAGTGCTGCCATTTGTGCTTTTTTTTTTGTTTTTGGCAAATTTTGACATAACAACTCGTGGAACTGACCAAACTATGTCAAATTGCAATATAATTATGTTTTTTCTCTTTTGTTACCCAATTTTAGTTTTGCCAAACTTTGACAGATGACACGTTAAGTGTCGCTTTTAATGGGGTTTTCTTTTAAACATAATTCATAAAAGAAATCAAATGATTTTTTAAAGCAACTGCTCAACATTTTGCGCAAGGTCATTTGCATTTGTTTAATTTTTTAAATTGCATAAAAAATATATGTTTTAATGGCACCTAGTTTAAAGCCAAGTTAAGAGTTGGGTTCAGGGTAAAACGAACTTGAATAGTGCTAACTAATTCACACTCTAGTTAATTAAAATGAATGAGTTATATAATCTATTTGATATGTTTGAAGATATTATATAGTAATATAACTTAACGAACTGTGAAGCTCTTAAGTTTTGGCATTTGCTTGAAGGACAGAAAGCATAGAAAAGTTCACTTGAACTTTGGGTGAATTATATAACTTGTTAATTAATTTGAAATAATTAATTATCTAAGATTTTAATAAAAATAAAAAATATAAACAATTATATATTAGAACAGACAATAATATATTTATTTTTATTTTATATTATTTTATATATTATTTTTTATTTATTTATAATTTTAAAAAAATATTCGCCATTATAAAATACATTTTTGCCTGTCCTAATAACTTTTTTAAATATTCAAGTTTTTACTACGATAAATTAGTTTTAGTTGTATTTTATGTTCTGGATTTATAAAGAATAATTGATATTTAAATTTATATCATATTTTAAACTAATTTGATATATTTCTAAAATTTTAAATTATTATATATATATATATAATATATTTTAAAATGCAATTAAAATTCACGTTAAGTACAACGCATTTTAATATTTTTCTCATATGTAAAATCTTGAACATATGATAAAATATTTTAAAAAGTATATATTATATATTTTAACATATATAATAAATATAAATTTTTAAATATTATAAAGTTTTTAGGAAAAATAGAGAACTGCCTCTACCCAAACTGGTTTGAAGCTCTGCCATAAAAGTTAGGGCACATGCAAAGCTTTATATGTGATTAGACCAAAATAATTGACCAAACTACGTCAAATGGGTACTACAAAAAAAACTGATTTAAAAAGCCTGCTAAGATAAGAAAAACAGAAAACAACTTTTAAGCGATTATAAGATCTGAAAGTAGTTCTCCTCAGCTAGTTATATACTTTCGCATAAAAGTTTAGAAATACTATTTATAAGCCAAAAATTCAGTTGTCAAGTTTGCATTGCAGTGACTTTTATATTTTGAGAGATCCCAGGACATGTGGATCGTATATGGGAAATTCGCAAACATATTGATCTTGCACTTAAAAGCTCAGCTTAAAGTTTCTTCCCCAGCAACATATTTCATTGAAATTTCCCTTTTTCGAGGAGTTCATTGGTCGCATTTACATCGACACTGTACCTCACCTGATTTGCGTTTCTCGCGTTCCGGCACCACCAAGCTTTTGGCGCGTTTGACGCGGAGCGAACGTCGGCGTATGGAGCGCAGAAAGGCTTCGGGCATGCGGGAGAAGCGTTGCGGTGTTTCTGGCGCTTTGGTGCGCTCTGGCAAAAAGAAGTTTTTCACGGCTAACATGATGTTAAGGCCTAACGGTAAACAAGCTGTTGCACTGCTGTTTTCCTGTTGTTGTTGTTGTTGTTGTTGTTGTCGTCGTCGTGGGGTATTGCTCGTGTTGGCAATGAAAGCAAGATATTTTCTTCTTTTTCTTTTATTTTTAGTTTATTTTGACTTTGTCAATTGGTATTTATATATTTTGATTGAGTTGTAATTCTTTTTGTTGCAATTTTCTTGCATGTTTTTCTTATTTGTTTCTTTGCTTTACACTGTTTGGCAACATTTTGGCAAATTATTGCCTTTTTAACACCTTGTATGGATGACTAATATTTTGCTAGCTTTTGCATTTATTGCTAATGTTTAGTCACTTTGCATTTTAATTCGGCACAAAATGTATATATTTATATGACTGACGACATCGCTACGCAAAAACTCGAAAAATTACGCGAGTGCCCTAAAACCGAAATAGCGAGATACAAATACACAATCGCCGCTACCACGTCTGCTATTCGCGCCTGTCCAGACTGAACTGTTGGGACATTTCTACAGCGGACGCACTCATAGCACAACAGTGGATGCGAACGGTGGCAGCAGCAGCGGTTAACAGTGGTTGCTCTCCCAGCACAAACGTTCGTTCTCTGTTAACGGTGAACAACTGCAGCAGTGAGAGCGCTCCTTACCTGGCTGCTTCAAACTTAACAGTGGATAATGTAAGTGGCGCTGAGAGCGTTACACTGAGAGCGGCCACTGTTAAATGTATCTTTGACTCTCAACTCTAAGCAATAACAAACAACTGACGCTTAGCCTGGCCAACAGCAGCTGGTGGTCTTAGCACGTGCTGTTCACAGCTGTACTTAAGTGTGCAGAAAAAAACGCAGAAGCTGTTTTTTTGCTGCTACTCTTTTTTTTACTTTTCCTCTGCAAGTTAAGCGAACATCCGCTTGCATCTGTAGCGGAAATGCCGTTGTCTACCCAACTTATCAAGCTGTTGTTATTTCGGTTCAGCTTTATACATATTAGCCTGATTCACTGCAATGTCAATATCGTTTTTATTTAATTTATCAATTCACAAAAAGAAGAATGCCGCCTTTCGCTGACTGATAAGCGCAACAGTCTTAGGTGAGAGCACTGTTAAAATATCCCAACTTGTGGCTGCTAACAGCAAGAGAGAGGAAGTGAAATGGAGAGAGTGAATGCAGCTGAAAATAAAAGTACCATACGGAAATCAAAATGCAATAATAAACATTTGTTGTTGAGCAAAGAGAGAGAGTGAAAGAAAGAGGAGGTAATCATCAGCGGGCTGCTGTGCTGTTAATAATAATGATTATATGTGGCATGGTTGGATGTTGTTTCCCCCACATCAAGCGCCCTTCCCCGCTCTCACTCCCTCTTTCCCTCCGCTCAGGCAGCTGCGGGCAGCGTTGCTTGTTATTGTTTTTAGTTGGGGTTTCGGTTAGTGGGCCGTTTGGGAGCTGCTGTTGCAAATATTCACTTCCTATTGTGCGCGAGAGAGAGACAGAGGCACAATCACGAGTCGAACATGCGGCATTATACGAGATATATTTATTATTATTATGCACACACAATTTGTCGACTATTGTAGCTGTGTTTTTTTTTTGTTCACTTTTTTTTCTGTTAAATGCGACTTTATGCAATGCTGATATAATTCAGGAAAATATATGCATATGAGATGGAAAATATTGGAAAATGTCGCATTGATTGAAATCCAATTGGAATCTGAGAGGTGGCAACTGTGACAGGTGATAAAGTGCGGGCGAGATTTGAGCTTTACAAATTAGTTACGCTAACAATGTAACAGTGATTGTAATATGGCATGAGAGGGGCGTAGGGGGTGCTATAAAGCGGGTATAAATAGCGGAATAAGTAATAGACTGTTGAGTATGGGTATATAGATGGAAGAGGTAAATGTATTGTTGAATTGAATAGTATGATATTAAATTTAAATTACTATTATATATTAGAATTACAGTAGATATAAGCAAAATACAGTTATCTGTCTATCTAATACTATGTAGAGAGATGATATCTGATAACACACTTCTAAATAGTTTAGGCTATAAAAAAACTGAGGGTTATCTGTGGGATTCAAGTTCATTTAATCTAACCTAGGGCAATATTATATGATAACATGTTCAAAGCTCTACATGTTCTAAAATTAAATATTGCATTTAAAGGTCAGTTAAAGAACAATATCATGAATGTTAAAGTTAATGTAAAAGTCAACTTTAATGGGGATTTTTTTACTACATCAGACCTATATATATACACTTGGGAACTCTCTCGAATTTCAGCTGTGGCTTATCTCAAATCGCATTGCCATAAAAACCTTGAACAATGAGCGAAGCACTCACGACAAATGCAAATTTTAAGTTCATTGCAGATTAACCAAACAGATCTGTAAATATATACATATATATAACCTTATATATATATATACGTATTGTATATATTTCTTCTTTTTCTTCTGTTTTTGGTGACACGTGAACTGCATTATATGGTCGATAATTTGACACGCTCGCAACACTTATCGGGGCCGCACGCCGCAGCACCAGACGAAACCATCCCAAAAGCAGGGACACACTTTGCGACTTAATTAGACAAGTATGAGCAAGATGGGGAGAGTGTGAAACGGACAGAGACAAAGAGAGAAAAAGTTGCGAGTAGTGAGTAGAAAGTGTGAGTGAAAGAGAGAGCAAGTGCCGTACTAATCTTACACGCGATTTTGCAATGGAACTTGAAATTGACGCGTCAGTAGTTCTTTGCTTGGGTTAGCTTCGGAGCCACCCTCTCAACCAACTAATCGGCAAGTGATAGACTGTAGAGATGCTCTGTAAACAGTTGTTGTTAAATGATGTTTTAATTGTACTAATATTTGAGCTACAAAATTTCACTATTTGATATCAAATAACTTCATATTTAAATATTTGAAGACTGGAAAATTTTATATAAATAACAATTTAATATATTATAATATTATTCATTAATAATTTAAATATAATAGAATTTTATTATTTATTATTAAATTATTAATATTCAAAAAGATAAGCACTTAAACGTATATAGAAGACGTTTATAAATTGAGCTAAGTGAATAATAATCTATAAATAATATTATCAATTATCATATTATTGAAATTGATATATTTCAAATCTTTGAGCTACTTTACTTTCACTCTCTTTTTCCTTTTTTTACTCCAATTGCAG
Organism: Drosophila antonietae; assembly: GCA_030914385.1. Lineage (NCBI taxonomy): Eukaryota > Metazoa > Arthropoda > Insecta > Diptera > Drosophilidae > Drosophila > Drosophila antonietae. Next base: position 211,717 of record JAUESO010000054.1, on the reverse strand, counting down.
GGTATTGAAATCGGGCGCGGCTAACGTTCATTTCTCTTTTTATGGAATTTTAATGGAATTTCTAATCAACCTGCGCTGCGTAGACGTTCAACAGGGCGCGTCGTCTGAATCTAATGCACAACCCGCACACACACACACACACACACACAGAGACGAAGGAATTCTTGCCCCGTCCAGAGATTTGTTAGTGACAAATGTTGCACATTGCGAGGGGTTGCAACCGAGTTCCTTTTGGGTGGGTGGTTTGGCTCGAGGGAGGTTGCGACACTTTCGCTTTCAATTGAGCTACTTCAGTAGCGACTTTTATTTTTGTTTTTTCTATTTACCATTTCCACAGAAATCATCGCGATAAGCGACGGAAGGAAGAAGGAAAAAAACCAAATGAGGTTAATAAAATTTTAAGGGTTAAAAAGCTCAAGTACAGCTGATATAGAAGGGCAACGCAAGCCACGCTGCCCCCTACGCTCGAGCTGTGGCTAATTGACTTGAGGGTGCACTCGTTGACTTTGCACACACCACAAAACCCCCACCCAACCCCTAGCCTTAGCTGCACCCTTAGCTAATTTTAATTGCAACTCGCATGTGTGTTTATGTGTGTGTGTATTTTACTTGTATGTTAAACAAATTAGGTTTCCCTTAAGCTTTGGTCATTTAATACTACATGAGGCTAACCATTGCGGAGAGTACGCCCACTCAAATAAATGGAATCGGATGTGAAATTAGGGGGTAGATCCTTGAACTGCTGCAGTTTTTTGAAGCAAAAACTTGTTTGGTCCTTTGAGCTGCTGTAGATGCAGCTCATTAGATGAATATGAGTCACGCAGAGCCAGGCAGTAATGAGTATCAAGTAGATGCTTATACTATGTGCAGATATTAATATGCTGCTTCTCTTTTATGCAGTCTTACAGCATCTACAATGGACCTGCCCCTATGGCAACTGCTTTTGCCATTTCTGGCAGCAGGAAAAGGGAAGCATAGTTAAGGAAATATGCAAATCAAAACTGTTGTCATATCCTTGAGCAACCTGGCAACTCCTTTAAATAATATTTTAAAACAAAAAAAAATTAGAAAATAAAAAAGTCTACACTGTACAATTTTAATGCAAAAATCAAATGTAATTTAATTTCCAAATTTAATTCATGATTTACCAAACCCTTGCAAATAAATAAAAGCTTTCATAATAAAACCACAAAAATTCTGCGTTTTCACTGTATTTTTTGCAAATTCCTATTTCAAATTGAAATTTAAAATATTAACTAATTAATTAATAAAAAGGTGCTGCAGACAAATTTAGCTAGCCTTAAAACTTTCATTCAAATTCAGCCTAAATACCAGGCGAACAGAAGCGACCAGCAAGTAGCTTAACAAATCCGAAAAATAAAAATTTAATTGCATACCCACACGGGGCTAGCGTTGGAGCTAAGAGCAGCTGGCGGCTGGCGAAATCAAAATTTACTCAAAAATTGAGTTGGGGCTACCAGGCGAACAGAAATGAGCAGCAGGCAACAGAAATGTAAACTAACATAATTATGTTAGTCAGCACTGCAATGTTAGTTTACAGTGTTATCCGTTTCTATCCGCTGTTAGCCTGAGGCGGCAGGTTTAAAAGCTCAACAGCTTCACATACACCTATTTTGGCTATTCATAGTGCGATTTTGACAAGATATACCTTTTTGGAAACGTGAAATAATGTACTAATAAATAAAATTAAAATAATATTTTTGAAAAATCAATTATAGCTGCAAATCATAAAAAATTGCCTGAAAGAGAAATCATGCATATTGCTGAGCATATTTTTGGTTGTTTAGGTTCATTAGGACTATATCTATGGCATGAAGTAGCCAAGAATATTTCGGTCAACTAGGAACCATGATAGGGTGTGGCATGAATGCATGTTTTCATAGTTTTTGGCATAGTTATTGTGAATTTGTTTGGTTTTTGCTTATAGGTTTAACAGGACTTTATCTTTGATATGGTATAATCAAGAATATATAGGTCAACTGAAAACCAGATGGGCTTGATCGTATATAAATATTGAGCTCATGGCTAATGCAGCTGAAATATATAAAATTTTAATTAATGCATATTTGATCAAATTTAAATAGGCTAAATTTATAATAAACAAAATTGTACTTAAAATCAGAAACTATATTCCATATAAGACTTTGACTATATTTGAATCAATAATCCAGCAGCATAAACCTAATTTATTTGCATTAAGTAAATATAGAAACTAGCTGCTGATGATAGCTAAAAGTAAACTTGAATATTTCACAAACATATCCCTGCGCTAGTTGACTTTCAACACCACCCCCAGCCCTTAACTGCACCCTTAGCAAAATTTAATTGCAAATTGTGTGTGTGTGTGTGTTTGTGTTAAACAAATTAGGTTTCCCTTGAGCTTAGGTCATATAATATTAGATGAGGTTAACCGTCACGTAAGGCAACCACCCAAAACCACCCGCCCATCCTCAATGTCACTTGATACTTTTTGGTGCAAACCAAAGCCAACAACCGCCCCTCGCTCAAATTTTCTACTGTTGCGCAAATATTTGCGAGCTTTATTAGTTCATTATGCGAGCATTTTATACACTCGAAGCGACGTCTCAATTTATCTCTTTCGGACCACAGGCAATTCGTCATATTTCTTTTTTATATTCGCTGGGCATTGAGTGAGAATCTGGAATTTCTGACTAGGCACACACACACACACACACACACATTTGATTTAGTTGCTGTCGGAAATTGAGAAGGGGGTTGCGGGTAAGGGCAGTGGCAGTGGAGGGGGAGGGGGGGCTCTAAGCGGAAGCAGCGCTTCATTTGCATTAGTCGAACAAGTAGAGAAAGTCTAAGCACACATCTGTTTACTCGAGCTGCCATGTAGAATATGTTTTCACAATGATCATTCAAGTATTTGGCACAGCAGATGATTCACAAGATATTCCAAATTCACACAATAAAAAAAATGATTATGCGTAAGATATTTATAACTGTGAGCAGAGACTCAATGCAGTGTTTGAATAAATTTGCATTACTCTCTTTACAGTTATAACATGAATTAAATTGAGGAACTGAACAATAAATGCATGCATATGTGCTAAAGCTTATTTTGAGAATTAGAAACTAGAATAATAATGTATAAATAAAAATTGCATTCAGAAATTTTGACATATAAAATTCCTGATATAAGAAAAACTGTATAACTTTATTCAACATTGCAAAAATGTTTAAGTAAGATTGCTACAGTTGGGACTACCCGACTGCGAGATTTTGCAAAAGAATTCGTCATATTTTTACTAAGAAATTTCTATAATTAATTTTCCCAAAAATTTCGTTTATTTGAATACTAGGAAAATATTTAATTTTCTTGATATTTCGCAAGATTTATGTATTTTTTACCTTTTTTAATATGTGTAAATAAATACGTAATAAAAAAATATATTTATTCCATATCTCAACAATTTTCTAAATAGGTCTTTGGCCACAGTCTTAAAAATTTAAGTAGTTCATAGCATAAGTGTTAGGAATTTTAGGCATATTTTGCCTTATAAAAAAATATAATATTTTTACTCCTATTTAATTATATATTCAATGGTTTAAAAATATAATTTACCAAAAATCTTAAGATAAAGATCATGTTATGGGAATATTTATATTTACTTTGAACTCTATAAGACTTAAACTTATTTGCAGCATTAAATTATGAATTTTTTACTAAATATCTCAATTACATACACATGCAAATGTTCACTCTACACAACCCTATAATACCATATCTCATTCTTCCACAACTCAAGCGAATATCCAGGGTATCTGAATATTCGCAACATTCGCACACTGGAAACTCAATTCGATTCGCTTCGCTTTATTGCAACGACTCGAATTGGTTAATTTAATATTCATAATTTTGTAATTTGCAGTTGACAATTGAAAAGTCAAAGTTGCATTTAATTCAATATTCATAATATATTCATATTCACATTCACAGTCGCACTCACATTGAGATTCAGATTCGACTTCAGCCTCACCCCGAAATCTGGTAATTACAAGCGCATTAGTTCTCACGGCCAAATGCGCTTAGCGTTGTTCGCACTAACCCTTTGGCCCCTGCCATAAGCAATAATTAATAATTCATAATTTGCAAAAAGAAATAAAAATTAGCGAAACTTCAATTGTGATGGGCCTAAGAAATTCATAAAATATTACGCCCGACTTCAGCTGTGCGCCAATTTGTTGTAATGAAGCGTGAAACGCTTCAAGAAACATGGCAAAAAATAAAAAAACAGAAATGAACTTAAAATCCATGAAATTGGAAAGCAGCTAGATAGAGAGAAGGAGGGTGAGAGGTTGAACGGGAAGAGAGAAATAAGCAAAGACAAGGAATGTGCAACAATGAGATTTGACATAATTATTAGAGTTACGAGCCAAAGGAGCGCAGGGCAAGCGAAGACCCATGACAATTTATGTTAAGAGAATAAAATAAATGACGACCGACTTATGAATACCCTGCAAGTCCATGCATAAATAGATTATACTATATGAAAAGAATAGCATTTGTTATAGTCCATTATGATATAAAATGATTACCGAATAGTCAGAAATTCAGTCCTTGACCATTTGATCTTTTGCTGACAAATTATTTTTGATCAGTGCGAGAATCCCAACGGAAACAGATTTCGAAATAAAAATAATAATATTTAATTTATGTAAAATATTTTACTAATAGCTCAACATTTCTAGATCTAAGAGTTCATAAGAGCTGGCTCAATCTATGTGATTAGCTAAATAGCTAATGTTAATTGAAAGTATAAGCTAATATAACCAAAAGCAGTCGCAAGGAACTTGGGATTCATAAGAGTTAACTCAATCAAATTTCATATTTAAAATGCTGCAAGACAAACACCAATAAAATAAACTGAAATTAAAGACTTTTCTCCTCTACAAAACCTTTAAATGCATATAAAATATATGAGTTATGATATCACATGCCCACAGGGTATATCTTGCTCTACTACCTTTACTCACGCACTGCTTCGCCTGCACTTTGCACTTTCAACGCAAATTGAGTTGATTAATTGAAATGTGTAGAGGCAAACACAGGCAGGAGCAGCAGCCGCAGTAAAAATGGGGGCAGAGGGCGCAGCTCTGGCTGCTCGCAATTGCGTGGCCAAAGGGCAAAATTGCAGACGGCATAAAATCAATAATTTTAATGGGTCCCGCTCCCCAAAGCGCTCAGCTGACAATTTATGTATATCTGCTTGGGTCTGTCTGCTTGTCAATGTAAATATGTTAAGTACGTAGCTCCAAAAAAAAAAAAAAAAACAGAGTGAGGTGGAGTATCGCTCCAGAACTCAGACTCCCACTTCCACTCTCACTCACACTCTCCAAAACTCTGTCTCGTGCTCTCTGTGTGTGACAGCCCCCAAAGCTGGAGCTTCAGTTTGTTGGGGAGCCGCAAGCGAGTTTTGGCACAGCAGTCAAATTGGATTTAATTTTCAAAAGAGCCTACAAAATATCTAAATTGAAGCCATCTCGAGGGAGCACGAAACACGAATACCCTAACATTGCCTAAATGAGCATGAAAATTGTGCATGCAAATGAAATTTGCACATTTTAATATTAGAAGAGAATCTGCCACTTCAGCTAGTAAATAATTTATGGCAATTTCCAGATTAGCGAGCGAAAACTAAACAAGAAGAGAAATTTTATATTTATGAAGTTTTAGTGGATAAGAGAGTTTGCCTTTTAAGAGCGAGAGAAGGGTTAGGCTGGGAGAAAATTTTAGATATTCATATTTATGCTTGAGTTTAATTTATAATTTAAGAAGAATTATATAGTACAATCGAAATGGTTAAAAAGATTAGCTTATGCTATGCCTAGCTGAGGCGCTTTTAATAGATTTGTAAGTGAAAAAAGAATCTTTAAATATACAAAAATTATTTTAGTAATTTAATTCACTTATATACTTTCATAAAACTCAACATAAAAATTTGCTTCTTTTCATTTGAGTCCATAAATTTGTATGATAAAAGTTTATTTTTTTGTTACTTTCATATTAAAATGTCTTAAATATGTGAAAAACGTCTTTTTGTGTCTTATTTGCTTTTGGGTTATTCAATTCTTCGGCGTGTGCAATTTATTAATAAATAACAAAAAACAAACGCTTCTAAAAGCAATAATCAAAGAATGTATGTTAATTAATATACTATGCAGCTAAGACAACAACAATAGCACCATGATGCAAATTTATTGATAGAAAAATTAATTCACAATTTTGTTAACGAAAATATATGCAATAAATATGTTTGGAATATATTATGTATGTATATAAATTAACAGAATTTTAATTATTGTTAATTGAGATTTTATATATATAAATGACATGTTAAAATTTATTTATTGCTAATTGAGAATTTATATATATGAGAAATTGAAAATTTATTTATTGCCAATTCTTAGAGTTATTTATTTATACTGCAGCGAAAAGAATTATTGCAACAGACTGAAATGTATTCTTTAAAAAAATACATGGCTTATTTCAAATTCCACTAAATCAAATATAGAAAAATTAAATTAAATAAATTATATATATTTGAAATTTTTCAAAATATCTATTATATGTTTTTCAAGCAGAATTAATTAACATTTTAATGACTTTTCAATACATTATCATGATAAAAGTCTTTATGATGACTATCAAAATCAACTTTGAGAAGCTTTTCAAGTAGTAATAATAATATAATTATATAATTAATACGACAATTGTTCAGTAGCTTTCGGCTAGCATTTGGCTGCTCAAATAACGCATACTTCAATAACAAATAAAACCCGGAACTTTGCTGCTCAAGCACTAGAGATAGCGCACTCAACGATGACTGCACTTGGTTAAACAGAATAAAAGAAATCATTCAATATGTTGAAGTAGGTATAAGTATATATACATATTTATATATGATAGAGGAAGGTGTGTGACAGTTGTGTGTCTTTATATGTTTATATAGAAGAATTCAAAATGATATGAAGTAACATGAATACTTATGACAAGCCATATATGGAAATGGAATATATTAAATAACATTTAATATATGAAATATCTAGGAAGGAATTTTAAGTATATTTCAATATTTTTATATATTATATCAAGTGGTAGGTGTATATAAAAAAAACGACATTTAAAATAAGTCACATGAAAGATAAATTAAACCAAAAATTAAATTGTAACAGATTAAAAAAAAACTAAGAAACTAAATTTAAAAAATAAATAAATAAAAAGTTAAATTTAAAAATAAATTTTTAAAATACAAATTAATTAAAAAGATACAAATTAAATTAAAAAAATAAAAACAACAAATTTTTATTTTAAAATATACAAAATTTAGTTGAAAAAAAAAAAAACAATTATAAATTTAAAAAAAACAATGAATTAAAATTTAAAAAATAAATAAATAAATAGGTTAAAATATAAAAAAAAATTATTTAATTTAAAAAATATTAATTTAAAAAATAAATAAATAAATAAATAAAAAATTAAGTTAAAAAATGTAAATATTGATATTTATGGAAATACAAATTCATATAAAATATTTTATTTAATTCAAGGACGTAATATCTAGATATACCCAACTAGATATTTAATATTTAATTAGAATAAATCATATGACACATCATTATCTATATAAATATCAAATATAAATATTTATATAAACATCAATTAAAAAATATATCAAAAAAAATCTATGTACATAAATACATATATAAATATATGCACATAAATGTAAATATACAAATCAATTTATCTATATATGAACATACATAGATATATATATCCACTTTCCAAAATGTCATATGAATCATCAATATTACTATTTAATATTTGTTTAGAAGAATTCATAGCAAATATCAATATATATATACGTCTATCTATATGTGTAACAGAAATCACATAATACATTTAAATCAATAATATAAAGAAAGTGTTCTTTGCAAGCAAATACCAAAATTTTATAAAACACATCAATTCTAGGGTATATAGTATATACTATATACAGTCCTTCTCCTCCCCCGTCGAGTGACGTTAAATGTAATTTTCTTTTAGCTGATGGCGACGCAAGCAATTCGAAAAGAAAATATAAACATATACTAAGTTATATATAACAAAAATTGATATATATATATTTATGTATTTATAATAATTATGACGAGTATTTTTCTTTCCTTTTTCTTTTCGTGAAACAATTAAATGATATGGATGTATGAGTTGCTCTATAAGGCAGCTCCACTTCACTCACACTCACACGTAGCCGAACGTAAATCCAAGAGCACAGCTGACGCAAATGCCCAGAGTGTGAGACGGCGGGAGCTAGGGGGCGATCTAGGGGCATTAGCTATAAATTGCCACAGGGTCGGTCAACGGGTGAGGGAAAATATAAATTCGGGCTACTATTTATTTGTGTGTCTCTGTGTGTGTGTGTGTGTGTTGTTTATTTCTTTTGCAGTGCTTAAATAACAACGAGCAATTGTTGCGTTACAACAAATATTTCAAATTATATGGATGGATGGAGCAAAAATTCTTTATGCGAATGGATTGAGGTCGGGATTTGAAAACAATTATGGCATTATGCAATATGCGTCAAGTGACATATCATATGGTAAGCTTTGCTATAATTAGATGCCATAACTCAGAGACTCGATAATTGAGAACTGCAAACAGAGCCAATTGCAATTATGAATATTCAATTGTAAGCTGATCTATCAATAATACCCGATACTATAGAATATTTCTTGTTTTTTTCCGTGACACAGAGACTCTTAATGTTATTTGAATATGTAGATACTAGATACTATAGCAGATATCGATTACGTATAGCATGCGCGTGCAATGTAGTTAAGCTACATATTATGTGTATAAAGTCTGTTTTCGTAGCTGTGATAATAAATTACTTTTTTCTTTCTTTCAGCTGCTTAAAAATTGATCTACATATAATTTGATATATAATATAATTATAGCTAATGCTATATATTTCTTTACCTTCAGTTGCTCAAGAGACACTTTACAGAATTATTTTTTATGATCTTGTTGAGCTCTCAGTTCTATGTCATCTTTGTCTCTTTAATCACAGAGTAGCATTGTCTTTATATATGCATCTTCAGTTTCAAAGAACAGAACAAGACAAAGAATCAAGTCACAGAGAGCCAATACAGTGACTGTTGTATGTATGTGTAGAAGCAACGAAATGTGAGCAGCTCAACAGATATATATTGAAGACAATTCTAAGCACTTATATATTTTTGAGAAGCTGTTCAGCTACTACAAACATATATGAAACGCACTCAAACACTCTACAGCTGAGTCATATACTAAAGCAGAGTGAGTGAGTGCACTCAACTCTACTTTAATTTAACTCTCATTCACATACTCTGCGCAGTCTTATACTAAACTCTATCAACTCGCTCAGCAAATTTGTTTAGTTGCTCTCATTCACATACGATGCGCTCTGGCCACCCCACGGCTTTCACCTTTCACTCAACAAATTTCGGCAGCGTCTAACATGTAATTAATATTTCAAATATATATGTGTTTTTTTAGGGATGATATGGTATAGTTGTCCCGTTTCGTCAGTGTCGGCGCACGCTCGAGTAATTTTTCTTTAGCACGCAAGGTCAGAGTTCAAATTAGAAATAACTAGCTGATGGTAACAATTTACCTTTTTTTCATCGTTTTCTTCCTTTTCTTTTCGGCGAAAAAAAAGGCACATAAAATAAAAATGTACGAAAATATCTTGAACGGGTGTAACTGCAAATCTTCTCAATTTATTGGGGGTTTTTCTTTTCATTATTTTTTGCCTAAATGGCGTGCAAAATGTAATATTGTCGAATGAAAATCATTTTGACATTTTTACATTTTGTTGCGAATTTTCTTTAGTTTTCTTTTTTACATTTTATGCCTACTCGTGTGACGGTTTTATGATCGCATTACGTGAAGATTAAGAGCAACGCCAAGCGCAATGTTCCCAGGGCATTTGATGCGCCCATCAAAAATAAAAACAGAAAAAACCAGCTAGATCATTTCGTTTGGAATTTATGTAAGTGCAAGTTTATGGCATGTTCAATTTGCTGAGCCGAATCAGAAATTAATGGAAGAGTGAGCAAAAAAAGAGAGAAAAAAAAAAGAGTTATATTGGCAAAATGTATAACTGATGTAAAAAGGTGTGACTAGAGCAAAGGCCAGAAACCTGTTGCAATTGAAGATAATTTAAGAAGAGACTGAAATGAAGAGATAGAGGTATAGAGAGAGAGAGAGAGAGAGATAGAGAGAGAGATAGAGAGAGAGAGAGATAGATAGAGAGAGAGAGAGAGAGAGAACTTATTTGTAGTCCAAAGAGAGAGATGACTTTGGACTTTAATATATATCGAATGACCTATTACTTAAGACTGTAGAGCTCATTTAGAAAAGAGACAGAAAGAGAAAGAGAAGAAGAGACAATAACATGAAATGAAGAGATAGAGGTATAGAGAGAGAGAGAGAGAGATAGAGAGAGAGATAGAGAGAGAGAGAGATAGATAGAGAGAGAGAGAGAGAGAACTTATTTGTAGTCCAAAGAGAGAGATGACTTTGGACTTTAATATATATCGAATGACCTATTACTTAAGACTGTAGAGCTCATTTAGAAAAGAGACAGAAAGAGAAAGAGAAGAAGAGACAATAACAAGTGAAGTGAGTAAACTTTGAGTCTAGAGACAGAAGGCATAAAGAGTGAGAGAGATGTATGAAATGAATATTTTCTTTAAATTAAAATGAAGAGGGCAATGAAGTTAAGTTAAATGAAGAGATATACGAGACGATTCCTATAGCAAATAATTTGCCAAAAAGTATGACTGATGTAATAAGGTGCGACTAAAGCAAAATCTTAAAAGCTGCTGATTGTGTAACAAACTTGGGAAGAGAGAAGTAAAGGGAAGTGAAACCTGGGAAAAGAGGCATCAAGTGAGTGAAACCTGGAAAGAGAGCCATGAAGAGAAGTGAAATTGAAATGAGAGAAGATTTCTGAACCTTGAATAGAAAACTTTAAAGAGAAAAGATTGCCATAAGTAGCAAATGAGCTATGAGCGCAGACTTTAAAGGCAGTTTATGAAAAAATAAGTGAGAAGACTTCAATAGGAGACTATTGAAGCAGTTTATGAAAACATAAAGAACGAAAAGATTTCCAGAGGTGGCCTATGAACTGTGGCAGCTTATAAACTCAAATAAATTGCGTGACTTTCATATATAGCAAATTCGCTTTGAGTCTAACTATGCTCATTTAAAGCACTCATAGAGGTCACTCATCAGGGCGCTGTCAGTTGGAGCTACGTCTTAGCACATAAAGGTTTACCTAGAACTTAGGCTTTTAGTATTACGAGTATGTAGATGCATGAGTAAGAGAAACATAAGTATAGCATAATGAAGAGGAAGATAAAGCACAGATTTGTATGTAGATTAAATTGCTTTACAACAGATAATACATATAATAATAATGATAATAATAATGAAAATATATTAATGATAATAATAATCATTTGAATAAGATTTGCATCAGAATTTTCTCAACAAAAAATACTGATTAGGCTTATACTTTTCAATATTTAATAAAGCTTCATTCCAATTAATCCCATCTGTATTTAGCTCAATCATTCATAAGCAATTCATAAATTACATAATATATAATTATAATTAATATACACTAAACTTAGCTAATATTCATATGCCTCAAGCTGACAAATCTTATGTGCTCACTCTTGAGTCATTTCGCTTGACAATGATATCAGCAATTAAGCTATGCATTAATTAAATGTACAAATTATATAGCAAACATATATATAAATATAACTTATATAGTATACATACTGAGTCACTTGATGAGCACAACTTGAGTCTGAGTAAACAGTGGATGCAATCATGCTTACCTGCAAAACAAAAAAAAAACAAGAAGAGAAAGGTAAAAAATCAACTCATTTCAAATGAATAAGATGAGGGCAAAAAGTGAGCAAAAACTTTTAACGGGAAAATTGACGTAATATTAATAGAGCACATCAATCGCCTCTCTAAAGATTCTTTAATTAATGACACGAACGAATTCCAGACCTAAATCAACAAACGAAAATTGCAAACAAATTGCAAAATTTGCTTCAAATGAAATGAATATTTCAATTTTGATTCTCTTTTATTTTCTTTCTGACTAAAAATCAATCAATGGATCGTACCTAAGGTAAACTCAGCTCAGCCTGGCGGCATATTTCAATGTCAAGTTAGAGCTAGATGTGCGGATATGGACGACATTAATCTTGTGGCCAGCTCAAGGATTTTACGCAAGACTAACGCATTTGATAGCCGGCCGTAGCTACCCCAGCGATAAGAAAAGAAGGGAAAGAGAGAGTTAGAGAGAGAGGCAAATTCTCTAACGAACATGTGACGCGTGTCCTGTGCGCATTCTAATTATGGTTTTCGGTTTACATTTCAAAAACAAATCGCCAGAAATTAAATAATTATATTTGAGCCAGCAAAATTTTGATCCACCCCCAGAAAAACGCAAACACACAAAAAAAGGCATAATTAAAATAATTGAAATTGAAATGCTACCAGCAATGAAAAAAAAAGGACAATTAAACAATAAAATTTATACGGCAGGCAAATAAAAAATAGGAAGCTTCTGTTCTCTTCCGTATTCAGGACAGTTCCTGCTGCAGGACAATAGATGCCTGTCACTCAGATAAGCCAGCGCCGACAAAACGGGTTGCCCACTGCATTAACCCATTGATGGACAACCCCCGCGCGCATATTTAGCTTAGACAGGGTATAGGGTAGGGTATATAAGCTTGTATATGTGGTATGTAGTGATTGGAGATGGGGAGATGTGGATTAGTAATCAATATAAAAGTGAGAGAGTTTGTCCTAATTTCCTAGTACTTACAATATAAAATACTTTATTTTTCTATATTTTAAATATTTAAATATATATATATTTCAATAAATATATTTAGATATTTCATATAATTTTTTTAAGCATTTGGAACTCAAATATTGTGCTCTTTTTTGAGTGTTTACTATGTAAATTAATTTGTATTTTTTTTTTTTTTTTTTTTTTTTATTTAAAATATTTGTATTATTAGTGCAAAAAATGTATATATTTTAATATTTTTGTTTAATATATTTTGTAAATATATTTTAGTTTTTATATAATTTTTGTAAGCATTTGGAATTCAATATTGTTTATTTTTATATTTTTTAAATATTTTTATTTATTTTATTAGTGAAAATAATATTATATAAATTTTCATATATTAATTAAATATATTTAAATCATATAATTTCTGTATGTATTTTGAATGCAAAAATTTGTTTGTCTCAAACATCTCTCTCACTCTCTCTCTCTCTACGCCTCATCCTACTCCACATTCAATCGGAAGCGCATTCAAACTTCGTCTATGCAAATTCTTTAACAATTGTCGCTGAGTTTTTGATTTGCTTGATGGATGCACAATGTCATGTCCTGCAGCAGAACGTCGCTCACTTCATTAGCGTTCATTTAGATGTATGAAAAAAAAAACACACACACACACACGAACACACAAATAATATGCCACTGACTGCAGCAGGCGCTCGAATTGCTCAAGTGTGCTCATTAGTGGGCAGAGTGAATGTGAGAGAGAGAGAGAGGGAGATGGGGTAGCTAGGGTGGCAGCCAGGAATTAGAGCTGTCAAAAGGGGTTGTCCAACTGTTATCTGCCTCACATCCGCACACACACATCACATTAGGAATGCAGCGCGCGTTTCGCTGCTGCGCCTGCGGCTGGGATCAATGTGGACCAAAGCCTGCAACCCAACATCTGATTATAATACAAAGCTCATATCTAGATATTATGAAATTTTAGATAAAGGAAAAAAAAGAAAACCATTTAGCGGCCGACTATAAACATCAAAACAGCATCCCAGCGTCCAGTTCCACTTTTGCATTTTCCCACTTTTCCCAATTTCCATTTGGTACTCGGGTTTGCATAGACAGCACCTACTTCAAAAAGTTTGGGCTGGGCTGGCTGCGCTTGGACCTGAATGGAGGATGCTTATACGTGGGCTTGTCAAATACTCTAGGCATCAATGTGAATGGGGTGGTTTTGATAGAGGAAGTTGGTTTATTTTAATATGCATAAATTATGTAATTATCTATTGTAAATATTTATGAAATTTGTTTTGATTATTAATTATAATTGCATATTAAATTTACTTTTAGAAATTCATTTATTTTTTTTTAAATTATTTTTTCTAATAAAATGTTCTTTTAATAATCAAATTTTTCAATATTTTGTTATATTTTATTTATTTATTTCTTATTTTATATTTTTACTATTTATTTTATATTCTAGTTTCATAATTTTTTGTTTTAAATATATTTTTTATATTTATTTTCCTAATTTTTTATTTTTCATTTAATTTTTCTTATATTTTTTTTATAATTAAAATTAAAAATTTTTATTATTATAACTATTTTTATTTTTTTATGTATATTTTGTTGCATATGCATACTATAACAACTCAACTCAGTTTACAGGGTATCTAGCAGCCTTACCTACTCAATTACAGCGCACTTACATGCTTTTTTTTTGGCTGCTTGTAAATGGGAACAGCAAGAGCAACAGCAGCAGCTGCTGCTGGGATTAAAGCAGCGCCTCAACAAGAGTTGCTCATGTGTGTTTATGTGTGTGTGCGCGAAAGTGATGAAAAAAGTTGTTAGATATCATGGGTTAGCTCATGTTTTGGTTATTACAGCTGCCGCTGACCAAAGAGAGAAAGAGGGAGATAGACCCATAGAGTCCATGGTGTAGTCAACTGTAGTCAAATGGGAAAGTAAAAACATGCGTTATGCAAACTAATTGATGCTTCGCTTGGCAGAAGTGAGCGATATGTTGTCGGGGCGAAGTGTATCATAACTGTACCACATACATACCCATATGTGAGTGTGTGTGTGTGTGTGTGTATAAGTGTGTCAGCATTTTTGATAGGCATGGTTATTACATCATGCATGCACAATGGCTTTTGCAAAAGTATCATAATGGGCTTGTATGCGCTTATGCTAATGGGATAGCAATGGATTAAACTGGGATAGTTTAGGAATAAAAGACAGTAGAACGAAATAGAATATGCCTTTTGAACGTGGAAACAGAGTTAGTAATAGGTTTATATGCTGGGCTGGGATGCAAATGGATTTTCGAGGGGTCTCCTTAAGGAAACAAATACTTAAGAAAAAAAATGTTGAAGGAAAAAATATTAAAGGAAAACTACAAATATTTGAGGAATAAAATATCATTTAATTAATATAACAAATATTTAAATTTCGGTAAAGCTTAAAATTAAATAATAAAGGTTTTTGATTTTAATAATCTTCGCTAAGTAATACAATAAATGTCGGTAAGGCTTCAAATTAATTACTTGAAGTCTTTATATTTTTATTTATTTATTATTATTTTATTTTATTTTTTTTTTTTTTTTTGTATTTTTGTATATATAATATTTTTAAATTTATCTATTTAAAATAATAAATAAATATTATTTTTAAGCAAACTCGGGCTTTTTTTTAAAGCGATTTGCCTTAAATTTGTAGCCAAAATAGTTCTATATTGTCAGAGTTTCAATATGTTTATACCACTTAGTGTATTTTAAAATCTCTTACATAAACAAGAATTTGTTCTTTACAAAATCATAATTGATTCCATACCTCTGTCCCACTCCAAACTAGGCCTCAACCTAATAAACTCTAATGATACCAAATATCAGCCGAAAAAAAACACTCTCTATTCGAGTGCAGCATTTGCTTGGCACTCCATTTAGAGCAAATAGCTTCTACGATATATCTATATTTGGCCGACTCTAATGTACAGATTGACAAATGACATTGGGCCTGATGACCATTAAGAGCAGCCGCCGCTGTCGTCGCTGCT
This sequence comes from Drosophila antonietae, assembly GCA_030914385.1. NCBI lineage: Eukaryota > Metazoa > Arthropoda > Insecta > Diptera > Drosophilidae > Drosophila > Drosophila antonietae. Next base: position 195,748 of record JAUESO010000054.1, on the reverse strand, counting down.
GCCACTCAACGGTCAGTCACTGAGATCAATCAATCAAACAGGGGTGGCAAATGCTACCCCCTCTGGCGCTGGACCATGGACCCTATTACAATTATTACAAGCTGAAAGCTTAAAAAGTCGACTACAACAGCGATAAAAAAACAGCGATGAAGGAAAACAGAAAACAAGGATTTTTTGACCGTTGGTCAAGCGGCGAGCGGCGAGTAGGCTTGGAGTGGGGGGTAGCTATTGCACTGCAGCAACCCTTAAAGCGCAAGTTCATTTAAACTGTCCGCGCCTGCGCGTCGCTTATTATTAAAATGCGAGCTGTAATGAGCAGCAATGCAGTCTAATGAAATTAAAGTGAACACGCGACACACACACACACACACACACACACACACAGAGTGAGACTGCCCGCTGCTTGAGCATGTGCATTCAGTCAGCCCGCAGCCCCCGCCTCTGACGTCGCGTCGCCAGCCACGCCCTGCTGCTGCTGCTGCAACGGCTCGTGCGTCAAGTGCCGCGCTATTTCTGCTGCACCTTGACTTTTATATTATATTAATTTTTTCCCTATATTTCAATTTTTTTGCATGGCCCGCATAATTGGCAAAGCTGTTCCAGTAAATGGACGAAAAGTGCACTCATTAGTTCGAGTTTGTTTAATGCGCGAGCCGTAAAACACACACAGACAAAAGAACGTGACGAACTATGCAAAATATGCAGGGTAGCCAACTCTGCTAGACTAGCTGATATCCTAGACATAACTGTAGCAATATGAATAGGAATTATTTCGAGAGAGGGGAGAGAGAGAGAACAAAAATCAAAACTGAGCGAGGTTTATGCAGGCAATGCTTGATCTAGCAGACATACTGATTGAATTGAGAGCAGGGGCAATATTTATAGAAAATACCAGCTACTCTATAGGCATAGGTTTACTATGCCAATCCAAAAACTCGATCTCTTGTAATATTTAAATATAAATCTATTCCATATCATAGGCGTGACTTTGATAGAGAGAACTTCAAATTATACCCCTTTCAATTATGCAACATAAAATCACAGAATCAAAAAAAAACTTACGAAAAAGTATAAACAAATAAAAACTTACAAAAAATCTAAATGCTACGTGCCTGAGCTATATGACCAAGGGCTTTAGCCCGTGTGTGTCCTGTGGCGTATCAAAAAAAAAAAAAAAAAAAAAAAAAATTATGACAAGCTTAGAACAATCAAAGTGTCAAATAAATATGTCAAGTTGATGTTGCGCTGCGATCGCAACTAATCTGTCAACAAAGGTGAGAGTTCCGGGGCTGCTGCTGCTGCTGCTGCTACTGCTGCATCCGTGTGGCATATCCTGTTTCCTGCCTATTGGACATTACAGCGCCAAGGGGTTGCCAACAGACACACTCCCTCTCTCTCTCTCTCTCTCTGCCTGACTCTGTCTGACTGACTTACTGACCGCTCGGCCGGCTGTCATAATTAAAATATGACGCGTGTCCGTGTCCGTGTCTCGTGTGGACGAACAATTGCAACACGCGCAGCGGGAGGGCGGCCAGAGGCAAGCGGCAAGCGACAAACAGAGGCTCAACTGGCATTCGACACGCAAAGCATTCCGCAGCAGGCTACGAGGCCATTCGAACACTTTTGGCCAGGACATGTGCGCCGCAATTGCATGGCTAAAAAGGTGCATATGCCTCTGCATTAACTCATACATATGTATATAGTCTCTATATATGTATATATAAGAAGTATATTCAGATCTGCTGCTGTCGGTCATTGTCCTTGCTGGCAACTGCAGCAAATTGCTCGGCATATGCCAATTATACAGTTCCTTCAAGGAAATTAACTCAAATCACGTGCAGGCGCTCGTAAAAGGTTTTCCTCTTTGTATGCCATTTAGACATCATCTATTCCGCATAATTGAACCAATTTCGCAAATAATTGTATGAAATAATAATTATTTTTAATATGCTCATCGCATGCTTCTACTGCAGAGCGGCCTTTGGTACAGTTTAAGCAACATTTAAATGCAAGTCGTGCAAGTAAATATTTAAAATGAAATCTGTATTCAAATCAGAATTCGCTATATATTTAGGTAATTATATGCGAAGCAGTTGAATGTGGGAGAGAGAAAGGAAGAACGAGTAAGATGAGGAGCGATACACACTGAAGTACCGAAATGGAAGAGCGATTCCGAGAGATACTACGAATTCTGAATATGAGAGAGAGTGAAAGAGAGATAGAGAGCGAAAGAGAGAGAGAGAGGGAGAGAGAGGGAGAGAGAAAGGGAATAGAGCAAGCAAGTATAAGAAGAATGAAAGAAAGAATCATTCTTTCAGACACAGAAAGCGGCAGAAGAAAGAGAGAAAGGGAGAGTGATATTGACAAAGATAGAGTGAGAGAGAGGGATCGACAAAGAGAGAGAGAGAGTGAGAGAGAGAGACAGACAAAACGACAGAAAGAGGGAGTGACAAAGGAACAGAGCGAGAAAGACGGCACAGCTGAAGAAGATACGTAACTTTCCAGAATTTAAATTCATGAAATCACTCGAAATAGATTTCAACTACTCAGATGTTAAGCACAACTCGAGAGCTGATATAAAAATTAATTTGGTATAGCTCTTTCTATCACTAGCTCTTCACTCTTCATCTACACTATCTGTTCTTCTTCTATCTTGCTGGTATTTCTTGCTCCTTTCCTTTTATCACACATCACTCACAGACCTTCTCATTTGCTATGCTCAATAAAAAGTTTAATTGCGAATTGTCACGGTTCCTATACAATATCAAGATCAATTATCCGAAGGAAGAATCGTCACAGATCAACGACAATCAATCGTCGCTACGATAGCCAACAGCTGTGATAGATATAGAGTCAAAGAGAGCTCGTAAATCAGCGCCCCATGAGTTGAGGGTGTGTTGAAATAGAATAACTGAGCAGACAAGAGATATTTGGGATAAAGCGAAAAGAAAACCCACTCATTTAAGCTAATTTGTTTGCCGTCAAAGTGTGACAGGAGCTGAAAAATGGAGAGGCTAGGTGAGGCTAGTCGAGGCTAGCCGAGATGAGGCTAGTCGAGTCATCATTGTCAGTTGCATTCAATGGAGTGCGACAGCTTTTGCGACAACAAACCGCCGACCCACTTTTCATGCACAATGCAGGACACAAAGGACATTCAGCACACACACAGAGAGAGAGAGACTGCAGGCTCATCAATGTAGAGCAAAACTCATTTGGTAGCTGTCGCTGCTGCTGCTGCTGCTGCTGCTGTTGTTGACTGTCTGCTGCTGTTATCCTTTTTATGCTTAGCCCAGTTTTGCGCGCTGGGCAGGATACATGAAATGATGAGCAAACACACAGACATCAGCAGCAGCAGCAGTATCAGCAACAGCACACACAACACATGCAATTTCTCATTTCGACGTTAGCATTTCATCAAAGTAGGTTGCACACATTTCCAAGAAGCAAAGAGAGAGAAAACAAATGTGATTCTTCCATTTTGCCATCATGGATGGCCAGAGGCGGGAGAGTGAACGAGCCATGTGTTTGCGCAGGTGTTGGCCTCATTGTGACACGTTAAATGGCAAATCCTTTTTGCGGCACAAACCAAAACGCTGACAGCCAACTAATTACTTGCGATAGCAAATCGCTTGAATGCTTGCAAGGATCAGGCGCAAACAGGCCGCAAAAATGGCCAAGGGAATTTCCAGCATACGCATTCGCATTCGCATTGGCATTTTGGCAAAGTCAATGAATGAACATCAGGTAGACAGTTAGCCGAAAATCCTGCAACTGACATTCTGTCAATGTCAAACAGTCGCAACAAGCGACGCCCAGCCACAGGCGAAAACGGAATTAGAAAAAAAGAAAACCCATCAGGTTGCGGCTTAAAACAGACGAGAGGCGAAACTACTGTCGTGGCATTTAAAGCGATAGCATATAACTATAAAAAACATTGATGAAAGATGTACTTTTAATTAACTATCAAGCAAATAACATTTAATGGAATTGTCTGACATTTTATTGATTTTCCTGCTCAATATTTTCTTAATAGCTCGAGTAAGTCTTCCTTTTCCCAACTCGCTCTGTCTCATTCTCATTTGCTATTCAATCCCCACTTTGCCTAGCCAAAATCCTTTAATAACTGTTACAAACAACTCACAAACTGTTCACACACACAAAACGCAAACCAAATAAATTGAAATCCCACAAACAAGAGGCTGCGAAAGAAAAATAAAAAACACGCGAACAAGCTGCGAATTGAGGGAACTGAACTGAAAAACCGTAGCAGAGCTGAAAGAGTGAGCCCAAGATCTGGGCTACTTGCCTGTCACACAGGGGAGCAAACAAATGCCTAAATAGTTAATCCTTGCGCTGCATAAAATTGCCAAAAGGATGCCGAAGACGTTGTCGGAACAGACGGAAAGAAAAACGGATGCCCCGGGCACGGAACAACAAGGCTGCGAATTTGTCAAAGAGTTGTGCAAACAGCAGCGGACGAGGCCGAGAATAAAAACAAAAACAACAACAAATCGAATGCAATCAAAATTAAAGCGCTTTAGCTGTGACAACAGACCAGGGCCAAAACAATCGAGCAACAGCAGCAGCAGCAGCAGCAGGAGATGCTGCAAGGGGCACACCGAGTAGGCAGAGGAAATCCTTTAAGGATTTCGCAAACACACACACACACAATGCTGCATGTCCTGCTGGCAATTTAAGCGAATTAAAAGCAAAAGTTTCTTGAACAACATTTTTGTTTCGCTATTGATTTAGATTTCGAATTCAATGCGAAATTGCAGCAGCACAACTGCCAGGACAACTGCTGTGCAAGCACAGGCGTAGAAGCCACATGGAAGGATATATGTATTTGATGTAAAAAAGTAAAACGAATATGAAAATGCTCTACCATTTAACGTAGTTTATACTAGGGCAACAGCAAATGCAAATGAACTGAAAATTGCAATTTAATATACATTTAAATTAAATAGATATAATTAAAAATTTTATTTAAAATTTTAATCATTTATCTATATGTGACTTAAATAAATATCGTTCTAAAATTTTTTAGATTACGACTTCTAATGAACAGGAAATTTCAATTTAATTATGAACTAAAAATTGCAATTTACTATTAATTTAAATAAAATTAATTTATTCAAATATTTTATTTAAAAGTTACCTCATTTTTATAAATAATAAATGACTTGAAAAAATTTTGTTCTAAAATTTAGCAAACTACAAAATCTAGTGAAACTCTCAAAAGGCTAACTTCCCATGGGAGCAAAGAGAAAGCTGAACTAAGAGCGACTGAGACATCTCAGCTTGAAACTCAACTTAAGTCGATCGAAAATACTGAGAACTTAGTTCCCTCTACTATTCACTCAAACTAAGATCCTCATATAATATATTTCTCAAAATATCAGCAATTTAAACAATTAATTATTTCTATAGATGATGACTCGATTATATGAAATTACAATTTTTCCAACTTTACCCATGAATGCTTGCAAAATTCCCATAGAAACCCCTTTGATCTAGAACGATCTACAGATATACATGTATACTTCTATATACCTTTTTCTAGCTGACGTTGCATGACTCAGCTAAAATAGTCTGAAGAAAGTGTATTACAAGAAACAGAGCACGTCGCTATAAACATACAAGAAATAAAAAATAAAAAACAAAAACAAAAATACGACACTCGAAGCGTTTAACTTTGGCTTAAGTGTTTGTCAGGACGTGCCCCAGGGAGGCGCGTCTTAACCCTTTACCTGACAAACACACACACACACACACACACACATACACATACATACTGCATGACATGCAACGTTGCATTGGCATTTAATATATATATATATTTTGGGTCGGGTATCCTGCGGTTGTGCAGCTCGAAAATCCCTCCAAGTGTCATCGACACTTGTGCCGGCTGCCTTTAAGGGTTGTCCCCGCTTGCCAGAGGATGTGGCTTAAGGATACGCATAGCTGTTGCTGGTTGTAGGCACCAAATGTGTCGGTTAAGTGCTAATAATTGTGCCCTCGCACAGTTGGCGGTCGATCGCAAGAGTAAAGTACAAAAACAAGCACAAAATAATACCTATATGGAAATTGGAAAACGGCAATCGAGAATCGAGAATTGAGAATAGGGAATCGGGAACCTGCCCTGCGGCTTTTATTTTAGTGCATTTCAGGGTCGAGTCCCATTTAAATTCCAAATTGACAACAAGCTCTGCTTGTGATTGAGGGGCGTGGCCGCAAGATTCTATAGATTCACTGAGAGTTTTCTTAATTTCAAACTCTATTTACATAAACAGGTCGCAGGAAAAATAGAAAAGGTGTGGTTGAGCCACGCAGAGAATGAGCAGATAGGCAAACGCCTATCGTTGAGAAAATGCGATGAAGATTTATGGGAGAATATAATTATATGATTATAATTCATGTTTAGAAAAGAGAACTCATAGATAAGATTGAAGCTAAAGCTGAGGTTGAGATTGAGGTTAAGGTAGGGGCTTAGACTAGATTTGAGGCAAGGGCTAGAGCTAAAGCTAAGGCTGAGGCTAATGAACTAAGTTTAAGACCAAACCAAAGCTATTGTGCCCTATAGAGCGGAGCATCATGACTTAAGTTTCGAATTGCAAAACCAAAGTTCTGCTAAACTTTTCCCACAGTTTTCTATGCATAAAAATTAAAAATATCTATACAATAAAAAAATATAAGCTCAAAAAATTTCAAACTCATATTGCTCCATAATATTAAAATCGAAAAATATTCACTCTAATGAGACACATTGAATGATTAATGAAAAAAACTCGGTTGTTAACTGTCCGAGAGTGTGAACTCAAGTTCAATGAACATTAATGCCTGATCTCGGCAAAAATGATGTGGTTTTAGTGTGGGTTATGCTCATGTAAAGCAAATCCATTTCCCTCACTCACTTTTCACATCTCTCTCTAACGTTACTTGCGAAATGCGAAAGCATCATTAGCAGCAGCAGCAGCTTCCTCTAGGGGCATGATTAATGATTCGCTGATGTCCTGCGGCCAGGACATGGCCATTGCATGTTGCACTCAAGTGCAACAAGCCAAATGCCACTGCACCACTGCTCAGCCACTGAACCACTGAACCGTCACAAATAAATCATAGCAGATATCAGGAAAAAAAAAAATGTTTCAACTTTTCTCAACCGCAAATTGATTGAGTTTTGATGACATCACAAAATGACAATGGTCAGAGGGTAGGCTATTAGCTAACGGTACAGTTTTTTTATTCAAGATCGTTTACAGTTTTTCTTTTTTTTTTTTCTTGTTCATTCACTTCTGTTCTTTATCAATGTGCTCTCATCTAAGAAATTACTTTCACATAATTTGCGTTGTCTTGGCGTTGATCTCATTCATTTCATTTTTTTTTTCTTCTCCTCAGTTTTCTATGATTTATTTCTTGAAGTGCTTGGACAAGTCTTTGGGAACAGATCGATTACGTCGACTATTGTCTATTGTTTCGTAAGGATACGGTGCTCTTTGATATGGGCACAGACAATCATCATACAAAACTACTCAAAGTTCAGTCGGGCATTGGTAAAGTAATGAAGAAGTTATCTCCAGAATAATTTAACCGCATATTTGGATTAAAAGATGTAAATGTAAGAAGTTGAAAGGCTTTTAAAACTAATCCGATTTATTTGATTTCTATAGAGAAGATCAGTAGTGTTCCAATATTTCAAATTTATTGATCCTGACTATGTGAAAGCTGGAACTAGAAGCGATCAAACCCAATTTTTCTTGACGCCAAGAAACGGCGACATATTATTTATTTATTATTTGTGGATTATTTATATATTTTTTATTTATATTTTTTCTATTTATATATAATTTATCTAATATTTATTTATATAATATTTATATGTTATTTATTTTATCCATTTTATTATTTATATATTATTGATGTAATATTTATTTAATATTTATTAATAGATCTATTTTATTTTGAAAAGTTTATTCAGTAAAATATTTATTCCAGATACTAGAAAATTTCTAGTCTTCAATGCAATCTTCAATCAATCCCATTCCTGAATTCCGTTTTCGAAAAAAAAGAGAATATGCAAAGTAAGGTAAATATGTGATTACACATTTAATGTAAATTGTCACAACATCAAAATAATTCAGTCAAGTCAGATCTTATCTAAACTATTTATGCCCCAGATAATTAAATTTCGTATAAACATATGCAGCTCAGCAGAAAACCCAAATCAAAAATGCGATCGACTCAATCGCAGTTCATTAAGATACGAATCAAAAGGAAACAATCCCAGAAAAGGAAATCCGCTTGAGTCCTAAGCCAGACAAAGATGAAAGCTAAAGCTGAAATCGAAACACTTTTAATTAGAGTAATTATTCAAGCATAACTGAAAGATGGGCTGGCTGACAGACTGATGGACTGACAGACAACCCAGGCAGACACAGGATTATACAGTCGAGCGAGTCAGGCTCTGGCGTGTTACAAATCCAGGATTAAACATATGTAGATCACAAAGCAGGGTACAAACACTCGCACACACACATTTTTTTTTTTCTATTACAAGATTTTTTTCAAAGATCTTTTTTTTGTTGATCTGTTCAGCTGGCAGCAACCGCAAGGAAAAACATGGCAAAGGACAATGAAACTGGCAGCATCCTTATGAGATTAAAAATGCAAATCAGCTGAAGGCAGCCGCAAGGAAATTATGATGAGCTGTAGAGCCGTTGTAGATGACGCTGCAGTCTGATATTTTGTTGCCTGTCTATCAGTCAGTCAGTCAGTCAGTCAGCCAGCCAGTCGGCCAGTCTTGCCTTCGTGCGTGTGTCTTGGACCAAAAACATGACAGCTTCATGTGGCAGCTGCCGTCTCGAATCTTGGCGGTTTCTCGCCTTGGCAATGAAATTTATTTTAATGCACTTTTGCATTGATTTTCATTTGCATTTTCCTGTGTGTGTTTTTTCTAGGATTTCTTTTTTTTTTTTTAGCAGCCGCTTGCATGATTTGACATAATTTTGATGAATGTTTTGAGTTGGGTTTTGTTGTTGCTACTGCAGTCGCTCCGACAGGCGTTGATAACTTGGGAAATAACATAATTATGTTAGCTCTAGCTATAGAGATAGATAGTGCTATGTGAGAGGGGATATATGATATAGCTTATATAATTTGATATAATTTTAAATCTAAATTTTTCATCATAAGTACCAGAGTTCACTTAACATAGATATGTTATATGATATCTTTTATAGCTGAAAATTTATATTTTTAATTAAAAATATTATTCATAAACAGTGGAAATAGCTATATGGTATGATATATGATGTGCTTCATATAACTGATTTAATTTATTTTAAATTAAAAATTTGTAGCATAAATATAAAAGAGATCCATCATGGGAAAAATCATAATGTATATAGGAAAACCCAATATGAATCGCTTCATGACTTTACACATAGAACTTAATTTGATAAGAGAGGAGATTACATCTTGGTAAAAAGAAATCATCATAACTTTCAGTGAACTAAAGAAATTTAGGGAGATATCATACTTCATATATGTAGAAATACCTTAGATTCCTCCATAGCCCCCGATATCAATCCTTAAGCAAAATCATAAAAACTGAAGCAAAGAATATTTTACTACAGTTACCCATTTAGTTCATTCTATAATTTCCTACACACATACATATATCTCCTTTCCTTATGTCCCTTAGCTTGTTCGTCTCGTTCTGCTCCGTTAAGCCTAACAAATCCAAACAAATGCTGCTAATTAAACATAAAATTAACAAAACATTGCAACAACAGCAATTCAATGACAATTGCTTGGCCTGATTTCGAGCTAGATTCAGATTTTGATCCTGATGCTGTTGCTGTTGCTGTTGCTGTTACTGTTGTTGATCCCGTAACCCCTGCCTCTTCGCATCCCCATGCAGATGCTCGCTTTACAATGCGACGGCCAAAGGGTTAAAGGTGTAAACATTTGACAAAAATGTCACATCAAATTCCTTTAAGACAGCTGCCCCGTTCTGTTCGAGTAGCTAACTCGTTCGTCCATTGTCATGCTAATGACAGCAAGTGTGTGCTGCGCTTCTTTAGCTCTGGTTTGACAGCTGTCAAAAGTCCAATAAGTCATCTATGAAATGTTTGCCAGAGCGCCTTCTGGCAAGCCACGACAGGCTTAACCACCGCAAATTGAAGTGTAATTGCGAAGCATTGATTGATTGACTGACTGCAGCAGCAGCAGACAGCATCCAGCATCCAGCACGCAGCAGGAATCTATATGTGGGTTGCCCACTATTGGCTTGGGTTTGTTAGCGCTTACTGCAACCACAGCTACCAGCATCGATTTATATATATCGCATTATCATTTCGTTTAACGGTAAATGATGGAACACGTTCATGGAAATGCTGTACTACAATTTTAGTTTTATAAATAAGCGTATAATTAATTAAAATGGCAAATCTACTTATATATCTATAGTCTATCCTCATATATCAACTTCTATATCTTATCTAGTTTCTGGATTTGGATAACAAAAAAACATAGTCTGTAAAGTACGATTATTGTTGACTAAGCATCAGCATTTCTTTCCTATTTAATTACCACTTTTTTTCTTACTTATTTTTTATAATTATTAATCATATAAATTTTTTATTGCAATATGAAATTATTTAATTTAAGTATGTTATTTTATACATTTTTAATTTATTTTATATTTTAATTTTTATATTTATTTGAAATTTGAAATTTGTATATTTGTATATTTGTATATTTTATATTTCATATTTGTATATTTTATATTTTATATTTTATATTTTATATTTAAAATTTTATATTTTATATTTTATATTTCATATTTTATATTTGTTATATTTTATTTTTTAAACACATTCTTATCGATTTTCTCAAATCACTCCCCTCTACCGCCACTTTCGCCTCAAAAAATTAACGTAGCTTCGTCTGATTCGAAAGCTGTTGAACAGTTGCTTGGTTTGAGGGAATTTTTCAATTAAAACATGCAGTAGAGCATCAAATTGATTGATATCCCCCGCCCCAAATCAAAGCGGGCCAGCTGTCTATCAAGAAAAACGCAGGCATAGTTGCATAGCGCTGTTCGTCTATTGGTAAGATGCAAGTGCCTGGTAATCCTGTTAGGCTGGGCACGGCGAAATTCTTGCAACCCACCTCCCTTAAAAAGAAAAAAAAAAGAAAACCGATTTCCCTGATATCAATTTTCCCTGGCGCTGGGCTCAAATGCGCAATTTTCAGCTTGACTTGTCGCAGGGCAACAAATTTGTTCTTTTTTGTAAGATCGCAAGCAGACACATGTCAACCTTAATTGAAAAAAACAGAACATAACAGCAACCTTTAGCATCCTTCAGCATCCTTGGCTGTCGATGCTGCCGAAGCTGCTCCTGTTGTTAATTTACAGGACAGCGCACCTATAGAACGCGACTTTGCGTAAATTGCGTTGCTCAATTACAAATAATCAAAGTGAAAAGTCAAAGGGTTGCACTAGCTAGCAAATACTCTACAGCTGACTGTGTTACAGGAGCAGCTGTGGAGCTGCAAGACCATCTATAGAGAGAAATAAATTTATGTTTTTGTTTATAAGTAAACAAATTTATTAGTTTTTGATATCTTCAATTTTATTTTAAACTTTAAATTAAATTAAAATAAAAAACATGAAATCATTTTCATTACTTGTTGCTCCCAACTATTGGTTGATTAGCGCATAATATAAAAAATATATTTATATTTCTTTTTTATTTTATTTCATTGTATTTTTTTAATTCATCTTTTTTAAATTTATAATTTTCTTATTTTATCTGTTCTTAAATTTTTGTTTTCCTATTTATATTTTCATATTTTATGTATAAATAAATAATTTTCATTTTTGTTTAAATTTAATTTTGTTTTTGGTTTATTTTTTTTTTTTTTTATTTCATTTATTTTGGTTTACTATTATTTGTTTTTTTATTATTGGTTTATTTTTGTTAATATTATTTTTTAAAATTTATTTTTAGTTTATTTTTGCTTTTAAATTTAATATTATTTTTTAAATTTATTTTTAGTTTGTTTATATTTTTAAATTTAATATTATATTTGGTTTATTTTTATTATTTTTTATTATTGGCTTACTTTATTTTATTTTTGTTTTTACATTAATTTTTTGTTTATTTTTATTTATTTATTTCTTGTCTTAATATATGGAATTTCTACACTTTTCTATACTCGCGACTGCCTTGTCTCACTTGCTTGCCTCTGCTTCTGTTACAAACGCTTCAACATCATCGACATACCCGATTTCACTTCCTTCAATTACTGCCGAGTGCGCCTACCTCTTTGCCGTTCACCGTTGACTTGCTGTGCACAAAATGCGAAGCTGCGTCGCAACTACGTTTCGAATTAAAACTCATTTAATGCGCAACAAAAAAACAAAGGAAGAAGAAGAACATAAAGCAAAGAAAAAACATCTTTAAATAAACAAGCAACAAGCAACAACTGGAGCCGAAAGGGAATCTCCTCTAGGAGACTCATAGACAACATGCCCTCGATTTCCGCTTATCTGCGTATCAGGATTTTTGTTTTCGCCAAAAAACTTTTGATTTATGTGCAGCAGACGGCATTGTTTAAGCAAGGGTTATCTGCTGTACTATCTCTCTCTCTCCCTCTCTGTTTTTGCATCTCACTCTGCCTCTTTCTCTCCTTTGAGCTCCGCTAATGAATCTTAATTTCTGTGCTTAACAATTCCGCGCTCAAGTGCCGCCTGTCATAAATTTTCGAAATGACATACGCAACCCTTTCTTTAACATTTCTTTTTTTTAATACAGCCCTACTCCGCCCCATATGGGTTTTATTATGTAGTACTACTTAGTTGCCTTCAAGTACTACTGGAACATGCAAATATTTGCGACTTGCCAACTGTAAGCCGAAAAGGCAAAAACCGCATAAACTTTTCAATTAAGTGCAAGCCTTTGCTCGGCTTTGCCATCAAGTGGAAGCAGGCAGAAAAGTCTCGAGAAACCAGCTATAACCAGAGGCAATTAAAGCTCTGCGCTGGCTTTGTTTAAAAAGAGATTTTAAGAGTAGACAAAAGGGAGCAGAAAGTTGAGTTGAGTTAAGCCAAAAACTAAACGTAAAGGAATGTTGTGGTGTATTGAAGCAATTTGTGAAATGTTTTTGACAAGGAAACGCCTGAGGTTAATCAGAACTGTGGTCGTCACAATTAAGAGTAGTTAGGAACTGGGAAATTTATATACAAATTTACATTTAATTTAATTAAAATGAACATGACAAAATAAACTTTCATTTTAAGGTTTTCTAATTGTTTGAGTCAAGATTGGTTTGTGAGAAATTTAATGTTAGAATTTTCTAAAGGAAATCTCTAGAGGGTTTTTGTTTGCTGAATAATAGATTAACAGCCAAGTTGTTTTGATAAATTTCTAGTGTTTCTATAGTGCAGAATCGAGGATGTGTGCTTCAATATGTATTTCCCAACTTGCTACCAATGACATTTATTTACTTACTTTATACATTTATAGCTCTATCAAAACTAATTCGAATTTGGTAACAATACTTCGACTGGATTAAGCTTGATATTTAGTTAATTAAATTTAGATTTGATAAAAATATATATATCCAATAGTTAAAAGTCTCAACAGGCAATAGCCAAGTCTCTTTCACAAGTATGCTCTTGTTAGATTGAACTCATAAACTTAGACTCTCAGCACAAGCAAATCTGTGCAGCATACAGAAACGATTTGCGGTTGAAATTGAGGCTAATCAAACTGGGCCAAGCGAAATCGGCAGTCGAGGCAACGAAAGAGGGTCAAACTGCATGGGGAAAGTATTGACCGAGGGCTCAGCTATGATTTAAGGGCTTTTCGAAAATTGCATCGTAAATGTCAACAAAATGGACATAAAATAGAATACAAAAAATAATACGAAACTTTGTTGGCCAAAGTAGTGCAAATGTTCATGGCATCTTACTGAATGGGGAACAAGGACACAATCGCAATCAGCGAGACAATAAACAAAGCGCAGGCTGTTCCTTAGCTCATAAAACTCCGTTTGCGGACAATGCAAACGCTGCAGGATGGCCGACAGCACGTACTCATGAAAGGACATTTTCTCTCTGTGTGAGTGGTTCGGTCAGCGCAAGGTGTGCGTTGCCGTAAGGACTCATAAATTGCAAATGAAATGAGCCACAACGAATGCTAAAAGAAATCTGCAGCCAAATGAATATAAACCAAAGCCAAATCGCTTCACTGCTCTGTCTCTCTCTCCCCACTAATTAACAACAAATAATGATATTACGAGAGTATAAAAAAATGAATACATAGATAGTTGACAAAAAAAAAAAATAGAACCAAAAAAAAATCAAACATCTAATGGTAGTCAAAGAAAAAACCTAAAACATCTGCTGCAATTTCGAACGGGTGTTTCGAGCACATTTTGAGGTTGAGGAAGTGTTGAACCATTCGAGGACCACCCGTTGGCTCTCCTGCTGCGTGGCAGCAGCCTCGTGCATTGGTTTGAACTATCGCAGACCGACAAACGACCAATTGAGATGTCCCGCTGGCGACTCTCGCCAAATCCGATTATGGATTTTCATTTCTCTCAGTTGTTATTGGTGCCTAGCCTAGCCTCGTCTAGCCTCTGCTTTCGTATTATACCATAAATTATGGTTGAAACGATTAGAGCGATTTGCAAGCTTGTGCAATAAATTGATAAGTCTATTTCTATACTTACTCAAATATATATGTTTATATAGTTTTGTTGAATACAAATCTAATCGCGCTTACCTGCAAATAGAGAGCAAATTTGAGATTAGTGTGTATAGATTCTAGATAAATTAAATAAAACTAATTCATGATTCATGATTCAATTTGAGTATAAATTTGAAAATATCAAAAATGAGCAGCACAGAGCATAATTATCTTCATTATATTGGATGTATGATTGTATGAGAGTTGCATATAGTTCAACTTGCGAATGCGAGTCTATATTCCCAACTGGAACACTCTATCAGGGTTTCTGAAAATATAATCTCCGATTTGCCACACCCCCAGTGGAAGTATCGTGAAAATCTTAATACCTTATAACTTACATAAAAACCATAACAGAAATTATTCCAAAAACTTGAAAGACAACTCCAATAGAAGATGATCAACACTTTATTAAGTTTTAATCGTAGTCAAAGTGAGAAACTTTTCAGCAAATAGGTTCGATGGGCAATACACCATCGACCAGACCCAATATAACTGCAGTTATTTCATACCAGGCCACATTGCCAAATACGGTATTCAGTGGTGGGACAAGTAATTCCTCCATAAACTGTGAGATCTCCTCAGGATTGTCATTGATGAGCAACTGCAGAAAATCTTGAATTATAAAATTGATCATCTTCTCCACATATTTATTGCCAATGCCCGTGATTTGGGATATGGCATTGCCCAAATGCCAATCGACATTCCAGCGACTGACATGAAGCCCATTCGTCAGACTCGAGGGACGCAAAACGAAGCTGCCATTAGCACGAAAATCAAACAGTTCTACATCGAGGACACCATCGCAGTTATTTGAGGCCGTTGCGCCAAGAAAACGCCGAAGATCGAACTTGTAATTTTCCGCTTTCAAGCGAATGCTAGGAAACTTTACATCGAATTTAATGGTATGAAAAATATTGTTCCACTGCAGCTGAAAGAACTCGAAGCCATCGAGACCCACAATGGAGACGTTCGTAAAGTTGCCACGACCACTAGAGAAGAGAGTATAGATATAGAGGAATTGTAGCTGCGCCCTTTACTCAACTCGTGAGCTTACCTCAATGCTTCCGATTGAACTTCAACCTCTTTGTAGGCCAATTGAGCGGGCGCTAGTATGGGTATGCCCTTGGCGGGATAGCCGCACTGCATTTGCAAGCGCAAGAACTCCGTCAGCTCGCGCAGCTCATCGTCAAAGAGTATGCGACCCGAGCTCAAGGAGCAGCCAAGCAAGGCAATTAGCACTAGAAACGAGCTGCGCATTTTGAGAACTTTGGATTAACTAAAGAGTAAAGCAATAACAGCTGTCAGGTGGTGAAATCAGAAGGAGATTAAGAAATTGCTTGCTTGCTGATTAGATTGGACGAACACGACGAACAGGTGTTCAAAATGTCGATACCAAAAGGCAGAGAATGCCCAAAAGTAGGCTAAAGTTCAGTCTACATTAGCAGAAGCTATAAGATAATATAGAAGAGAAGGTTGTACTTTGAAGATACCCTGTACACAACTCTGTAGGGTGACTCATACACTCTTTTTCTTTCGAAGACTCTTTTATCGGTCAGATCAATAAATCTTCTTCAACACTTTTTAAAGATCTCCGGAAAATATTTCAAATTAAAAAATGCAAAACTGTCAACACTTGCTATAAAATTTGAATTCTGCCTATTAGGACTTTCCATAGAGATTCTTAATAATATCCATATCAAATTCTGTTGCAATCATCTATATCTAAAATTTTAATATCAAAATACATATTACATATTACACAAAATAAAAGAAATCTAAAAATTTTAATTAAATAAATAATAAATAAAAAAAATTTTTTTAAATAAATATAAAAACAAGTAAGAAGGCTCTAGTCGAGACGGCTCGACTGCGAGATACCCTGAACTCTGCAAAAAAGTGATACTCTTCTTCTTTACGCACTTATGAGCGCGCGCTCTGCTAACTGCGCAGTTGCTGCCTTGGCTGGGGGGTGGGTTGGGCTGAACTTTGGTCGCTTATAACTCCATTTCTAGATGGACGATCTTCATGAAATTTCCAGAGTAGATTAGGAGTATCTTAATCTATCTATGTGCTAATTTGCAAGTCTCTAGTATTTGAAATGCATTTTGTTTTTAATATTGGGGGCGGAGGAGCGTGACATCCAAAATCTGAAAACTACAAAATTTGCGTATCGATAATATATCTAAATATATAAGGTTGACGTCTCTAGCTAAAACGGTGTAGAAGTTATGCCCAAAAAACCTAAAAAATGGAAACGAATTTTCGATGTTTTATCGATAATTTGGAAATGGGACGAGTTATCGAAAAACAAACTAAGCTCGTATTGCGTAGCTAACATACGAGTGTTCATATGAAATTTCAGCTCCCTAGCTTTTGTAGTTTCGGAAATCTCGACGTTCATACGGACGGATGGACAAACGGACAGACGGACGGACAGACGGACAGGGCTAGATCAACTTATTTTTTTATGCTGATCAAGAATATATATACTTTATAGGGTCTGCGACGTCTCCTTCTGCCTGTTACATACATTTTCACAAAACCATTATACCCTGAATTCCCATTTTCAATGGGTTCAGGGTATAAAAAATAAACAAAATTTTTTATGTATTAAAAAAATAATAAATAGAGATTAAAAAAATTAAATTAAATTAAAATTGTATAAACACTGTATACGCCTAAGAAAACGCCCATAAACTCAGCCCATCTGCATATCACAAAATCTATAGACAACATTCGAGAATTGTGTCAATTCTAAAAACTTTATTGAAGCAATCGATTTCTGCTCAAGCTAGAATATCATTTATAATTTAAGCCCAGGGATCTGCTGGTGGCACACAATCGACCACAATTGGATCATCCTCGTTCTCACCCTCGCTGCTGGAGAAAATCAAATCGACCAAAGTCCAGAAGTCATTGCCCTTCAGCAAACTGTTGACACGTGGCACAATCGTATCCTCAATGGTATCAGAAATGCTCTCCTGATTGTTATTGATGACCTTCACGAGCAGATTCTCCAGCTGACGATTGATGACAGCATTGATCTTGCCATTGCCCATGAAGCCGGTAATATCAGAATCAACAGCGCCCAATTCAATGTTGGTCTTCAACGAAAGGATCTTAGCGGAGCCCCACAGCACTGGCAGCTTGTATTTCAGGGTGCCGCTGACACGCAAATTGATCAGATCGAAGAGAATGGAGCCATCGCCCTCGTATTCCACAGACAGACCCAACTGACGCAGTGCATCGATCAACGTATCAGTCTCATACTTCTGGGCAGTTGTATCGATGTTCTTGAACAGAAAATCGAAGGTGATCTTCGATGTGATCACGTTCAGTTTGAACTTATTGATCTTGAAGTCATCCAGACCGGCGATCTTCAGACGGAAAATGTGATTCACAGTGTCAACAATGCCGCGCTTCAAATCCAAATTCGCCTCATTCACACGCACTGGCGCTAATGGGGGAATACCCAGATCGGGCCAGCCGCAGGGCATTTGCTTTTGCAATTTGCGGATCATGCGACGCACCTGCCACGAGATCACAAAATGTGGAGCAACTATATTGGATTCAAAATATGAATTATGAATAGTTTTGGCAACAATTAGTTCAAATCAGATCAAAGCTCACCTTCAACACCTGTTTCGGGTTCAGCGAGCAGCTCGATATCGCCATTCTGATCGGCGAACTGCAGCAGACGCTGCTCGAGCGGATGTTGGAACTGCTCTTTGGGCAATGTACCCGCAGCACAAATGGCGACCAAACTGGCCAAGACAATTAGAAAACGCATGTTGAATGTCTTCGTATGAAACTCAACCTGCAACTGATTGGCCAGCCATAGACGAAGGCAGCTTTTATAGCCAATCGAACGAGCGATAAGACTTTCGTGGCAAGATAATGCCCGTTTGATAGACATAATCTATAGAGAGACCACCCCGCAAGGTAATTAAAACGCAAATCGTTGAAAGGCTACATCTGATTTATTGATTTGCTTGATTTGTGGCCTGTTCATTGAACGGCCAGCCAAGGAGCTGGTGTAGGATTACATTTCTTGGTGGTGTTGGTCAATTGCTTGAGCAGGAACCAAACCTTATGACCCTTCAGCCGTTCATTGACCAGGGGCACAAAGAATTGCTCAATACGATCGCTGATCTCCTGTTGATGTCCGTTAATAAATGCGGGCACCTGATAGTCCACAATATCATTGATCATCTCATTGATGCGTCCGTTGCCCAAAATGCCACCAATGTGGGAGTTAACACCGCCCAGGCCAACGACACAATTGAAATTATAAATCTTAATCGAGCCAAAGACGAAGGGCATCTTGTACTTAAACGAGCCCTGAATCGATAGATCCTCTAGGCTAAACGCAAGTGGTCCAGAGCCCTCGTAACGCACCGAGAGGCCCAACTCCTGCAGCATATCAATCAATGTATCGGTGTTCAGGAAATGAGCGCTGGCCTTTAGCTCCTTGAACTTGAAATGGAACTGAACCTTCTTGTTGAGGGTGTAGCTGACCTTTAGCTTCTTGATCTCCATGGTCTCCAAACCATCGAAACGAAAGCGCAGAAACTGAAGCAAGGAACTGATACAGCGAAAAAAAAAAAAAGGAAATCAAAAGAAGTCCTAGTTACAATCATTTGAGAACTCACTCAACAACCGATTCAGCCAAATGAATATTTAGATCGGCATTGGTATAGGGCGCCAGTGGCGGAATTCCATATTCGGGAAAACCACAGGGTAGATGTTCCATCAAATTCTTGACGGCCTTCTTGGCCTGCGAATTCAATATCAAGCCGTACTCATCTGGGTTAGGAGCTAAGCGAAGGTAGAGGGGAAGGCAGAGATTCAACAACAGTTAAAACTAAACTGAATTATAAAACTCTTGAAATTCAAATTAAACTTACGATTACGTTCGATAAGTCGATTGAATTGCTCCTCGGTTAAGAAGTCCACCTCGTAGGCCGCCGCACAGGCCAAAAGGGTAACGAAACAAAATACGCTCAACTGCATTGTTAGCTAATTGGCTAATTGATTAAATGGCTGAAGCCCATGGCTTTTATAGCCAAGATTTACACTAAGTAGCTGATGTTGGATTTTATGGTCAAAGCGCAGCTAATCCATGTAGAACAAAGCCAACATAAATCATTTAACCACAGATTAGGCAGAACAAATTGCACAAATTATTTTTGGATTGATAATTTCGATTATAATTTATATCATGCTCTCGAGTTAGCTACGGTAATCGCCCCATCGTTATATATAGAGTCTATAATAAAAGTGCAAAACACTTGTATTCTAATCTTGACATTCTCATCCAAATGCCCAATCGATGTGTCCCAATAATTTATTTTCAAAAATTAATATGTACATACATATATATAGTCAAATTTCGTATGCGAGTAATTGGTGCGTCAGCTGCCTTTTTTTCGCAGGTGTTCTTAGATAGCTTCAGCAGGTGTTGCTCGAATACCCCATAGACAACATACAATAGATGATCACATATAGAGCTTACGACATTCTCATAGTAAATTAAAGATTGTAACAGTTATAAATCAATTTAATAAACTTTTGATTACTTTGATTAACAGATTGGTAGCACGAAAAGAAATGAAGCAAGCTTCGCATAACGTTTTAAGCTAGAACAGTTTAATTATTATATTATATTATAAATATTTTTATAATTGTATTAAAAGTGTACAGAACTACAGAAAAAGTGTACAGAACTTTATTTTTTTATTTTTTTTTTTTTATATATATATATTTATTCTTACATTTTGATTTTTTTCTTTTTGTTAATTTAAAATAATTTGTTGATATTTATATTATATTTTTTATTATTGTTTTATTATTTTTTTATTATTATTTTTTGTTTATTAATTATTTATTATTATTATTTATTATTATTTATTATTTTTTATTATTTTTTTTTTTTTTTTTTATTAATATATTTATATTTTCTATTATGTATACATTTTTGTTATTTTTTTTTGTTTCCATTTTATTATTTATTTTTATTGTTTTTATTCCATGTTAGGTTTAATTTTTAAATTTTTGTTAAGTTAAATAAAATAATATAAAAATATATATATATATAAAATAAAAAGAACAAAAATTTATAAAAGTAATAAACAATAATAAAATAAGTTTAATTTAAAAAATGAATAGAACAAGAAATATATCAAGTATAATTAATTCTAAGCTCTATTAAGCTC
Source organism: Drosophila antonietae (assembly GCA_030914385.1). Classification (NCBI taxonomy): domain Eukaryota; kingdom Metazoa; phylum Arthropoda; class Insecta; order Diptera; family Drosophilidae; genus Drosophila; species Drosophila antonietae. Next base: position 174,768 of record JAUESO010000054.1, on the reverse strand, counting down.
TAGAATTCCCGCTCAGCCTTTGTTCCCAATAGACCTGCCTTCCTATATAGCATTATAGTGCAACAAATATTCTATATTGCTTTTGGCCTTATCATTACATCTTAAAACCTAAAAATAAACACTTTTCAACAAGTTGGTAGAAAGAAACAATAAGATTATAAATCACTTCAAGTCGTACATCTAATCCATCTTAAGCTCTGATGATAAAGCGCACATTGTAAATCACATAGAACAGCCCAAAAAAGAACAAAAAGAAGAAGAAGTAAACCTTGCCCAATTAACAATCAGAAAACTTGGTAAGGTCATGATAAGTCGTCTACGAATTGCATACTATAGACTATTAATAAGAGATTTCTGCATATTTCTAAAAACCCATTTCACCTTTCGCTCGAGTGCTAGACAAGATAGGTAAACGGCTTTTTAATTAAAAATTGATTTTTATATATTTGTATTATACATTTTTTTTCTAGCCAAAATACTCTTTAGATAAGAGCCTGTCAGAGTATGTCCAACAATCGATGGCTAAGGCGATTTTATTATCGACTCCGGTAGCTCTTATCAGCGACCCCAAGTGGTGAAGCGGGCGTCTATAAAAGCCAGCTGAACGTAGAACCCAACGATTAGTATAAATACAATTGGCATTTGGTTCAGTTATTATACGAGAAGAAAATATGAAACTTTTTGTGGCTCTATTGGCGCTCGTTGCGTGCGCAAATGCCGCTGCTGTTGGCGAGGCAATTGGTGAGTGGAGAGAGAGGGAGAGGGATAGCCATAGAGAGCGCTAAGCTAATTCTGTTTTTGCATCCATTTAGATACAAAATCAATCTCCAGCACAGTTTCTGATCTATTGGAAGACATGAAGGAGCAGATGCCATGTGGTTTCCCTGGACTGGGCATTCCACCAATGGCTCCGCTTCGTATCGATTATCAGAATATCGATATCGATACGGATGCTTTGAAAATGAAGGGCAGCGTTGAGCATTTCCGTCTCAATGGCTTGAACGATTTCGATATTGAGGAAATGAAGATCAATGCCATCACCAGCAAAGTGAACTTCAAGTTCAACTTCCGCGATGTCAATGTGGACACCAAGTACGATATGGATCTGCTGCTGAAGAAATATGGCTTCACCATCAAGATGATCGGCGCCGGTCATGCCAAATTCGCTATCAGGGATATGGTTATCTGGGGCACCATGAAATACTCTCTGGGTGTGCTCAACGGCAAGCTGAAGCTCAAGACTCTCGATGTGCGCACTCACTTGGGCGAGGTTGAGTCAGAGATCGAGGGCATGCTCGGTGATGGCACCGTCAATGAGAAGATGAACGAATATCTAGCTGAGGCCGTTGAGATGGTCATCAATGAGAACGAGGATCTGATTGCTGAGACCATTGAGAATGTTGCTCTGCCCGCCGTGAACAGCGTCCTCGAGGATGTCAGCATCACCGACATTATCAATAGCGACGGCGAGGGTGGCGAGAAGGAGGTCTGCATTCCCCCAGAGCTGGACTGGTGAACAACATGTGAAAAGCTTCGTATTTGTATAAGATTCTTTGTAACAAAAGAATAATAAAAATACATTTATTTTCGCTTCAATGGATAGCCACTTGTTGCACTTTCTGTTGGATCCCTTCTCAGAGACTCAAGAGCAAAGGCATATAGATAATTGACCAACCTCGCACTCTCTTTTCTTCCTTTATTAATTTCGGGAATATACTATTTACATGTGACGTTCTGTTCGAGCATGAACATGACACATAAATAAAACATTAATAAAACTAGGCATACTTGACCAAATATCTGTACACTTGTGTGCAGTGAATGGAAGTATTTTTAAGGTATATAAGGTACTATGATTTTAAGAAAAAAACAGTTCAATTTTTGAATTTAATTAACACGGCCAGATACGTTCAATAACGGCTTTATTTTTTTCCAAAGCTCATACCAAGGATAGAAACGCGCATGATTTCTTAATTGATGGCTTATATTGTGGGTTATCACTTTCGCCATACGTCTATAGTTCTCGTCGAATTTCTTGTTTAGAGAGACTAAAAATTCGTTAATGTCAGAGATGACACCATCCACAGAAACGACGGCCTCGGAATACAAAATCTTAATCCTGTTAGAAATTTCCATATACTGAATAAAGACCTGAATCACCAGATCCCCTAGGTTGGGTTCACTGCGCTTATAGCGCAACGCAGTGCTGTTCAGGGATGACTCCTTAAAGTTGATACGGAACTGAACCGTGTTGGATGTGGAGCTGAGCTCTAGCTTGTTAACATCCAAGGGCCTTAGACCATCGAAGTGGGACCGCAGATACTGAAGCAAGGAGCTGATGCAACAGTAATGTGAATTAAGTGGAATCGTAGAGGTATAAAGCATTTGTGGACTCACTCAACAATCGTTTGAGCCAAATAAGAATTGAGCTCTTCGTTGGTATAGGGCGCCGCAGGAAGAGATATATATTCAGGATATATAATAGTCAGCTGATCAATAAAACTCTCAATATCCTGCAAGGTCTTAGACACCAATTCCAGCAGGCTTAGTTCATCAGGCTTAAGGGCTGAACGGAGGCAGGGATTCCATCAGTTAGAACCAAATTATAAAATTCTAATATCCAATGGAACTTACGATTAGGTATGACAAGTCGATTGAATTCTTCCTCGGACAAGATATTCACCTCATAGGCCGTTGCACAGGCCAAAAGGGTAATGAAACAAAACACGTTTAACCTCATGGTGCGACTGCGTTAACTGATGGGACAACGGCTACATCCAATGGCTTTTATATCCACAATTTATACTAATTTTAGGGAGTTACAAAATTAAGATAACGCATACAAAAGCGACAGATACAATCGGGCCATAGATAAAGCAGATGAATTTGCCAACATTTTTTTATTATATTATTATTATATTTATTTTGATTTATTTTTTGTTTTTTTTTTTTTCACTCTCGTTCCATAAAAAAGTGCAAAGCTCTTTTAATCTTATCTTAATCTCCTTTAATTTATTTAACAATATTTGCCATACTCTAATTTCTTAAACGATTAATTGCTGCAGACGTTCTTCAAATACAAAATGAAAACAAAATCTGTATCCCTCTTTAATCAACTACATGAAAGAGGCATCAAAGCAAGACTGTAAAGAGCATTGGTAACTAGGACATTGACTTCACAGCTCTCTGAGAATTCGGCGAGTAAACACTTTCTGCCTGTGCTGTAATCCCGGCATGCAGCAGCCGATCCACTTGTACTTGCTATACTAATACATAGAACAAAGCAAGTTGATAACTGCGTTTTGTCAGTCACTTTATGACTTTGGTTACTCTGGAGTGTGTAAACGCAGTGAACAGACCTCCCGCTCACACACATTATTCACGCCAGCTGCTTAGCTGTACTCACATACATACATACATATAAAACGGGATCAAAAGCAAATGCAAGAATGGCCGCTCTACTCAAAAGTTCTCTCTCAGCTGCAATGGCAGCTCTGTCACACTCACTCACTATGCACACTGCTTGCTCTGCAAGCACCTAAAACGGGATCATAAGCTCAGCCCTTAACGGCAAGCGTAGATAATTGAGCTATCTCGTACACTCTCAACAGCCATGGCCACACGCTTGAGTGAAACGCTTTCTGCTGGCGCTGTAATCCCAGTCAACAGCTGAGCAAATCAAACACATCCACATATATATAATTGACGCCTATAATAGGTCGGATAATATGAGTTGATTGCAAAGTGAAGGTTAACAGCGCAAGCAGCAAGTGCTTTTGCTCAGAGTACATTTTTCTGTTAATTCGGCTGTTAACATTTCTGCTGTTAGCTCTGTTAGCTTTTCTACTTAAAGTGAAGATTTTTTTTAACAAATAAAATTAATAAATAAATTCAAAATTAAATAATAAAAAATACGAAAAAATAAAAAAAAAAATAAAATAAACAAAAGTAAAATAAAAAATTAAAATTAAAAAATAAAATCCATCGAATAAAAAAATAATTGGCAATTAAATATTACCATGAATCCATTTTAAACTGCTTTTACTGTAAAGCTTTTCACGCGCAAGCTTCTTAACGTCTTTTTAAATTGTCAAAAAGCTCTTTAGATGTCAATCTCATTAATCTAATGCCTAATCTTAAGTAGCTGAGCTTATCAGCTCATTTCCAATATATAATTATATTTTTTTACTATTTACTTATTCGTATAAATGTTCACATGCTAAGCAATTAGTTCTTGGGCTTTATCAATGGACATTCGAGTGGCATATAAAAACTTTCGCCAAGTCCGCTGAGGTACGCAGTTTAAATCAGGTGTTGGCAGTGAAAAGTTATTTGATAATAAAACAATATGAAGTCTCTGTCATTGGTGGCCATTCTATTGGCCCTGACTGCATGTCAGGCAGCGGAAGTGGCTGAGAAATTGGCTGGTAAGTAGAAAGAGAAGATCTTACGTGAAATTTGCAACAAAATTAAAATTCATATCGATTATTTATCGATTTTATGAGAGTTAAGCAAGCTATTGTCAGTTAAAAAATGAGTTTTTAATTGTTTAAATAAAGCGAACTGTTTCATGAATATGTAATTCATTTCATTTCACAAAGTGAAAGTTCTGTTAAATCAGTCTAAGTCTAATAAATTTGTATGCTATTCCCTGGAGTTATCGAAGGGCTTTAGGCAGACCTAGATGGAATGCGTCCTTAGCTTGGTTAGTTAGCTTATATATTTCTGTCTATATGTACATAAATAATAAACGAAATAATATAAAATTAAAAAAAAAATAAATTTAAAAAAAAATATAGTATACAGGATCATAAAAAAAAATGAATACTATACTAACAATATAATATTAAATATATAAAATCACTCCCTCTCTATCTCTTTTACATATATGTTCTTTGAAACATTATACCCAATTCAAGCTTTTTCAATGGATATACAACTATATATAGTGTAGATTATACTTCAAAAGATTATCCACATGAGATAATATTAAAAATTAATCATTTTTGAAAACATCATGAGGACTATTATATACATTTCCAAAAAAAAAAATTAAAATTTTTCCCCATATTTCGCCTACAGCTCAATCACGCTCTGTGGACAGCATTATTGTGGATTTCCTGGAGCTTTTTAAACTGAAAATGGTCGATGGCCTGCCCCAGTACGGCATTCCCTCGCTCGCTCCGTACACGAACGAACACAAGGAATTCGATTTAAATGCCGGCGAGCTGCACGCGAAAGGCGCTTTTGATAACCTGGCTGTGTACGGCCTGAACGAATTCGAAATTAAGATAATGAATACGAATCTGATCTTGAGCCGAATCAAGTTCGAGTTCAATTTCGCCAGCATAAATGTGACGACCCAATATCAGGCTGATGTCGGCACCAATTATCGCATGGCACGTGCTGGCGACGCATTTATGGCACTTGAGGATTTAAATATATCCGGCCACATCAAGTACAGTATCGGAATTATTGGCAGCAGCAACAACTATTTGCGCATCAAGGAGATCAATGTGAATATTGTCACCGGCAATGTTGTTTCCAACATTGAGAACTTATCCAAATATAAAATACTCAATCGGAAAATCAATGAAGTCATCGAGGAGTTCATCAGTCTCACGGTTAATGATAATACGGAATTTTTCGCCAATTGGCTGGACAGCACTGTGACGCCCATTTGCAATGATATGATTGGTGATCGCACCATCAAGGATATTATTGGCATTATTACGGGTTCTTAAATTCTGAAATCAATAAAATTATAGAGAGAACTATGATATTTTTCAATTATGGTTTTAGCTAATCAAAAGTCATAAAGCGTTGTGCACGAGTAAAAAACAATTGTTCGAGTACGTTAATCTAATCGGTTGAGATTAGCTTTGCTTGTGGCTAAAATTTTTTTATTGCTTCACAAAAGGCAACGATCAAACTTTATATATTCCTTAATAAAAACTTAAATTTAGAACTTAAAAAAATATGCTATTTTTTGTATAAGTATTTAAATTCCTCAAATAATTATTGACATGTATAAATTAATACATTATCTATGAAAATTAATATTAAAATGGATAATTGATAATTTACATGAATAAATAATTATGTGTAATTAACTCGTCAGACAAGTGACATTCCTACAATCACTTTTAATTGCATTAAATATGTTTTATAGTATTTAATTAGTTCACACATGCATAATTTATGGCTCACAAAGTGCATTAATATAATTGAAAGGCTGACAGATACAAAATAAATATTTTAAATTAAATTTAATATGCAGCCTGAAAGTAGGCAATGCAAAAGATAAGTGCTGAATTTACAGGGAAATTTGAGAAAATTCTGTGACAGCGCAAAAGTATGCAACACTTTTTGTACAAGCAACAATAACTATATAAAGCAAAGAGAATTTGTTAATCCGAGCAAAATTAAATAAATTATTTAATGAAGTAACTATACTTTTTAAATGTATTTATTATTCATTAGCTATAAAAATTTAAAAACATTTCACTGCCATAATTATTCAGTCAGCAATAGCAGCACTCAAACCAAGCCCTAAAAGGGAACATTTTTAGTCAAGTAAATTTCCCACAAAAATTCATAGCATACTTTCGAGCTGCACACTTTAAAGCTATTTCATTCCCATTGTTCCATATCAATATATACGGCCCAATCAGCACTATTCCTGGCACACTAGTTGATCAGCGGCCTTATCAATCGGTTGGGACACATGAGACAGCCCAAGCGAGGGCAGTGACTTAACCTTGACAGATCTCACGCCAACAGTAAGAATCAGAGAAACGTGCTCAACTTAACATTCAATTAGTTAATTATATTTTCAGATGGCTGCGACGCAATTTCAAAGGAACAAAACAAACACTTTTATAAATTAATGTTTCAAACGAAATATAATACAACAACAAAGATAAATTAGAATTTGTTATCAATATGAGGAAATACCCTGTATGAATAATAAATAGTTAATCTTAAATTTTTTTTTTAATTAATGAGATTAATTAATACATATTATAGAGATCTCATTTTTGCAGCATTATAGAAGATTATTCGAAAATTTATATTTTATTTTCAGTTAATAGAGTATTAATATATTTTTTTTAATATTTTTAGATACTCATTTATTTATTTTAAAATACATTTTTTTAACTCTTTTGAAAGATGCTTAGATAATATTGTAAAAACAAAAAACTAAAAATTTTTCGCCAAGAAAACCAAAATGTTTTCATAGATTTTATTTATGTGAAAAACACCCTATAATAATACATATTTGCTACGATCTATATTATATTTTAAAAGAAAAAATAAAAAATAGAATATTGAATTTGATTTGATTTAGAGATAGATACCCTACAATAGTAAACAATTGATTTGAATTAGTTTTGTTAATATTTTAATGATTAATTTAAAATTAATATATTTATGAAATTGATTTAATATGTAAATACACTGTAAATATTTGTAATTAAATCTAATTAGTTTTGCTTTAATTTGATAGTATTACAGCTTAGTTTTATATTTCTTGTTATTTTGCAGAGCGTATATAAAAATAAAGTCTGCATACTCTATAAATATGATCAAAAATATATATCAAATTATCTGCTAAAATTATCTGATTTGCCATACAACTACCAGAGTATCTCCTGGCTGAGCATGCCCTTCAGACATATGCTCACATGTTTAATATTTCTATTATTTTTTATAGACATAAAGATTTGCCCCTTGGTGAGCTGATAAGCCACCGTCTCCAGCATTTCATCATCTGATTTCTATTCCCATTGCCAATGCTAATTTAGTTTTAATTAGACAATCGTTTGCTTCAGTTGCAGTTGCCAGAGCACTCGTTAGGGAAATGCTATACAAGAGTTTGCCATTGATATTGCTTGTGGCACAGGTGAGCCAACAGATCTCAGATTCCAATTGGAATTCAATACAAATAGAATACAATTGCAGTGCCTGCTGGCGGCACCAGCGCCTTCCCAGTCAAATGATCTGTCACAAAAGCAACTCGAGCAGGAGGCTCAGAACGAGACGATCAATTTGCTGAATGCTCTATTCCGAGCACAGATCGCCTACTTTGGCGGAGTGAGAGAGAAGCTGGATCCCAAGACAAAGCGTGCGGCGGATATTGCGCTCTATGTAAGCAGATTAAATGCAGCCATAGCTGAGAAGGATCTGGATAAGAAGAATACTATGTGGCAGGAAATCTTTGACGAAGTAAGTTTGATCGCTCTCTCTCGTTCTCTCACTCTCTTTTAACTTATGATCTCTGCCTCTTGCAGTTCAATAAAACGTCACTGCTGTCCAACAGAGAGGAGGAGACCGGCCTCAGCAACTCGGACTATCAGGCTCTGCTCACGGATAAGAAGCTCCAGGAGATTACAAAGAGTTTCATTGTCGATGTGTCCACGTATTTTGTGAAAATGGCTCAGTTCAGCGGAAAAGTCGTGAAATTAGGCATTGATGAGTATATGAGCACATTTGAAAATGATAAAAAGAAACATTAAAATAAAACAATAGAGTTAAGAATTTAATGGACGATACTCAATGGGTTGATGGAGATAGAGAAACTATCTATGTATGATAGTATAATCTATGTTTACTGAGTACAATAATTGCTGCATACGATAGTTATGTGAGTCATTGTCTAATTGGATTACCTACAAGCTATAAGTTTCGAAAATCTAGAAATTTTAAGAGTTCTGTAAATACCCATATCGTATAGTATCGATAAATTAAACACTGAGAAATTGTATTGTTAAGAAAACCTCATTTCAATATTGGAAGTAACATTATATATTACATTAATAGCTAAAACCAATACACAATCGCTTCGATAACTGCGAAAACGAGCTTTTTAATATATATCGCTCTACATATACAAATCACACACTTTAATACAATACAACATAATTGATATGCTTTCAGCCAGTTGAAACATTAAACAATAGAAGAAGCTGCTATCGATAGTTCGATAACAATAGCAGACATGTCAAATAGCTGATAAACTATCAATATAACTACCCTATACTCATTTTATAATCACAACAAATCAAATTTGATAATAAATTTATCGATCTACAGCGATATACATTGAGAAAACCCCTTCAGAACTATCGATAATTGGAGTTCAGCATTGCGTGTGAACGCAAAGTCCGCCATAATCTTGTTGAATGCAATTACATTCGCTTAATTACATTTCACATAATTGAGCCACATCAAGATTAATTGTCCATTAATTATCTAGATAATTCCATTAACACCTCAATTCAATTATTCACAACTAGACCGCCGACCGTCGACCATCGCCGCAACTGTACATAGAAATTTGAGCAGACAATTAAAGCATTGTGAAATGCTATATGGGCATATAAGTGTGGCCTTATATACACATATCAACCATATATATATATATATATATATATATATATATATATATATATATATATATATATATACTCATATATCTGTGTAAGCTGCGGAAATATCGCTGCTCTGTGCACGCCCACACGTTTGCGCACCATTTATGGGCGGTTGGAGAGCGCAGAAATAAAATGTGTTAAAAATTTTTAAATATGATAAATTTCTATAGTTGCGTCGCGTTGCCTCGTCACGAATTTCCGAATGAATCATCCGCGCAGCACAGATAGCGAATTTAATTTGTCAATACAATTCTTAAGCTTTAATTGCAAACAAAGCGAATGCTTAAACAAAAATTTCTTTTATTTAAATAAGCAATAAGGGCCATATAAGTAAATGAAAATAAGACTCGTGTGAGTAGAGCTGATAGGAAGAGTCTATACTCTTTTCTTGAGAACTACATAGAAATACATACATAAATATATATGCATATCAAATTATTCAAATACATTTAAAAAAATTTAAATTCACAATTAATATGAATTTGTCCTAGAATAAATTTATTTTTTATCTATAATTAATATGAAGTAATCATAGAATAAATTCAACAATCATTTAGTTATTTTAGAGGGTTAAGAAGATTAAAATAAGATCTGCATCCAAAGTTCTTTTTTTTCGATAATATATAATTATTTATATTTGCACATATTTGAATATCAGTTTTAAGATTCTAAGATAATTTCTTGAGTAAGCAGTTTATTTATTTATTTTGATTATTTATTTATTTATTTATTTAGTTATTATTTATATTTTTTATTATTTAATATAATATTTATATTTTATATTATATTTATATTGTTTATTATTATTTTTATATAGTCATACATTTTGATAGAGAAAATTGATTCTTCATATAGATCCATATATAATATATTTATTATAGGTGAGCTATATAAGATTTATTGATAAGTGAGCTTTCATTTACGGTATATGCGTCTGAATGTCTCATTGAACAATCTATAGTTCATAAGATATCACATAATATACTCGAATATGATAAAGCCTACTATTGAAATATATTCTATAATTCAAAGGGAATATATTTATATAAATGCTATTTGATTTATGTCTGCATAAAGCACTCTTATCTCGAAAAATATATAAAAATGATATATGAACTTTAGCTATAAGCGTATGGCTATTCTAATGTGCACTAGAATGTCAGCTTTGAGTAATGTATTGCGTATTATATTAATTCTATAAATTGCAAAAACTTAGTAAGTAAAGTAGCAGTAGTAAAAGTAGTACTAATAGAAGTAGTATTAGTAATAAAAGGTTTTTTAGTATTATTAGTAATATTAGTTGTAGCGAAAGTAGTGCTATAGTCATAGTAATAATGTAGTTATAATAGTAGTACAAATGGTAGTATTATTCATACTAGATATTATCGCAAAACTATTATTAGATCAATGGCAACTATGACTGTTAATGTCAGCTTACATTAACAAGAACTCCTCCTCCCTCACGTTGACATGCTATGCTATTAACAGTGTTATGTTCTGTTAATAGCACAACTCTCACGCCAGTTCTCCTACTGGTTCGCAATCGGCGATTAGGATATGCTTCCTACATTCTTTGCATTACTACTCTACACTTAACTATGAGGAAAAAGACACAGCTTTTACACTAAATAAAGTTGAGGATATACAACCACGATTTTATACTTAATAATGCTACTGCATACCACTAAACAATAAATCCATAAAAAAATCAGGAAATATATACTACAATCTCAAATAAATACTACAATCTCAGCTTAAAGCTATGAATTCATTTCATTTAATCTGTAAACATTCATTAAAATCTTATATAATGTTTTTGCTCCATAGAATTTCATTTGCAGTGCATTTGCACTTCGTTTCACCTGCTCATTTCATTATTTATTAAATTCTCTTTGTTGTACTTTCTTTAAGCATAAAATTTTCTCAAAAATTGCGCAATTTGCAATGACAATTGAAAATGGCAAAGCTAAGCAAAGTGCAAAGGTATTTTTATTTAGTTTTTTATTGCAATTTGCAATTTATGTTAAAAATAAAATTAGCCAGCAATGAGATGGCTGGGAGATAGAACGAAATAAGGGCGTGGCTGGGATGGGCCAGACAACGGACACGCATGCCTAAACTGACGCTGGCAGTGCTGTTGGCGTCGCTGCTGCAGCTGCTTTTGTTGCTGCTGTTGCACACATGTGTCGCAGAAAAATCAACGCAACATTCAAAGCTGCTCAGTTCCTGCCCCTCCTCCTCCTCGGCCTGCTCCTCCTCTGACTGCTGCTGCCCCATGCCACATGACTTGTTGCGCATTGAAGCGTATCGCATAACAATTGCCACTTCCGAATGCTCCACTTGCAATAAGAGACAGCCAGACAGAGGAGTGACAGAGACAGAGAGATAAAGGGAGAATAGTACACACATATGTATGTACATATATCAGTTGGGGAATTCGCAATAATTTGTTTATAAAAAAGATTTCATTTATTTTATCAATATTATTCTACATTGAGTAAAGCAACAAATGAAGCCAAATGCGATAAGCATTCATCAGCAAAAGAAACGTAAATAAATAATAATAAAAAAATAAAATAAATAAAACAAAATAAATCAAATTGAGCTTCAAATATGCTTTCAGCAATTTGTGGAATCCCAAATGCAAATATTTAAAAGTTTTTGTTATTGAAACTTGATGAGAAAACCATGAGAAACAGAAGCGCAGATGAAATATTATGCAAAACTATTTGTTAAAACAAGCTAAAAAGAATGCAAAGAACAATAAATATAAATATAAAAGAAGAAAGAATGTCAAAGAAAAAAGGAATGCAAAGAAGAATGACTGATGAACAATGACAATAATAATGAATAATGATTGAAAGAATTGAGTGATGAACTCTTTAAACTTGTTGAAAGATTTTTAAATTTTAAAGATATCATATTATATACTTTCATAGCTTAAAATTCTTTTATCTCGAAATTAAGTTAAAGCACAAAGGCTTTTTATTTAAGCTTCTTAAGCAAATGTCAACTTTTAATATTGCAGTAATGGGAACAATTTGGTTCCATTATTATACATATTTACAAAATTTCACACCATTTCCACTCCATTTACTTACGTTATTTCTACTACTATAATTTCTGGGCACAAATTGCAGGTGCTCTACATAGTTGAAGGTATTAAAGAAGTATATTAAAAAAATGGAAAACTAGCAAAACAAGTAGAATTAAAATGCCAATTGCTTAAACCCTAGTTTAACAAGTAGAACTTGACACAGAACTTGAATGAAAGTGGAAATAAGGTGAAGAGCTCCGAAATGTAGAAATGCACATATATGTATGTATGTATATACAAACTATATGAAACAAATTTTTTTAAATTATATATCAATACAATACAATATCAATATCAATACAATATACCAATACATTTATTAAAAATTTAGACAATTCAAAATATTGGAATGCGTTAAATTTTTGTATATATATTCTATATATTTTAAAAATGTTCTTTATCATTTTTAATATATTGAAAATTTTATATTTTTTTAAGAAATGTTAAATACTTGCAAATACAAAAAAAATATAAAAATAAAATAATAAACTAATCAAATTTTAAAAAAATATACATATTACATATATTTAATATATATATTTAATACATAGCTTATAAAAAATGTTTAAAAATTTTTAATATACATAAATTTCAATATAAATATATACAAATATTTTACATTCTCATTTATTTAAAGTTAACTTTTTTGTTATTTATATATAAAAAATTTGGATTTTTTCATTTTATTTATTTTATTATTTGTTATTATTCATTTGTACTCTTTTAGTTCTCGTTAAATTTGTTCTCGATTTGTATATTTACTTTTGTCAAATATTTAGTTGCCACAACAAAATCATGTTACCCTCCGTTTTGTTTAGAGTAAAGGCCAAACAGTTGATGTGGGCTAATTGCAAAAGCATTTGCGATCGCGTTGCCACTGTGTATATAAAGATAAGAGATGGAGAGAGAAAGAGGCCGGGCGGTAGAGAAAGAGGGGCAATTCGTTTCTGGCTGCCGCCTCGGGGCGTTTACTTTATTTGGTTTTTATTATTATTGTTCGGCAGACTTTTTACTCTAAGCTAATAGGCAAACATAAACAAACAAACAAACATACAAAACATACAGACAGACCGCGAGACAGACAATTCAGGTAAACTAGAGAAGAGAGCTTAACATTCATTAAAATAAACAGAACACAGAGGCGTGTGTGAGTGCCTTCATTCATATGCTGATATCATCTGAAATAATGTGAATCGATTTCTTTTGTCATTCGCCTTTGGAGGTCGTAGAACCTAATAAATTCTATTTTAGCGACTGATATTTCAATGTAAATACAACAAATAACCTTTAAATTGAGCACGAAAAACAAAAGCGAAAAAAAAACACACACACACAAACAAGAAGAAATAAATATTTTTGTTAATTTGCTATTTTTAAAGATGTGAAGAAATGTTAAGAATTTTTTTTTACTGTTGCTGCTTGGCAGCCCTAACTAAATGAAGGGAAAATACTTTTTTTTTTTTTTTTTTTTTAATTAAAGCTGTTTTGTAATTTGCAGATAATTCATGATTCCAGCTGTTTAATCATTCGAAAATTGTAAAAAATTTCAATTGCAATTTATAAACTAATTTGTAATTAAAAAAAAAAAAGAAAACTAATCATTTTATATAAGTATATATTCTCTAAATAAATATGGAAATATAAATTTGCATAAATACACGCTAAAAATCTCTAAAGACCTCTCTATAAAAATAGGGTCTCCTTAGCGAGCTCACACTCTATTTATCTACATATAGTTCCACTTATTTTCTGTTCCAAAAATAGAGACTTTCAATTAAGAGTTCAATTCATTCTAACCTTTCTCAAATGCAAATCGCTTTAGTTTTTGCAGCCATTTCCCATTCCCCATGTCTCTCTTCCCCCCGCTGCCACTTCTTTTAATGCTTTTCTATATACAGTTATTTGACCCTATTAACTGCGCTCGCCCGTTATATGCCAAAAAAGCAAAAAGAAACAAAAAAAACTTTTGATTAGCTAAATGCCAATTGGAACACGAAATCGCCATCGAGCAAATTGCGCTGCGCTGCGCTGCGTTCGGCTGCGTTTTCAATGCCAATAAGAAAGTCGCGTGCAAAAAAAAAACGGCTTATAACATATTTATGAGTGCTTATATACATATAAAAGTTATTCCTGTCTTTTTTTTTCATTACCGTTCTTATTGTTGTTGTTGCTGCTGCTGCCACACGTATCTGTTGCTTGAGGTAACTTTTTTTTAGTATCTGGTTTGCCGATAAGAGCACAAAAATCATGTCGAACAACGCGGCCAACAACAACGGCAGCAACTACGACAGCAACAACAACAAGAGCAACAACCGAAAAGGCCGATTGACGATTTTGTTTACATTTTTGGTATTGTTGTTGTTGTTGTTGTCAACAGATTTTCTAATAAACCATTTAGAACCGGTTTTTCATTTTTTCGTTACCCATTTCTAATGGGGTATATTGAAATTGATTGTATGTGTTACATATATACTATGTAAAATATATATGTACATTTACTGAAACATGTTGAGCTCTGTGTTTGCTTTTATACTATTTAAAAGAAAAACAATCAACATTTTAACCATTTATAACTAATATAAATCCAATTTTTGATTACAAATAGTACAACTAAAAACAAAATTAGATGAATTGGGCATACAGGGTATTCTCCAGCTGGTTAATTGTTTTTTCATCTTTTTTTGTGAACGGTTTCGGCTTTTGGATTTTATTTTTGCTTTTGCTTTGGTCTCACTACCACGAAGAAGAAGCAGCAATGGCAGCGGCACATTTGGGAGCATCAAATTTCATGCTGCACAGACACAAATACGCACACATATATTTGGGTGTGTGTGTGTGTGTGTGCGTGTGTAAAAAAAGCTCGTTTTAAACAAAAACGAAGCTCTTTCAGTTTTAGGGACAGGAATAAAGACTACAACAATGAGCAACACTTCAATGGACTGGCAGGGGTTAGATTTTCGGTCATAGATTAGCATAAAGCACACACTTAGACACACACGAGCACACACACATAGGTAACGAAAGCAAACCACAATGCACAATAACATTAACAGCGCAAAGAGAAAGAGTGTGGGGCTGAGGCAGGGGCAGAGGCGGCGGCAGAGGAAGCAGAGCAAAAACACTTCATTCCCTTTCTTTCACTACACTCAATTAATATAGTGTTGAATATTTGGCTATAGAATGGTTAAAAAAGCTAGGCAAGTCTAGAAAAAAGCCAATAGGCCACAACATTTGCTATCAATAATAAATAATTGAAGCGCAAACTCAGTATTGCTTAATAACATTAACTAGCATTAAATAATATTAAAAAGTCGTTTATTTTATTTCATTCAAACATTTCTAAGCTAATAAGTTCTTTAGCTTTTTTCGGCTTTTTAAATTCTGGCAACACTGTTGTTGCCAATAAACCGTTCCCACTCCCTCGCACTCACACATTCGCATAGTGATACACAGACTCACCTTCAATGCAAACGACGTGATCGCGTATCTGTTGGGCAATCTGTGCGTCCGGCATGGGCAGCAAATCGATTAAATCGTAAATAGCATAAATCGATGGATGAACGCTCTCGAAGCGCTGTATCTCCTGCCTTATGGCCAGCGAATTGCTTATCAGTGGCTGCGGCGGTTGCGCTACCAAAATTGAAGCAGCAGCAGTGGCAGCGGTCGCTGCCGACGTCAATTGACATTGGGGGGTGGCTGTGGGCGTATGTCGCTGCTGCTGCTGTTGTTGGGGCAGCGCTGCCGGCGACGCTGTCAACTGTAAATGTGGCGGTAGATGCTGATGCTGAAGTTGTTGTTGTTGCTGCTGCTGATGATGATGAAGATGTGGATGTTGATGATGATGATTCTGCTGCTGCTGTAGCTGGTGTTGCAGCTGCAGTTGTTGTATATGGGATTGATAATTGCTCATTGCTGACGAAATTTAGCCAACGTTCTTTACAAATTAACTTCAATTACTTTGCCCGAGATGCCGATAGAGCCCCAAAACACAAACAAAAAAACAAACAACGTAAACTAAACGCGCACTCTCACATACACACATACGACGCACACGCACACGTACACGCACAGGCAATGGCACAGTTTTCGGCTATATGTGTGTTGACAGCGCTGAACAACATATTTGCCATACAGCAATTAGGCAAACAACAACAATTGCAAGTTGCGAACAACGAAAATTAGATATTTTACACCTGTTTCACACATAAATAACGATTTTAAAAAACGCACTCGGAGAACACTTGCACTGGCTGTGGCCCGTGCTCAAGCGATAGTGTGTGGCCAGATATGGTTAAACCAAAAATCCACACATACACACACACACAATTTAAAGCCCAAATATACCAAATAAGAATGGAAAGCTAAAAGTATCGAGTAATTATTGCGTTGTGCATGTCGTAATATTAACAACAAATTAATTATAAATTAAAAGAGCAGCACAATGGCACAGAGTAGGCTCGAAAAAATCGGCACTATCTTTACGAGGTAAATGGGAATAGTGGCGGATGAAAAACAAATCAATTAATGAGTTTTATAACAGGGTGCAAGGCTTGTTGCGCGGCGGCGCGATGAAAACGGAGGATAAACCCATATGGTATGACGTTTATGCCTCTTTTCCCCCCAAACTGGAGCCCCTCTTTGATAGGCCCGCCTCCAATGAGCCAATACGCAACATATTCTATGCCGAGGATGTGGTGCGAGCGTGAGTATGAATAAATACATCAATTACTCTTGATACTAATGTGTAGCTTCGCCATCACACAGCAAATTGCACAAGCAGAATAGACCGCATGAGACGATTTCGCTGCTGGATCACAAACGTCGAACCCAAAGTCAACAGTTTGTGCAGATGTACGAACAGCTGAAGTCACAAGGCGCATTGGATGAGCAGCGCATTTATGAAACGGCGCTCGATTTGCTCGCCGAGCAACGGAAAAAATCGCAGCCCGAAGCAATTGAAGACCAACTGCCGCTCGAAGAGCCCAACAGGAGTACGTTGCTCAGTGATTTCCAGGAGGCAGACAAGCAAAAGCAACTACAACAACTGGAGGAGGAACAGCAGACATCGAAGCCAGCCAAGGTGAAACAGGAGGGAATTAACATAAGCAGCTTGTTCAAGGATTGATTAAGGTGTTATTTGTTTTATATTATAAACTAAATATACAAAATCTTGTTGTTTCTAAACTGCAAGCGCATCATTCTGCGACTCGTGACTGAGCTGTGTCTGTAGATTGGAGAGCTTGTTCTTCAGCACTTGGACGCCCATGATGACAATATTCTCGGGCTTTAGTGCACCCGAAGATTCCACATTGAAGAAGAATTTGTTGGGCTTGGCCTCCCAGTTGTAGGGCGCCTCGTATTGATCGTCCTCCAGTTCGGTGTGCTCGCTCTTTGGCCACTCATCGGGTTTTGGGTAGAGTGTGTGTCGCATCGAATTATCTGGATCGTATTCAAAGCAAACGCCCGCTGTGGGATTCCATTTGGCGTGCTCCTTGCCAAATCCCTTCTTAGCATAGGCGCGCAGCTTCAGCTCCTGACCCTTGCGCAGTTTAATAATAAGTATCTCATCGGTGCTCTCGCCATATTCATTGTCCTCCTCGCCCTGATTGCGCGACGTCACGGGCAACACCTTTGCATTGCTCGACTTCAGATCAGCCGTTGTCACGTGTCGCGTTTGCTCCTCATTGCACTTGACGTCGAGCGTGAATTCGACGCTGCACTCGGGACAGAAGTCAAGGCAGATACAATCGCGTGTGTACTGCAAACGCTCCACCACATCGTCGGATATTAGTGGGATAAGACCTATGCGATGGGCTAGGAACTCATCTGATAGAACTGTAGAGTTCGCCTCCAGTTGCACCCAGTCGATAGCTAGCGTCGGCGTTTCGGCAATGAAAACGCGACGCAGACTGTTCGCAACGCTCAATTCGGTGTCCTCCAACACAAACTTGACATTGTCGTCAGTCAGTTCGGTTATTTGCACAGATGGTTGATTGGCATACGGCATTTTAATTTATACTTAAATAAAATAAACACAAAAAAGCGCTAAAGGCAGCTAACCGGCCAGGATTTTACGATAACCAATTATCGTTTAGCATTGGTGGCATACTCGATTAAACAAATGCGATAGTTATTTGAAAATATCAAATTAGAGAGCAGGTGTCAGATTTTTTTTTTAAATATAAACGCAATAATATAAAGTAAAATAATAACATTTTTATTCAATCCTAAAGGTAAATTTTCTGAACATTTATTTATTCAATACGAAAAAAAAAAAAAAATAAGTAAACCTGCAGCTCTGCGATAAATTTTCTAATGACGGCAACTCTAATTGGTAACATAAATATTAGCCATTACACAACACTACAGCGCAGTGAATAAATCGTGCAACAATGTTAAGGATTTATTCACGTTTATATTGCAAAATTGCAATTCAAACTAGTCAAATTCCTAAGCATAATAAACTAGATTTTACGCAATTGAGTCATCCCACCAAAGTACCACAGACACCTGTACCAACAGTTTTTCCAGACACCAGCAAAAACCCCATTGAAATCGACAGTAATACAATTAAATTATTGGAACGTTTATCCTTGGTGGATCTGGACAGTGATCAGGCACTGGCAACTCTCAAGAGCAGCATACAATTTGCAGATAAAATAGCAGATATCAATACGGACAACGTTAAACCGCTATATACAGTGCTGGAGCATCAGCAGCTGCAATTACGCAACGACCAGGTGACAGCCGGCAATAGCCGCGAGGAGCTGATGCGTTTGGCCAAACGTACCGACGAGGATTACTACGTGTCGCCACCGGGCAACATACCACTGGAACAGTAACAGTAATTTGCCATGTCCACACGCCTCAGCCGTTGCCTTAAACATCTGGAAGCCGCTGGTTTCTTCCGCTGCTCTGCGGATGCACCAACTCCCCACATCGAGCTATTGAGCCATGGCTCTGCCTATGCACAGCAACTACAACAGCATTGGCTACACATGCGTCACTTGGCTGTTAATTTGGGCACCAATTCATCCACAGAAGCTTTGAGTCTCTCACGCTTTGGTTTTATCCATTCTCAACTTTTCCGACAGCATTTCCAGCAACTGCGACAACTGCATCCTAGCAAAGCAAAGATTCCCACACTGCTGAAGCAACAACAAACCTGTGAGACACTCAATACAGAGAATAGCCAATCCATTTTCCAGCCTGCCCAGCCCGTCACGCATTTAATCACCGATTTCTTTGTGGAGTCGCATCGTGGTCTGGAGCACTTTTATAATGTCCAGCGCGAGAGCAAGATCTGGTGGATGCGCTATTCTTCGAATCCCAGTCGGTATGCCATTGTACCGCAAGCCGAGTTGGAGAAACCAGACGGCTGCCAGGCCATCGATATACGCGCTTCCTTCCAGACGGGCGAAGTGACAGTGGAGCAGCTAAGCTTGGTGCAATTGCCCGCCGAGAGTGACTATTTCCGGCTGCCTGATGCACGCACTGGTGCACCACAATTGCCTGCTGTGATACGCTCGGTAGTTGAGCTGGAGCCCGCCAGCTGCGCTCTCCTTCTGGATGGCTGTGATCATGGTCGTGAGACGCGTTCGCTGCTTCTCAATCGTGTCCTGGCCCCCTATCAATGCGCCGTAGCGGGCATACAAAAGACTGAGCGCAGTCGTTCTGAGGATCTGCTAGATCTCTGCGCCCATGTAACAGATGTCCTGCTGCGTGCCCGATTGCGAC
The DNA here is from genome assembly GCA_030914385.1 of Drosophila antonietae. Lineage (NCBI taxonomy): Eukaryota > Metazoa > Arthropoda > Insecta > Diptera > Drosophilidae > Drosophila > Drosophila antonietae. The sequence goes on along the minus strand of JAUESO010000054.1, from coordinate 154,500 downwards.
TGCAGCAGCAAGGATATACACTGGCCGCCAATGCCACACAATTGGCTCAACATTTAGAGACATACGATCGTCTGGGCGTGCCCTATGCACTGCTCCTCGATGAGCAGCAAACACTAACGAACGGATTGCTGCAGCTGCGCAGCCGAGACACACAGCTGGCGGAGACAGTGCACATTAGCGACTTACCTGACTATTTGTTAAATATATTTAGAGACTATTAAATTGATATTAAATAGATATTGATATAGTAATTATACTATATATTTTTTTTACTATTCGGAATTATGGAGTAATTATAATGTATTTAATAGTAATTAATGAATTTATATAATATAATAAAAGATTTTATTGTTAGCTTCAATTGAATAAACTGCACGAGTTCTCTTGTAGATGTACGGCAGACAAAAGGAGGAGTAGCATCCGATTCGTCCGTCTGTCCCTCTGTATAAACTATAAAAGCTAGAAACTTGAATGCCTAAGATCTGTTCCAAGTGTTCGCCCAAAAAAATAGCTGATTAAAAGTTGCTCACCCCTTGGAATACTCACTGAAAAAAACTGGACAGATCTCTCGTATAATACAATTCCAGTAAACAGTTACATAAAGTCGCATAGATATTGGCGCACATTGAAGCCCACCACCTTGCCAATGTGAATGACGAACTCTAGGCCGACGGTGCACTGCAGCTTGGCGGAGCCATCCATGATATTCTGTTCGCCAGAGACGAAGCTGAGCAGCTTCAGGTGCACCAGCGTGGAGATCTGTGAGAGTAGATTGCAGGTGAGGCCAACCTTCTCATCGAGTATGGCATAGAAAATGGCCAGCAGGCGATCAATGCTAAAGGATTTGGGACCCAGCGTTGTGGACATCTTTTCCACATTCTAAAAAGACGCGTAGATATTAGAGGAATTCAATGAAGATGATGTGAACCCCAATCTACCTTGGCTCTGGCATTGACCGTTTGCATGCGCTTGCGCTGCTTGCCATGATGCTTGACGAACAACCGCTTGTCCTGCTTGGCAGAGTTGTGGCTGGCGAGGAATGCAGCGATGAGCAGAAATTTCCCATAGTAGGGCAATTCCAGGGATTGGGCCAGCTTGCGTACGCTTTGATCCTCAACGCTTGGTTCGCCCAGCGGCTTTTCTATGCGCATATAGATCTGCGTCAGAGCGGCACGCAATGGTCCAGCTATGTGGCGCCAGAGACGTGAGACATCCGTGCACTCCACACTGGCATCCAGTACGGGCTGTAAGTAGATGGCAAAACATTTCCGAGCCGTCAACTGCAATTCGGGTACATCGCGGCAAGCCTTGTAGAAGACGCTCAGAAAGAGATTCAAGTAATTGCTATAGAAATCTGGAGTCAAAGCCTGCTCTGCCAGTTGCAGTTGATCTGCCTTCAATTGCTGCAGCATTTGTCGTCGCATCCGATCGAAATCGCTGCTGAGTATGCGCAACGTCTCGGCCTTGTTGTACTGGGCCAGATGCAAGCTGATGATCTCGCTGAGACCCGTCTTGTTATAGTACTTCTCAAAAGGCAGCTGCGAGAGCAACAGCACGCACAGATTGAGACCTGTTAGCTGCTGCAGACGCAACAGCACTGGCAACACATTCGCATCCATATCCCTCAGTCGTTCTGCATTGTCGACAGCTATGAGAAATCCTGGAGTGTTGTTGCCATGCCAGCGACGCAGTTGCTCTACAAATTCCAGCATATTATCCGCACGCAATGACTCCGCACCCAACTGCTGCTGTGATAAAGCATCCAGTACATTCTCCAGCAATATTTTTGTTGTATAACACTCGATGGCATTCAGCTGAGCAATTCGCACTTTTTGCTGCTGCTGACATTGCTGAAGGAAGGCTTTGGTCAACGAAGTTTTCCCCGTGCCACTGTGTCCGTATATGTAAATGGCTGGCGGATAGGCTTCATTGCAGTCGCCAATTAGCTCGGCTAATGTGGTTATTGCCGATTCACGACACGGAAACTGCGGCTCCAATGCAGCGCAAATCTTCTCCATTTGTTTGGGTTGTTATCAACTGTGGCCAGGCCAGCTGCCAACATTGCGCGCCAAATTCAAGGGATGCATTAAAAGCGGTGCAGCGTAGCATCGATAACACTTTACGATCAATATCTAACGGCTATCGCTACATATTCAAACTGAGCGCCTTTCGTTTATTTATTTAAAAAAAAAAAAAAAACTAGTTAAATAGAACAAAACTGTTTATTAAACAGTAATTTATATTAGATAAATTTAAATATTTAACAGTTACTAGATGTTCAAATCGAATACTCTTGATGGCTTACCGAGATTGTGCAACACTTATGATACCAAATTAGGGATTCAGCCCTCGCTAGCGGCAATCAAACAGTTCACATCTAGACATACTTACATATGTACGCATATGTACGGCGCGCGCAGATCAGTAACATTGTGTTTTGTGTATGAAAATCAACTGGAAATTATATTGCAAACGCTGCAATAATTTATTGTAAACAATCAGCTCTATGTAGTATATTGTTGCAAAAGCGCCGCACTTATATGAATATATATGCAAAGTTAATGGTTGTTTTGCCAGTGCCTGTGTATATGTTTAAATGTATGTATGTGCCAGTGTATATGTGAGCTTAGGATAACTGCACATCTACATTTGCGCAGCGAATTTAAAGGGAAAGGAACAGTTACTGCGAATATCAACATAGAACGGAATTGAAACAAACAACATGGCTCGCGACACACAAGGCACCCAGAGCCAAGCGTCCAATATTTGGACCCAGGTAGAGAGCCAGCCCATGGAAAAGATTGTTTGGGGCCGGCTCTATGGGAAGAATATTAAAATCAAGTCTCTCGGTACGAGCGTCAAATCATACAAAATAATCTATACGCATTCGTCCTTTAGTGTTGGTAACTGTTAAATGCAAAATTTAAATGTTTTTTTTTTTTTATATTTAAGTAATACTGTATATGCAACAGATGTTGTAGTTGTAGTTGATAATTGCCGTTGTATACCCTGCAGACTATGTTTTCGAATGTGTATATGGATATGTACAAATGTGTATTTGATGTGTGTGCGTGAGTGTGTGTGTGTGCGTATGTGTTTATCTACCAATATGCTCTGGGTAAACGGGATTCTATTTGGAACTGAAAACTCTTATTAGATTAATGCAAGGCGAACGAACGAAACATTATGATTGAATGCAAACATTGTTCTCTGCAATTCTCTTGAAGTGTTTGAATAGTAACCAATGCTTACGTTATTTTGCTTAAATTCTAAGAAAAGTATATTTAGAGTATAAGTTTATTTTTTTCGCTGTATACTTCTCAGAGTATATGTTTCTCTCTTTCCCACTATCTCGTCTGTAGGTTTACTTCTCTCCCTCTCTTTCTCTTTATTTACCTATCTGTCTCTCCTAGCTTCGCAGACTGTAAGTCTGCCTTTCGCTCTCTTTTATCTCTCTATGTCAATGTACTTCTCTCTCACTGTCTATAAATTTCTCTCTCTCTCTCTCTATCTCTCTCGTTGTTCGCCTTCCTCTCTTAGTTAATCATGAATCTAATGAGCAAAATTATAACCAGTTGAGCATATTTATAACTGGTTGCAGAGTATCTCTTAGTCGTTCACACTTTTCACCTCTCCAACTTCTGTAATTGCTGCTTCTCTTTCGTTTCATATCAGACTTGAACAACGACGAATTTTCAGCTGGTCGCGGTGAGCTGAATGATTTAATTTTAACACTCAATGATTTACCTGAGAAAATTCTATCGCGCATATCCAAGGTGCATTTTATCATAAAGCGCGCCAACTGTGAGCTGACAAATCCGGTTTACATACAGGTAGGCAGAGAAGGAACGCGCCGAAAATATTTTGAACTATATTAAATCCGATTCAATTTGCAACCCTCCCATTTTCAAAGGATCTCTCACGCAACGGAACATTTGTGAATGGCGAAAAAATTGGGACAAACAAAACGCGTATCTTACAAAATGACGACATCATTGCTCTCTCGCATCCCACCTATAAAGGTGAGTGTAGTCCTGTTGAGTTTGCAGAGTATGGAAATTTGTGCACCTGCAAAATTTTCCTTTGTTTTCTTTTTCAGCCTTTGTATTCAAGGATCTTAGCCCGAACGAAGCAATTGGCCTGCCACCTGAAATTACGTCGACTTATTATATAAATCGTAAACTGGGCTCAGGTGCCTATGGCTTGGTGCGGCTCGTCTATGATCGTCGCACCTGCGAACAGTTCGCCATGAAAATCGTAAAGAAAAATATGCTGGAAGTGAGCGCACATCCGAACAATAATCTTAACGATCCTGAACGTGTACTCAACGAGGCCAAGATCATGAAGAATCTATCGCATCCGTGCGTGGTGCGAATGCACGATATTGTGGATAGGCCAGATTCTGTTTATATGGTTCTGGAATTTATGCGCGGCGGCGATTTACTAAATCGCATCATCAGCAAGAAGCTACTCGTCGAGGATACATCCAAATTGTATTTCTTTCAAATGTGTCATGCAGTCAAGTACCTGCATGATAGAGGTATATAGCTATTAATTAATTTCAATTTAAGTTAAGAAATATAAACTTAATATACATTTTCTTTCAGGCATTACCCATCGCGATCTGAAGCCGGACAATGTGCTGCTGGAGTCTAACGATGAGGATACTTTGCTGAAAGTATCCGATTTCGGCTTAAGCAAATTTGTGCACAAGGATTCAGTGATGCGTACGCTATGCGGCACACCTCTTTATGTAGCACCCGAGGTGCTAATCACAGGAGGACGTGCATCCTATACTCAAAAAGTGGACATTTGGAGTTTGGGCGTGGTACTCTATACATGGTAGACCTCTATTTCAATTATCTTCTAAATTCAAGATTAATCTAAAGCCTATCTATTTACAGTCTAAGTGGCACCTTACCCTTTTCGGATGAGTACGGCTCGCCGGCTGGCGAGCAGATCAAAAAGGGCAATTTCCGTTTTCGCCATCCCGCTTGGCAGGGTGTCTCGCAGCGTGCCAAATTGTTGATCAAACAGATGCTCATTGTGGATCCCGAGAAGCGACCCTCAATCGATGCTGTGCTCAAGAGCACCTGGTTAAGGGATACAACGATGCTGCAAAAAGCGAAGCAAATGATGAAATTGGATCAAATGGAGATCGAGGAGGAAGAGAACAATTTCATTGAGCCACCAACCAAGCGGCGACGTCACTAAGCTGAAAACGCAAGCGAGCTGAATGTGAAAAAGTTTTAATTTTCTGGAAAAATTAATGGAAACATTTTTCCCCATCATTTCTCATCCCGCAAAGAAGTTTCCTAAGCCCATCAATCACACTCCTACTTATAAGAATTATTGAAAAAGTATTTCCATTTTTTTTAATGAGGTTGTTAATTTTACATGTTGTTTAATGTAAGTTTTGCATTTGCGTCTCTTGTTAAACGTTGTGTGCCAAAAGGAATTTGATAATGAACGAAAATTAATCACAAATCTTGAATTGATTATTACAATTTATTGACGCAATTATAATTTGAATATAATCCATGATTAAATGTATATATTTAAGATAACATAACTAGTAGTTGTTTTATTTTAGTTGCTGAGTTTGATGTTTTAATGTTAAGTTAGCAACTTGAGATTCAAAGAAATGTTTGAATGTTTTGCCTGATATGATTTGATTATTATATGAAATATACTGAGTATGCTATAGAAGCTGAATCTCTTGTTTTGTTCTCCGATTTGTGGTACGAAATAATTAATTAATTTTGTTATATATTTACATGTATATTCTTTCTTTTATTTGTTTATCCAGCTACTATAATCACATATTTGGCAGCCAAAAAAATTTATATTAAATGCTTCCGACTATTTAAATCTTATCTCCTATATCTTATGCGTTGCCAATTTACGTCCATGTCCAGTGGTCAGCAGCGTGTGTTCATTCCGCCAAACGGCATCCGTGAGACGATCGTGCGTATTCTCGTTGGTGTAGATAACATCGTGTGCGTCTGTGACCTTGGCTATCTTGACTCCAGCGGGCAGATTGCTCATGACTGCCAGATGAGTGCTAGAAAAGAGAAAAACAAATTTAGTTTTTAAGCTAGAGCAGCTGCTGCTTCTGCTCCCGCCTACCCATTCACAAGCAGCTTGGAGACATGAGCCTTATCGAAATAGGATATAGTTTGCTGCAGCTTGCGTGGCACTCGTATATCCAGCGCATGGACATTGCCATCATAGTCGCCCAGATAGACATAATTGTCGCCCAGAAGCTCATTGGGCGCTGCCCACGCGGCACAGGTGAAGCTAAGCAAATGCGTCTTATCATCATAGAGACACGTAGAAGTGGGCGAGGAGGCGCGTATGTCCCACAAGCGTGCACAGCCACCGCGATCGCAGGTGACCAATTGGCTAGCCGCTGTGGCCGAAACAGCCAATCCTGTTAGTTTTGAGTTATGAGCACAACGCACACAATACACGCTGCATAGATCGGGGCCAGAAATATCCCAGACCTGTAACCAAATCATATGTGAGATATATATGTATATGTAGTTATAAATATCCATTCACATTGAGCGCATTATCCAAGGAAGTAGTCACTGCTTGCTGTGGCTGAGATTTGATCACGTGGAGCTGATTGATGGGCGCCTTAAGTGTGAAATTGCCAATGAAGAACAAGCAATATGGCGCCTCTGGATTGCGCACTTTGGAGTATGTGGACCATGCCTGCAGTTGTGCATCACCCAATGCTATGAGCAATATATTGTTATTAGCATATCGAACAATGTTCACAGTCGAATCGCATTGCAACTTGTAGTCCGAATTGTCAACGGTCATGTGGTCCGTTTGATTGTAGCCAAAAAGCATGCCCCACCACTGGGCGCCCTCGCGATGGTTGGTGGCCAATGCGAAATGCTGCTGTTCATTTATCGCAATGCTGTCGAAGCAGTCGTGGAGTCTGGGTGACAGATTTTCCAGACGTGCATTCATATCGTCTACATTAAGATTGGGATAGTCCACATTGGTGGCCAATTCCTTGGCCGGCGGCGGCTGGTGTGAGGCGGGTGTGCGATATATTACCGAGCTTCTCTGTGGAAACATCTTAAATGTGCAAATTCAAAACAAAATCAAACTCTTCTTTAGAACACGCAGGAAACCAATAATAGTGTTGAAAAATTTATATATTTAATCGTTTACAAAAAATATATATCGATAATTTTTCGTGGTATTTAAGCCGTTAGGTGCGCTGGCTACAAAATATACTTTTGACTTGGCAAATATATATATAAATAATTCTGTGGAAAAACTGGAATTAGAATGAAAATTAAAAAGTGTAAGTAAAAAACATTCAATATATTATAAATATTATAAACTTTATAATACACAAAACTAAATTTTAATTAAACATTATTATCTATGACTCAAAGTAAACAATGTACTACTACTGTTAATTCATATTTTTACAAAATAATTAGTATTTATATTAAGGATAACTAAAATAATCGGGAATGCTTCAGACTATTTTAATCTTATCCCCTATATCTTATGCGTTGCCAATTTACGTCCATGTCCAGTGGTCAGCAGCGTGTGTTCATCCCGCCAAACGGCATCCGTGAGACGATCGTGCGTATTCTCGTTGGTGTAGATAACATCGTGTGCGTCTGTGACCTTGGCTATCTTGACTCCAGCAGGGAGATTGCTCGTGACTGCCAGATGAGTGCTACAAAAGAGAAAAACATATTTAGTTTTTAAGCTAGAGCAACTGCTGCTTCTGTTCCCGCCTACCCATTCACAAGCAGCTTGGAGACATGAGCCTTATCGAAATAGGATATAGTTTGCTGCAGCTTGCGTGGCACTCGTATATCCAGCGCATGGACATTGCCATCATAGTCGCCCAGATAGACATAATTGTCGCCCAGAAGCTCATTGGGCGCTGCCCACGCGGCACAGGTGAAGCTAAGCAAATGCGTCTTATCATCATAGAGACACGTAGAAGTGGGCGAGGAGGCGCGTATGTCCCACAAGCGTGCACAGCCACCGCGATCGCAGGTGACCAATTGTCTAGCCGCTGTGGCCGAAACAGCCAATCCTGTTAGTTTGGAGTCATGAACACAGCACTCACAATATATGCTGCACAGATCAGGGCCAGAAATATCCCAGACCTGTAACCAAATCATATGTGAGATATATGTATATATAGTTATGAATATCCAATCACATTGAGCGCATTATCAACGGAAGTAGTCACTGCTTGTTGGGGATGAGATTTGATCACGTGGAGCTGATTGATGGACGTCTTGTATGTGTAATTTTTGCCAATGAAAAACAGACAGTATGTCTCTGGAGTGCTCCCCGTGCAGTATGTGGACCATGCCTGCAGTTGCGCATCACCCAATGCTATAAACAATACATTGTTATTAGCATATCGTACTATGTTCACAGTAGAATTGCATTGCAACTTGTAGTCCGCATTGTCAACGGTCATGTGGTCCGTTTGGTCGTAGCTAATAAACATGCCACACCTCTTGGAGCCATCGCGATGGTTGGTGGCCAATGCAAAACGCTGCTGCTCATTCATCGCAATGCTGTCGAAGCATTCGTGGAGTCTGGGTGACAGATTTTCCAAACGCGCATTCATATCGGCCACATTAAAATTGGGATAATCCACATTGGTGGAGAATTCCTTGGCCGGCGGCGGCTGGGGTGAGGCGGGTGTGCGATATATTACCGAGCTTTGTTGTGAAAACATCTTACATGAGCAAAATCAAAAGTCTTTGGTAGAACCCGAAGGAAACCAAATAATATATATTTAATCTTAAAGAAGAATTATATATCGATACTTTTTCGTGGTATTTAAGCCGTTAGGTGCGCTGACTTTTGACTTTGGCAATTTTATAAATGATTCTGTGGGAAAAACTGGAATTAGAATGAAAATTAAAAAGCGTATGTAAAAAACATTCAATATATTAGAAATATTATAATCTTTAAAATATCCAGAACTAGATTCCATTACTAATTATTTTATATTTTATATTATGTTTGATTCAAAGTAAACAATTTACTACTACTTTTAATTCAAAATTTTACCAAATATCACACGTAAAATCAGTGATGTTATTTTTGTTTACTAAAAGGCTAGAAGCCGGAAAAAGGCTAAAAGAGGTTGACTCACCGCGGAAAAAATTTAATCTTTTAATCTAATTTTTTTTTTTAATCAATAAAGACATATTCATATTCTAAAAAAAAAAAAGTTATACATTCACGTATAAACATAACAAACATAAACATAAATGTATCTCACTTTTTGTTAATATAATTCTTTCGGCGTTTAAATACTTGTGTAATTTAACTTTATTGCTTGTTAAACGAATTTCACAATGTTAATGATGGATGTTTGAGCGGAATTATTCGATAAATGTAAATATCGATACTATAACAGTAGAATAACATTGCAACCGTCAAGCGCGTTAAAAACAGCTCAAAAAATTAAAATAAAAATGTATACCGCAATCGCATTTCCAAATCAGTCAGAGTTGCTGGGAAGAATCTGAAATGACAGCAGTGCATAAAACAGACAAATTTCATTTCCACGTCAAAATAATTAATTACACAGAATGGCAAATATATTTTAGCATTTTATAGCACTAAATACTCAATCGAAATACTCATTGTTCGAACTACTCGTATCGTTTGCTGATATTTCGAGTAGAAGCGTAACATCACATTAACAGTAAACAAAGCGTACGCCAACGCGAAAGACGTGTTTGCTCCGCGCATTTGTATAGAAAATTTAATTTTTACGTCGAATAAGTAATAACTACGCACATTTGCAAATTAAACTAAAGTAGTGCACAATGATAAAACGTATAGGTGAAATTCAATCCAGTTATCCTTTGACAATGCATAAATGAACCTTAGATACTTATATAAGGGCGCAGAACTTACACGCAACTATTACACAAATAAAACGGGAACGGGGATCAAACAAGAACAAACAAAACGAACAACATGCAAAACACTAAAGACCCAAAATAAATGAACAAAGGCACGCAAAAATAACTGCATCTATGCAATTGCTGGGCTATTATGCAAACAATTGCTTCAAATTCAAATACACATAACTAAGGTGCCTTCGAAGAACAAAGAAATTAAGAAGTAAAGTGAACTAAACTAAACAAATCGATTAGCGTGACGCGTAACAGAAGTCAAGTGTCTTAGTTAATAGTATTAACTTTTATTGAAATCAACATGGACACTGGCAGCGTTATGGACATTTATGCCATTTATTTGTTTCGACCCGGAAGTTCGCCCGTTGATTGGTGCGAGGGCAATTATTTAATATCGTCAAATATTGCAGAGTTCGTCAACACGGTGCGTATATGTAAAATATATACATATGTATGTAAGTGCGTATTTGTGCCTGTCCCGTTATGTGAGACTCATTTAACACTGCATTTGCAGACACATACTCAACCACACACACACACACGCACAAAGACATATCTTTACAGCCTGCTATAAGGCCTTGACCTTTTCGCATGTGTGTGAAAGCTTCTCACACAGACACACGCTGAATGTAAACAAAGCAGAGATGCTCTTAGCAAACACTTGTCAACACTAGTAGTTACAGTTATTTGCACACACAGCCGCCATAAGTGCTAGAAATGAGTGTAAATGAAATTATTTGTGAAAATGTGGAATTATAGTGTTAAATTGTTAATTTAAAATTAAGAATAAGAAACATTTTCTCACTATTTGTTTAATTAAATGCACAATTAATGGACCCAGTAATATTAGTTACAACACGTTTTGTTATTGCATTTCCTTATCGCTGCTTCGTATTCAATTTCTTGAACTAATTATTTATCACAATCTCAAACTCAAACTTCATGCGTACAACGCGTCGACGTGATTCCTTTGTATAAAAAAGATTCAAAGTACTTGTGTACTCATATTATTTCCAACTTATTTGCCCGGTTTTTGCTATCAACTAATATTTAATTTCATTTTTTTTTCCCAAGTCGGCGTAATCAAAACTTTGGACAGCTTACAAAGTATTCTATAATGTATAAACACGAAAATAAATAAATAGCAAACGAAACAATGATCCCCGTGCCAGATACGAGCGAAATTCGATATAGAATATACATTTTGTTTAACTTTCTAATTCAAAAAGAGTTAATGGAATTAATGACCTGATTAACTTGAGAAATTCCCATAGAACTATGTGGTCTTCGTTGGATTAGTATTGGCTCTTTTGATCGTATGATTAGAATCATTGAGAAAAAATTTTTCATGATTATAATATTCCATTATAAAAATTTTAACAATAAAACAAATTGTTAAATAATAAATTACAAAAGGAAATAAAAATAATAAAATATACAATTTATAATATAAAACAAAATATATAAAAAATGAATTTTAAAATTTAAATTGTAAAATAATAAAATATAAAAATATGAGTAATAAAATAATAATTATTTGTATAGAATTTATTATATATTTCAATATTTTATATATCCTCTATAAGTTTATCAACCTTCAGCAAAAACATCTGTTAATTTTTCTTCCCATTATAAATTGTACCCTTCAATTCGATCTAATTGAGCTGATAGATATATAAAATGTGATTGATGGACACTGATTTCCCACACAATATATTATAATGTCAATCAATAAATGTGAACCCTTCAGATATTGCTGGGTATATATACATATATCTAGTTCCTAGCTTCATATCGCTTTATCTGCACTAACACAAATAGAATTTTTTGTAATTATCCAAATGTATGCTTCAAGTGCCATCATCATTGTTATTGCCTTACTAAGTGTGAGCTAAGTCCAATGAATTAATAATGCAACAACAAAACCCAGCATTAATCAATAAAACTCGTGGCTAAATATTGTGTTTCTTCTTTGTTTCTGCTTCAATTTATTTAAAGAGCTTTGTCTTTTAATTGGGCCCAATTGCAATAAGCTAATGAACTGCCTGAGGGTTGTTCAGCTATACTATATACTATGTAGTATATAGTATATCTAGATGGTCATAAAACCCGCGCCAGGCTGTGTTGATTTAAGATACAACAAAATATATATTATATTAAAATTGCGACTTGCCTCGCCTCGCTATGGCCTTTAGCTTTATTAAATATCTTTCAACTTGTTTAAATATATAAAATTGTTTTACATTTTTCTTCTACTGCTTCCTATACACAATTAAAAAAAAATTTTTTTTTGTAATTATGCTTTTGCCTGATAAGTTATTCTTGTCATTCTTTGTTCTCGTGCTTCGGGTGAAAACTTGTTCAAATGACACGAACTAAAAATTGCTTTGTTTTGTTTGGTTTTAAATGTGTGGAACAAATTGCATGACAAACTGTTTGACACACTTACATGAACATGCAAAAGCACATCTATATAAATATATATACATATATGCATATATATATTTATATATTCTTTGCTTATCTCAACTTTGATCTAGATTAGTTCAACATGTCACTAATTTTTGTTATTTGAGTAAATTTTGATTCTGGTTAGGGTATTTGCTAGGCGTTTTTAATGCTTTAACGTATTTGACCTATTTAAGAATTTCTACAAAGCTTCGTGAATTAATGTTTCTCCTTTCTTTTTTGCCAGCTTATTAGCGAAATCCATCTCTGAATATTAATGAAGTATTTCGGGTATCTAATAACGATTTACCTTAGCAAATTAGTAATACATTTTTTTTCCATTTCAAATTAATTGAAAATGTTCACTTGATATTTAAAATTTTATTTTAATTTACAATTTCAATTTAGGTTAAACAAAAATTTGTTTTCATTTAAAAATAAAATTTTCAAAGTTGTAAATTAAATTGAAAATTAATTTTTAATATTTTTACATCATTAATTTTTTCTTATTAATTAATTAATTGAATTTTTTATTTAAACTTAATATTCATTTGCAATTTTATTTATTTTTTCAAATTTGATTTTAACTTAAAGTTTTTTTTAATAATTTTTATTAACAATTTAAAATTAATTATTAAAAATTTACTTCTGCAATTATTCTACTATAATTAAATTCTGAATGGAACACGCAAAAGTTATATATATATTATACCTTCATTCAATAATAATGACGTAGGTAAACATTCTTTTGCGCCGTAAGTCAGTCGCCCTCTCACTGACGACTGACGACTGAGAAACTTCCCTCTTTCTCTCTAAACGTCTCGCCCTCTCTTTCTCTCTCTCTCTCTCTCTCTCTCTCTCTGTCTCTCTCTCTCTCTCTCTGTCTCTCTCTCTCTCTCTCTCTCTCTCTCTCTCTCTTTGGAGCTTTTTCTTTTATTTCATTTTTTTTTATATATTTTTTTTCAATATATGTATATTTATTATATATTTTTCTCTTATCAAAATAAAAATGTTCTATCCTAGCTCTCGCCCAGATATCTTTAAATTTTCTTAGTTATTGAATATAGTTTTCTTTATTTTATCTCTTTGTCGCAACAGTTCAGCAACTTTCTGTTTATTCTACTGCCGCCTGTTTTGATAATGCTGTTTAAGGAATACGGAAAGTTCGTCACGCCCGGAATACATTTGCTGTGGGTGCTACTGATTGTCGTGGGTCTAAGTTCGATGTATTTCCATGCGACGCTGAGTCTATTGGGACAGCTGCTCGATGAACTGGCTATATTATGGGTGTTTATAGCTGGCTTTTCACTCTTCTATCCTAAGCGCTACTATCCAAAGTTCGTAAAGAACGATCGGTAAGTCTATTTGATAAATGTTTTGAGAAAATTCCCTTTTGATAGATAGTTTCTAACGATTTTCTACTTAATAATAGGAAAGCCTTCAGTTGGCTTATGCTGATATCGGCCATTATCGCGACGGCTTTGTGCTGGTGGAAGCCCATTGTGAACGCCTTTGTGCTAATGCTCATGGGAGTGCCGACCATGATAATGCTCTACAGTGAGCTACAGCGGTGCGTATGTCCGTCCCACCATCAGAACCACTTGCCTAACTACCTGGCTGATAAGCCGTCTAATTTGTGCCTTGTTGACCGATAACTGTTTAGTCATATATCATTATTATTATTATTTTTTTGTACCTACCGCACAATCCTTATCAATTTCATGCATGTTTAACAAAGCCCATGGGTTTTATCAGCTCGGAACAGGTAGACCCATTGTTTAATCTATATCTATTTGTGTTTGCTTCCAATACATCATGCGACGTTTATTATAAATCGAGTCAAAGTTCAGTTAAAACCTACCCATGGAAATAGTTTTAGCTCATAAATCATTTTGCTGTATATTTTTTAAATTGATCATATTTTTTTAGCAAGATTATTCAAAAATTCCTCTCAAAATATTTGTAAAATTCAAAAATTTCTCATTAATGTAGATAAGCATGAGTTTGAGTTCTTAAGCACCACTCCAAAAGGTTTCCATTCCAAATCAATTATAATTGAAAATTCGAATTGAACAAAAGTGTAATTGGAAAGCCATAAAGATTAGGAATAGCAGGCGATATAGCAAAGTAAATCAGATTGTGATTTATTAGGTAGCGTCTAACTATAAAAGATATATGATGTCATAGAGTTTATATAACTAAAAATCAATGTTTTTTTTTGTATTTTATGATTTTTTTCGGGAGTGCATTGTAGTTCAATTTAATTAGTTTTATTAAAACTTGTATGAAGATAAATTTTAGAGTGCGTTATATATTTAATTTGAGTATTTAACAAAATTCATTAAATTAAATTAATAAAAATAATAAATATATAAAAAAAAAATATAAATAAATATATAAAAACAATTATATAAATCAGAAATCAAATTGTATAAAGAGTTTAAAGAAATAAAAGAAAACATTTTTTCATATATCAGAAGATTTTATTATGTTTTTAAAGAAAATAAATTTTGTGAAAGTTAACTCAAATTTAGATCATATAAGCACAAAAATTCCTTAGTAAAATTGATTTATATTTCCCTTTAAAAAAAAAATATATATATATATATAACAATGCATTTTCAAGCAAATCCGTCTTATAATACATATATTAATTTAAAAATTGACATTTTTCAACCTAAATGACAATATCAAATATTAATTCAATGAGTTTTCCTTATCTTCCCCCTCTGCAGGGTTCGTGATCAGCGCGTCTATCGCCTCGGCTTGAGAGCGACAACTGTTTGGGCCGTGGCCGTGTTCTGTTGGATCAACGATCGAATGTTCTGCGAGGCATGGTCCTCGATCAATTTCCCGTATCTGCACGGCTTCTGGCACATATTCATATTTATCGCCGCCTATACGGTGTTGGTGCTCTTCGCATATTTCTATGTTGAGTCGGAGCTGCCACAGCGTCAGCCTCTGCTCAAGTATTGGCCAAAGAATGAATTCGAATTCGGTATACCCTTTATATCGATCCGAAATCCAGGTAAGACACTGCGTAACACGATCTAAGATCTAAAAAGAAAAACAAAAACAAATACGTATGCCATGACAGACCAAAAACGTGAAATGTAACCAAAAGTAAAAAAACGTAGACAAATAAGTTAAATATTAATAGCAAAACAGCTTTAGCTAGTTAATAACTATAATATGTATTTTTAGACAATAGAACGCATCACATGGCTTTTTTTTTAAATAGTTATCAAATTGTAGCTAATTTATTGTTGGATTTGGAAACTGGAGGTTAAGGCTGTTAAAAAAAAAAAAAAAAGTATATTGCCTAAGCTATGTTGAAGTAATTCTATTGTATTGCCTAGCAACTAGTAAATATTATATACATCTATAGATATAGTATATAGTGTAATATATACATATGTAACACACATATCCCATATTGAGAACTTTGAAAGTCATTAGACTAACTGCTTGTTAAACCGCTGATCAGTTGCCGAAACAGGAACTCTCGAACGAAACTCGTTTTCTAACCACGCCCCCGCCTCCTTCCCCAAATATATACGTATGTATGTACACAGACTGTGATATGTTATAACTGACTCACTGTGACTGGGACTTCCAAATGTAACAAAGGAAAACAAAAGCAATTTACGTTCCTATATGATTTGAATTGATAACCTTTTGTGGGTACCTGAATATCTGACTGCCTTATATGATCAATGAATGCATTGAGTCATCTTTGTTCGAGAGGCCCTTGTTTCGCAGCTGCTATCACATAACATAACACTAATTGCCTGCATAAGTCGTACGACTACTAACATTACACAACTAATCCACGTAGTTTGTTTCCTTATTTTTGGTGCAATTGTAAAGTCTAAAAAAACGCCATTAACAAAACATATTTCCGATATATATATTTAACATATATACAATACAAACAATTGCTGATCCCACAGATTCGAAAGATTGGCACATCTATTGCAGCTTATACATGCAGGATTACGACAATGATCTAAAGGCTTTGCGCTAAGAGTTTTAATTCTATTTAGACTATTCCAGGAAGAATCATAAGATACGTAAAAAAATAAATGAGGAAAATGAAGAGTTTACAGATCATTAAAATATACCTTTATAGAACTAAATTAATAGATGTTAAGATAGTCAAATATGTTACGAATGGTTAAATGGCAAATATATGTTAAAGACATGTTATAGAGTAACATATGTTGAGGACTAATATATATGAATGACATGTTATACATTAACATATGTAAAGTCATAACATAAGTTAATGCATAACATATGTTAGGAATTAGCCTACATTAATATAATGTTAAGCATTAACATATGTTAAGTACTAAAACATATGTTAATGAGATGTAATAGCATATGTTAATATCTACCATAGCGAGGTTCGTGTGTTAACATAATACAACATGTAAAGCAGTAACATCTGTTATTTATATGTTATTAATATATGTAAATTCTTAACATATATTAGCTATGATTATATGTCAATGTCGTTATAAATTATAATATTTGTTAAATACGAACAGCTGTTAAGGATATGATTATATATCCTATTAAGTTCTAACATATGTAAGTATTAACAGCTATTAGTTTGCTCAACTGGAAATTTCAATTTGTTTGAGATATTGCTTATATTCCTTTGCTCATTAAAAAAATAACAATCTTACATAAATCAATAATTGTTTTAATGCCGATATATGTATTTTAGTATATATTGCTTATGTCATATTCTATAATCGGGTAAAGAGAAATATATAGATATCCGTGCAAAATTAAACTACGAAACAGTTATTTTAGGCACGTCAAGCTTTGGGAGTATTCAATATATTTCTAGTATCTGAGAGCTTACAAAACTGAGTTTTTATAAAAACTCGCATATCTAGCTGTATTAAATCAAATCTATCGCATATCTAGCTGTACTTAATAAAATATATATATACATATAAATTCATTTTGATAAAGTAAATTTATATTATAATTCGATGGGTATAAAATTGGGTAATTACTCAAGTATCTGCTCTCTCTCTCTCTCTCTCTCTCTCTCATTCTCTCTGACGAACCCATAATTTTGGTTAACTATAACTTTCAATATAACTATATATACTTTAGAAGGTCGTAAGTGTCTTCCTTCATCTATGGTTTATATATGTGATAACCAAATTATAACAGCTTAGATAAATATTTATATATATATGGTATATAAAATTATAAGCCTGACGCAGAATCAATTAAATATGTGTTCACATTTAGAAATGGAATCAATTGCTTGATTTTAATTTAAGTAAAAATGTCATAAATAAAAAATCAAATCAAGCAATATCTCAAAAGCAAATATTAATAAAAAGAAACAATTTTCAAATTGCAATAATCTGTAAACTCTTCAAAGCAAATTATATGGAAACGTTTAGCATAGTCAACGTGATATAAATTAGTGTTAAAAGCTAATGCCTAAGCAATGCATAATAAACTAGCATATATCTGCGGCCGCTCAACAAGAGAGCAATAATTACAAGTTTTTAGCTGCCATTTAGGAAACAACTTAAGAGCAATTAAAATGATAGAAAAATATATATATTATATAAATAATATGAAATTGTACTGAATTAATAAAAAGTGAAACCAAATTTTTACATAATAAAATAATTGTAGAAAAAGCAACAAATTTATTTTTTTTACAATAATATTATTATAATTTTTAGTTTATTCCATTCGAATGCATAAAATAATGTTATGCACCCAGCATATCTTTATTAGTATATATACTTTGTAAATCGTATAACTCGCTCGATAATAACTAAAATCGTGTTATTTGTGTGCAAAAAAATTCACATTATGCGTAAGTATTTTAGTTATAAGCGCTTCACTGAGCATTGGTCCAAAGGCAAAGGTAAACATAAAAGAGAAATTCGATAGTATTTTCATAGTTAATCCGAGTCCGATGAGATATGAGTGCACGAATCGCGTGCCGTGCGCTTATTAATTGGATTATATAGTCCATTCAATTGGTATGGCCCACGATAGCTAATTATATTCTTTGGCGTTTCAAAAATTTTCACCTCATACAACAGTTCCGGCTTCTTGAGATGTGTGCGTATATTATCCCAAATATAGACAGCCAAATTCTCCGTTGTGCTGGGCTGTAAGTGTATTTATAAATATTATTTATATTCTATTAAATATAGATTTTGATATTTACAATTTTGGCAAAGTATTCGACATCTTTGTCCAGATTTTTGTGATCCAAACGTTTCATAATCACCGTCTCAATAGCATCCTTCAATTCAGTTATATTAAGCACCATGCCAGTACGTTGATCGATAGGACCACGCACAGTTAGTTCCACTAAAAATAAATAATACATTATATATGAATGTTAAATGTTATTTAAACTAACATAAGAATTTGTGTATTTGAATGTATATGAGTGTTTTTTTTTTTTCTAATTTAAAACTTCGTGTGTAAAATATATAAATTCTCATAAATGTAGATTCTTTAGAGGACGCACATACATGTATAAATGTATCCCCTTTACCTCATTTATTATATACAGTAAAAAATAGTCTGTATAATAGTTCTAAATTCATTTCAAAGCAGCTTTTAATATAGCATTCATATAAGATACATATGTCTATGCATTTATGGTTTAACTGAAGTGTGTTTCTGAAGCATTGGAAGTAAAGGATCTTTAGAGTATTCAAATTTAGCTTATGGATTTTACTTAACTATTTAAAGCATGCAAACTCTCTTTCTAAATGTCTTCAGCCAAGTCCAACTCCTTTTCAATAACTCTATATATACAATATCTATATACATATACTCATTGAAGTCAGTCATCCTAGGTAGCTCTAGCTAAACAATATTCCCACATCGTTCCGATGCATTTAGTAACCAATTGCATTACTACAGCTTCCTTATGTTTCTATGCAATCAGCAATCATTTCGTATTATTGTCATTTTGCCACTTGCTATAAATACATAAATTTAATGAATGTTGAACTTGAACATGGGTTGATAAGCGAGCTTGTCGGCCAAGGTCTGACTATATGGCATAAACATGTTTAAATCGTCTCGAATTTCCAATGCCTGCGGTTAATGCTTGAGCAAATCGCAATATGTGACATACGAGAAGGGCTGTTTGCTGCTGCTGCTAATCGTTATCTAATCACGCATTTAATTAAAACACATTTATGATATGTATAGACAAATATATATAAATACCTGTATAGTTGTGTCCATGTCCATGAAAATTATTGCATTTGCCGAAGATTTCTAAATTTTCAGCATCGCTCAATTGAGGACTGCGGGTGAGCGAGAGACGAGTACATAAATTAAGTTAGCAAAATCAATATCAATATCAAGTGCAGTGTCAATTAGATCAATTGTAATTGAATTTATTGATTATTATTTATTACCTGTGCAGGCGATGGCAAGCGCTGAAAGTTTCGCGTCTTGTTAGAAATGCAACAGGTTGCTGGGACATGCTGCTTGCTGTTCGGTTTGATTGTTTATTATTATTATTGCTGGACGTTGTATTGAGCGGTCTCCTATTGCACGTGCGCTGGCACTGTTTTGCTACAAATGCAAAACCTGCTTGAGAAACGCGCTTATTTATACGTGCTTTAGATTGAGCTGAGCTGGGCGAGTGTACAACGAGCGTCTCTGCGGGGGCAGAACAAGGAAGTTCTTATCAAAGAATAGAATAATTACGCTAGATTGATGCACTTACAAATGTAATGTGTGGTGGCGTCAATAGCGTTTATTAAGTTTTCTTATTTTCGGTTTAGTTAAATGGCAATTCAAATCACAAATAAATTCTTAAAAACTTTGCCTACGTCGGCTACATGCATGCAAAACAACAAACACAAAAGTATCGATGTATTATTGGCATCGATAACACTCTGACGTCAACCAGCACTAGCAAATTCAAAAAGTCGAGTTGGAGCTGGTATGTGTTTTGTGTTTTTATATAATAAAAACAAAGAATAAATGAAGGGAAAGTAGCTCATGTCGCATAAATTAAGGAGAGGAGAATGTACATTTGTGCATATATTCCTATATTATTTGTATTTCTTATATTTTATCTAACAAAAATACTTTATTAGCAAATGTATTTAGAAATTTCCCTTTTATTTACTGTCAAATCACTGGGCATTTATAAATAGCTTTAAAAAAAATGGTAACAATATTAAATTTACAAAATAAATAAAATACAATAAATATAAATATAATAGATTATAATGTTTAAAAAAAATGCATATGAAAGAATTTAGTAATCGATAAGCGTTTAAAAAATAACCGCCTATGCTGCCAGATGTCTGTTTACAAAACCCGCATGTCTTAAACCGTATGCGCCAGCCCTGACATCTGTTATCGATACGCACACATCACTAGTATGAAAAAATTGACAACAAACGACGCAACGACGCGCGCTATTTTCGAAACCTAACAACAATTTCCTTTGTTTAAACAATAAGTCGATTTGAGTGATTGTGTAAATATATATTTCGCAAAATGAGCAACAAAAGCACGCCAGTGCAGCAACGCATACATCAGTTTCAAGCACGCACACGTGGTAGCTTCGGTAGCGCCAGTGGCAGTGCCACCAAAACGCCTGCAACAGTTGCCGCTGGACTGCGGCGTAAAGTATTAACACGCACACCGAAACGCAGTGCGGAAAAGCCGACAACAGATCAACTGAACACAGCCTTCAGCAGCGGCATTGCAACACCGAAACCAACACCAAGGCCAACTGCATTAAATGCCTGTTATACGCCATCCTCGCTCTATCGCAAAACGACGACGATGACGCCGAGCCACAGCAGCAGCAGCCTCAATAACAACCATAATAACATTAAAAAGTCAGCGAGCAAGGCAAAAGATAAGGATGCCATGACAGAGTCATTTCACAGCATTGCCGAGGAGAGCAACATGATTGTCGCTGTGCGCGTGCGCCCATTGAATGCAGCCGAGTGCCAGCGTTCTAACGTCACCAATGTAGTCCAGGTACATGGCAACAATGAGCTGAGCGTTCATGCGGGCAGCAGCGCAGATGCCTCGGCTGGTGTCTCTCATTTCTTTAGCTACGACCAGGTCTATTATTCATGCGATCCCGAGCGGAAGAACTATGCCGATCAGCTCGCAGTATTTGCGGGCACAGCTCAACCCTTGATTGACACCGCCTTCGAGGGCTATAATGCTTGTCTCTTTGCCTATGGGCAGACAGGGTCGGGCAAGTCGTACAGCATGATGGGCATTGAGGGATTGGACGATGCAGCGCTCGATGGCAGTGCACCGCATGTGGAGGCGGGCATTATACCGCGCTTCTGCCATGAGCTCTTCCGACGCATAGATGCAGTTAAAGAACAGCTGCAGGTTGAATATAAATGAATATATAATTTAAATATACTTTACTAAAATGTATCATCTTTCAGGTCGAGGTGGAGGTCAGCTACTTTGAGATCTACAATGAGAAGATTCATGATCTGCTGAGCGTGCAGCAGGCAATGGCCGCAATGCCCGAGACGCCCGTGCAGCGGCAGGCGCTAAAGGTGCGCGAACATCCGATCTTTGGGCCATATGTCGTTGATCTTAGCGCCCACTCGGTGGACTCCTATTCAGCCTTGCGCAATTGGCTAGCTGTGGGCAATTCACAGCGTGCCACTGCCTCAACGGCCATGAATGACAAAAGCTCTCGCTCGCATTCCATATTTAATATCGTGTTAAATCTTACTGATTTGAACAGTGATGGCAGTGATGGCATGTCCTCCGATACAGACTCAGGAACAGTTGCATCCCTACGGCAAACGCGACGCAGCAAAATCAGTTTAGTGGATTTGGCGGGCAGTGAACGGATCAGTGTTTCGGGCTCGAATGGCGAAAGGATACGTGAAGGTGTTAGCATCAATAAAAGTCTCTTGACGCTGGGCAAAGTGATTGCAGCGCTGGCCGACTCACGCAAAGTGGGCGGCAATGCCACGCCCAGCACATTTGTGCCCTATCGCGAGAGTGTGCTCACCTGGCTACTGCGGGTAAGTGAAGCAATTGCCAACTATTGCAACAGACATCAAATATTTCCTCATCAGCTTATCATAGTTCGTTCTGGTTTACTTAATGCATTATCTAAGTATTTGGCCCCATTGACCCAGCGCATTAATCTCGCGATTGGGAATTTGATCTGCCACCGTTGCAGCAATGGAATTTGTAACGAACCCATAGATAAAACTTTATCTCCTTTCTTATAGAGTTGCCTTCTCTTGTCTATTGTCGTCTCTGTCTCGTTTGTTGTCCAAATGCTCTAGATAATGAGTTAATCTTTTATTTTATTTTCTTTTTTATTGAGCTGCCCCACGTGTGAGCTATCTTTTAAGATATTTCTTTAATTTGTTTCTAAAGCCATATGAGTCAGGTCGGGCAAGTTTATTTATTAGGAATTTTATTTGTAAATAATTGGGGTGCGGGATAATGCGAATATAAAGAAATGAATCATTAAATTGGGGCAACATTAAAAAAACTTGTACTTTAAACAAAAACAATAAAATAAAAATAAAAAAATTTAAAATGATAAAAAAGAATACAAGTTTTAAAAATAAATAATGTTAAATATATAAAAAAAAAAACATTTAAACAATAAAATTTATAAACAATATATAATAACAAATTATGAAACTAAAAAATTAGAATATTTTCAAATAATTATTAATAATTTAATGAATAAATTTAATAAAATAAATACATTAAAAGGAATTTCAATAAAATAATAAAATAATAATAAAAATAAATAATTAAAAATTAAAAAAATAAGTAAAATAATTAATGATACAAAATGAATAAATAAATTGGAACACAAAAATAATTTATTATGCTTATTGACAAAATATTTATAAATAAAAATAAATAACTAAATAAAAGCAAAAAAAAACAGCAGGAAACCAAAATTTAAATAAAATTGTATGAAATTAAAATGTTTTAATTATATTTAAAATATTTATATAACATGAATAATAATTGGATTAAAAAATAATAAATTAAAAAAGAAATGGGAAGCAGGAAGTTTATAAGAAACGCCAATCAAATAAGATAATCATATTTATTTTTTTCTTTCTTTGAAAAGTAAAATGAAAGTAAATAGATTAGATATTTGGAACGAATTTCTAGAATTTTAGATACCAAAATTATAATACGCAAATTGAATATGACTCAAAATCTTAGTGCCAATGCAATCGAAGTTGAGTAATAGATTAAATGGCAACTTCTAGTTGGGTACTCTCTTCAGTTCGTTACTCTTTTTATTGCACAGCTCAATTCTTATCTGGAGGCCAAATTAGACGAATTCTAGACCAAATTCTATGGAGTGTTTATCTTATTGTTTTGATATGGGAATATAAAATATTCCAAGTACAATTGCAAAACAAAACAAAGAGAAAAATGGCTTCAAAACAACTTTTGCCTTGGAGTTATATATATATATATGACAAAAGAGTTGGAAATTCCATACACAAGAACTAGGTGAATTAGAGCTATAAAAAAATAAAAATTTACCTTGTAAATTTCATACATAAAACTAAATGAAGATATCAAAGGAAGAAGATATAAAAAACATTCATAATTTGCTTAGTAAAAGCTACCCATAAAACTAGATAAAAAATGTAAGATATGAATGAAATAAAATTCAGACAAGATATCAACAGTTTACACAGTATAAAGGGAACATCTTATATGTATAAGGCGTTGCGCTTGGCATAAGTATTCAACTTCGCAAATTTTTATGATCTCATTTATATTATTTACTTTTTTTATATTTAACCAATGCGCATTTTGTGTTTATTTGAACAAAAATTGACGACTTTATACATGTAAACAAAATATGCTTAAACCACGTTCCGTTAGGCATTTCTGGTTAAATGATAAAGACGGGAACACGAAAGCATTCCTTATAATTCCCAATTCCTAAGAGTACTTGAATTATGCACGTGCATTACCTCACATTGTTAGAAGTCTTGGGCAATGTACGTACCTAGAATGTTAGGAAATTTACAAAACGAAGTCATATAATTTTAAAGAGATAATATTACAGCAAATGCTATCAAAAGTTAATAGAATTTTTAATTAAAATTCTATTTATGATTATAAAATATATATGTATGTACATATATATGTGTATATGTTTGGATGTTTGCCTAACGTTGTTATTGTTTTGATATGTGTGATTTCTCACGTAACTGACCGACCTTCATATAGCTTACAAGTTTTTCATTATTTTTAACACACCTAAAGTAACTAATATATAACTGACCTCGTCTCGTAAGATTATATTTATAAATTGACCACAATAACAGGAGCGTATAGAAAATGATTTATATTGATAAAAATATAATTTTAATTGCAGTTTTCTTTTTGCTTATTCTAATAATTTTAAAACCTATTTAAATACATAATTCAGTTTCTTAAAATAGAATATGAATAAAATATATTAAAAAAAAATAATTAGATTCATTTAAAAAATATATTTTTTACATACATTTTTATGGTTTTTTAAATTCCGATTTAAGTTCAAATTTTATTCTTTCATATTTTTATACGCATTAATATTTTAGTACAAATTTAGCATTTTATTTTGAAGCTAAAGTCCAAATGTTTTTTGTACAAATAATTTTAAAAAGCTTTCTCTACTTAGAAAATGTTCTAATAATAAATATTCAGAGAAAATATTTGTGCATATTGCTTAGCGGAGTATAATAAATACATTGACTATATTTATATATTCCAAATATATATTTACAAAATATGTTTTGTTTTTAAGTTTTTTAAATTAATTTGATTGAAAAATATTAGCATATATATATATTTATTTTTTAATAAATAAAAATTTGTATTTATTTTTGATGAGAACATTTCAAAAATAATAATTTTTAATATTTTTGTAAATTTCAATTAACAAATTGAATTCTTAAAATCAATGTTTGCAGTTTTTATTTATTTATTATTTTTTTTTTTTTCAAGAAAAGAAAATTTATAAATTATTTATGTTTTGATGTTAACATTTTTTTAAAATTATTAATATGAAAAAATTATTTCAATCTTCGTTTAATGTTAAGATGAAATATTTAAAATCTATTCTACATTTAACAATTTGTTTACAAATTTATAAATTTTTTTTCTTAAAAAAGTTGTCATTATTATTATTATTAATTATTTATTTATTTATTTTAATGTATTTTAATCCTAATATAGCTGAACCGCTCCTGTTGCATGTTTTGTTTACACTAATTTACTACAAAATTTAACACAAGTTCTCTAATGATGAGTGTTGATTAACAAATGTAATAAATTACGTAGCTCTCAAAGTATTATTCCAATGAGTAAATCAATATACGCTTAGAAGGTTGCAAAACCTTGTAAGAAGTGACATTACAAAGTCCATATATAAGGGTTCTCAAAATAGTTATTTATTTGTCTACAGCTCAAGTGCAGCTGAATAATCAGTGGAGCAGGAATTGAGTATAACTGTTAGGTGGTGGCTAAAACTACTTGTAGGTGTTATTAATAGGTAGTACCTCGAGACTTGTAACGAAGGCTTCACAATCTAATTGAAAATTGAAATCAACAATTTATGGCGCCATATCATGCGCCTTAGAAGACCTATTGATTACGTCGAAGCTAATGCGGCCATGCCTTTCTTAAGATATGGCCAAGCAATCAAAATGAGTTATCTATATTATATATGCGAATATATATATATATATATATATATATATATATATATATTATTTTCGTCGAAGTTTCCAGTGCAGTCTATATAGATAAGTTAGGTCGGGAGCCATAACAACCATTTAAATATAGCTTTCAAGTGTAATCTCAAAAGCACTCAAGTTATCTAAATATGTACACAGCGTATATACACATACATATGCGCCTATATATAGTATATATTTGCTTGAGGTCGTAAAAGTCCGGCATCTTTAAAAAAAATAGAAAAAATAAATAAAAAAAATTCCCTTACACACACCCATGTTAAATTTGACTTTCTGTTAGTTTTTTTTATTGCCTTTATTATTTGTATTTTTATTTTGTTGTTTTCTATTTTGCTTATACTAGAATAATATAACACTTGATAAGTTATCAGCTCCGCGTCTTCGCAGTTGCGACAACAACAAGCTGCGATATTGTTGTTGTTGTTGCTGTAGCTGCTTCCTCTTGCCACAATTACAGGCCGTTGGTTCGCATTTGCATTTGCCTTTAATCAGCTTGCCATCCTTGTGACCTGTAAAATAAATAATAATAATAATAGTAAAGTACAATAAAGTTTAAAAGGGCAGGCAATCAAGTACGGCTGCTCTTGCTAGAAGTGATCGACTAGTAAATACCCTGATATACAATTTGTATAGAGCTAAGTTCTTTATTATGCTAAACTTCGAGCTTCAGCTCTTATTCTTTCCCTCTAAGAGCTCTTTTATTTATTATAAGAAGAGATCCCTGAACGAGCCGACATACGAGCTGTATAGACTTCTTCTAAAGAGAGTTATGCAAGGCGAACAGATAAGCGAATGGAGAGGCAGTTAGACGAGCATGTCTCTTTCAATTCACTTCGTGTTTTGTCGTGTATTCAGGAACATGAACACATATTTATATACTTTATAGGATAGTTCACTTCCATTGCCTGTTACATACATTTACTCAACAAGCATGCACGCTGAATTTCTTATTTCTATAAGCTCTGGTTTAATTAATTTAATAAGTCAAATCCTACATGTTTCTTAAAGTTACATCCTATTGGGTAGCTTTTGTAGAATATGTTGAATTTTTATATATTTGTTTAAATATAGATTTATATATAAACAAATACAAAAATCGCAGTTGCCACATCTTACATGTTTTTTAAAACTAGATCCTATTTGTTAATTGTAAAATAACTAGATTTGTTAAAATAAATATTTATATACATATATTTATATATATAAACAAAATAAACATGTATCTCATTCGCATAACAACATTTGATAAACAAAAACCTTTTAGCACTTTATAAAATGATATTTAAAACAAAACAGAAACTTTCCACATATATTTAACATTTATATATGCAATGCAAATACAAAAAATTTCCATATATTTAAATTCAATGTACTTTATGACATCTTAAATATCTTTTCTCTATATGAGTTGCAGTTTACATGAAAATATTGAAATGCCCTTCTTTAGAGTGTAATATAATTGATAATGGTTGATTGATTGATATATACATATGCATCATAGCATACATATATACATATATATTCTACTGCAATTATTATCAATTGTACATTTAAATTTTATATACAAATGTTGTATACTATAAATTTTGTAATCTGTGTAATTTTTTTCAAACCATTATCAATATATATAGGTATATAGAGGTGCATACAAGTTGAAGAAGTTGCTAAGCAAGATTATTAAGTTCTACCTACAATTTGTTTTCTATTCAGCAACAGAATTGACAATTGCTTGTTTGCTTGTGGTTGGTTATGCAATGTAATATTTGTGTTAACCTACTCAATGTAAATATATTTACATCAGTAAATAATCAATAATTGAAATTCAAATTTGTTATTTAAAAACATATTTAAAGATTAAATATTCTCTTTATATAATGTAAATACCTGACAACTTTAAACGCTGAATGCTAATAACAATCTGAAAATGTTATTAACATAGCGTCATAATGTTAACATGTTTCTGTTTATCTACATTATGCCCTTATGCTAGTAGACTTTCGTAACTATGCGCACTATGCAAATTTCTACATATTTACTAACCTGTTTCAGTTAACATGAATATGTTTAAGTGTGCATATACATATATGCTATAGCTAATGTCTGGCCTATTGTATTAACGTATAGCTGCGAAAACTTACAGTTCTGTGACTTTTTCAGCATGCCCATTTCGTGTGTTTGAGAAGAGCTTTTCGATTTCTTAGCTTTGGAGACTTTCAGCTTGTCAAGCAGTTGTTTCAGCATTGCGCTTAACTAGTCTGATTTAGTATAAACTAAATGGAATAGAGATGTAAATTATCCTTTTTATTTATTTCCTTTGGAATTGATTTATTTTTTATTTTTTTATTTTTTGAGTTAACCTTCACATTGCAAACTTCAATTGAAACTGTAGTCGAAACAATTAGACTTCGTTTTTAAATGTAATTTGAGTATATGTATACGTATATATTTATATACATATATATCACGAAAGTTCTGGTTTCGTGTGCAATATATTTTCCCACAAACCACAAAAAAACAAAAAAGACAAAAAAAAATACCAGAAAAATATTTTTTAATTTCCCCAAGCGCTGTTTTATCACAAATTAGTGTTAAACGAGGCTTTTTATCTCTCTTTCTCCCTGTCCCTCTCACTGTGGCTTTTACTACTCACTTTTTTGTTATTTCTTTTAGAAAATATTAGAAGTCTGTATATTTATATTTATATTTATATATTATGTTAGTTCGCTTAACTAGTTTGACTAATTGAAAACGCGTGCCGTCTGTTTTGACGACAGCATGTGGCTTTTGGCAACAATTGAAAACGTTCCATATACATATATACTATGAGAAGTTAGCCATACGATCCATACGAATGTTGACACGTTTCCGTGCATGATATTATGATTATAGCATGACGATGTCTACTTTACTGGTTTACTTGTGCTAATTACAAATACATATCTATTGCTATAAATGTATTTTGATCTCATATATATAATAGATGGATGGAGAGTGATTGTAATACAAGTAATTATAATAGATAGATGAGAGATTGTTATACAAGAAAATATAATAGATAAAATTATTATTGTTGCTAATTTTATACAGTAATTAGATAAAGATTGTAATATATGTAATAATAGCTTAGATATAGTTAGTAAATAACTGGTTATATATAGTATATTATAGAAGTTGTTTACTCAGATAATATGGTAATTTGAGTTGTTGTTTATGCCCTTAGCACCTGTTGAGTATTGCGGTTTACTGTCTCTAGTAAGCAATTGCTTTACAGTATTACCCTGCTTTATTTATTATCATCTAATTCAAAAGATTGATTTAGAAAAGTTTCCCGATAGTTTCTTTTAATATTTACGAGAGACTTAATATTTAAAATTTATACTCACATGGTCATTCCAAGACTTATAATATATAGTACATATATGTATTTATCAAAGCTTGTTGGGTCGTGACGAATCGGCAAGTTCCTAAATCTAGAAACCCAAAGAGACTGAGAAAATTTTTAAATAAAAATATATTTTAATTTTATTAAAATATGTTGTAGTTTAAAAATATATATTTATATATATAAATTTAAACAAAAAATATATTTTTGTTTTAAAAAATATTTTAATTTTACTTTCATCTATTTCAATATAAATAAAATATATTTTAGTTTTGCTAATAAAATTAAAATATCTTATAAATAAATAAATAAATAAAAATGTTTTTATATACATTTTTTTTAAATATGTATTTTTATAAATAAAATTTAACTAACTAAAAAAATTAAGATTAAAGAGTAATAACTTTTAGGTATTTTTTAACCATATTAAAATACTTGTTTAAACTTTTCTATATATTTTTATAGAATATATAATTATCTTTCTGGAAAGTTCTAATTTCACTAAATTCCCATTAGCTTCCATTCACTGTGGTACTATGCAAAATTCATTTACATTTATATACATATACATATATACAAATCTATATACATATATATATGCAAATTCTCTCCCCCTTCTTACTTAGCTAATACTCGGCATCCGATTCGTTCCCATGCACAAACTAGTTAACATTGAATTTTAAATGAATCAAATTCATTGTATAAACAAATTGCATATTTTTTCTATGGCTTCCCCATGTGCTTAAGTTGTTGTTACTGTTGCTATTGTTGTCACGGGTAGTTAATCTGTGTGAGTCTCTACTGTACTTGAAGTGCGGTTCAAAGTAGTTGAGACCTGATATGATCAAAAGTCTTTGGATTGAACTGTTTCAATTGTGTCAAGTGTCACAAGAAATTCAATTCAATTTAATTAAATTCATTTAGAACACAAAAAACTTTGCAAATTTCAATTACTATACTAGGATACTACAATTTCATGGTCCAAGTTCCAGGTCAATTAAGTTAAAATATCATAATATCTGGTTCAACTTTTATAGCGCGACCTCATCTGCGTTGACCTCAATATAGCAAAATTGTCTTAAATGGATGCCAGACTTTGAGTCGAAACTCTTTTTAATTCGATTTTCATTAGCAAACTGGTGCGAGACGAAAACATTTCCGTAGGGTCTTAAACGCGGGAAGTCCAATAAATATATAAAAAATTAAAAGAAATTTTTGGGTGGATATTGACGGCTATATAATGCACGCTCAAGTTAGATTTGCATTTGAGAAGGGACAATTTCAGAGATCCATTAAGGAATATATATATATAATCATCTCGCTGATAAAAGTAAAAGGCATAGAAGTTCATGATTAGCCTCACTACTGCTAGGGCTGTTCAAAAAATTGGAATTAACAGTACAAATATACTCTCTTTTGCTTCTTGAGCGCGTATAAAGAGTAAATGTCTTTGAAGTTAAGCGATAAGAATGAAAAGAGATTTAGCTGATGCAATTTGCTCGACTCAGACAGACAGATTTGACTCACCAATTAAATCAAATTAAGTTAGTGTTAAAACTGCGCATTATTAATCATCCTATTTTGAGCCTTTCTAGAGTATTACACATCCATTTTAGCAGAGTTTTCAGCTGCTACAGTTTTTACCTCAGACAAATTGTTTACGTCATATTCAGTTTGACGCATTGCCTTAGGTATTTTTGTTTCAGTTAAGTACTTCCTATATGTATATATATTCCTGATCTGTTTGCTGATTGTGGGTAGGGAACAATGTTAATGCTTTATTTTCAAGCAGTATATGCTTTTGTTTAACAAAAGTTGAATGAGTAAAGTCTGGATGATGACTATATTCTATATAATATATAGCACGTGAGCTCATTTCTATAATATATAGCATGTAATCTCATATACAATAAAATATTTCTATGGCTTTATTGTTTCGTAATAAAATACAATGAATAACTTCTAAGTAGCACGTTCCTAAGTTTTATTGCCACATTTAATCTGTCTATCTATCTACCCATCAGTGATATCATAATTTGTATAGCGATTGTCATCAGGGTGTGATGTAACGGGCAGATAGGGGTGTGGCCAGTCCCATAAAGTTTATAGAAAGTCTTGAGCAGAATCGATCTTGAAGTTACATCTACCCATTAATTTGAGCACCTTAATCTCAGGATCTATAAGAGGCTGAGACTTGAAATTAACGTAAATCCCTCTTTAAGGCTTCTTTCAAATAAACGTTAGAATTTTTTTCATTCTTATTGAAAATTATGAAAATAATATCTCTTTTACTGATTATAGGTTGAAGTTTTAGGAGTCCTCAAATTTTGCATTTACTTCAGTGTATATTTAAAAAAATTTTGATATTCGTAATATTTTTAAAGCTACAAATTCTTGACAGAAATTCAATTGCATTTTTACTAATTTAGCAAAAATATTTTGTTTTCTGTTTATTTAAATAATACGCTTAAAATACCATTTAATTCCGTTTAGTAGCTCAGGTGTTAGTTATGAAAGAAAAAGGGGGGGCAAAAAACTAAAATCACGTGGCAAATAGAAAGAGAGCGAGTGCACGAAGTGTTTCAAGCTGGGCAGCTCATGTCTAGAGTTTTTGCTTGTTAATAACATGTTAATTTAGGAGGTTGAAGAATTTTATCTTGTGAATTTCGCTACATGGAATTTCATCGATATATATATTTTTATTTTAATAAGAATCAATATTCAAGCTAGATAAAATGAAACCAAGCCAAGATCAAATTTTTGTAAACTGCCCAATTTACCTGTTAATACAATACATTATAAAGATACAAGATTTTAGCTCAATAGTTGATAGCTTTGTGTTTCTTTTTTCTTGAATATCAATTTTAAAGCTTGATTGATGCAATGGAAACATATTTAAGCCAAGGTCTAATTTGTGTAAGCTCTCTCAATAGGTCAAAGTTGTATTAGCTATCTATTATATTCATTGGAATACATTCTCATACTGTTCTAAATTAATTCTAATATTAATTTATTCTCAATTTCATTTATTCAAATTTTAACTACTCCGTAGAAAATTTGTAGTTTCCCAAATAAATAATACCAATAACATTTTTATTTATTGATTATTTTTTGAAAGTTTTTTGTTTCCTTTTTTTTCAAATATATTAAACTTAAATATAAATACAATAATAAATTTTAAATTGCAAAATTTTTCTCGATACCCGCAAGCAAAATGTTTTGTTTTTTTTTTTTTTTTTTCATTTACATTTTAACAATAGTATAAATATTTTTAAATTTTCGTTTACAATAAATTTTGTTGTTTAATATCTTTTTGTCCATGTTAGTTGCAGTTAATAATAAATATATATTTATTTCTTGTTGAATTGCTTATAAAAACGTAGTTACTAAAATCAATTCAATAACAAGTATTAAATTCTTCAACAATTATAACTTGTATATAACCATAAATCTCTGAAGCTTTAATAATTATATTTTAATACATCAATTTTTAATTTAAGCTCATTTTTATAGAATTTAAATATTTTTTAACTGCACATTTTGTTGCTGGTGAAGGGAATCGTATTTTCTTTTTCTTTTTTTTTTTTTAATCTTAGGATGTCTAATATAGACAAGGATAAATATAAGTCTGGGTCAAAGCTACATATATATAAATAGATATACATATATAGCAAAACGCTTGTAGGAAGAAAATACTACATTTTTTTTTATTTTTGGCGCCAATGAAGCTTTTTAAATATAATTTTTCCTGTATATTTTGTTTCAATTTTAGCCCAATTTCCAGGGTATGGAAACTGAAAACAATTGTTTTTTTTTTTCCAAGAGCTTTCTCTTGTATTTCGAAAACAATTTGCTTCAATATTGAATATGCTCTACTGCAATTTTTTTTTACTCAGTCTCGTACGCAAAATAGAAAAATATTTCTGGTATTTCTGGCGATTTTGCTTCCCTCGTTCCTTTCTCTTGTTTTTGTTTTTTTTTTTCGCTGTGGCCGCAGTTCGCTTGAGTTGACTCAAGCGGGGCGACGGCTTTTGGATTGTATGTCAATTAAATTACTATGTTCATTAGTTTTTTTATGCATTCGCATAAAATACAAAACAAACAAACAAAAAGGTTGTAAAGACATAGTAAACGGCTTGTATAATTAATTGGTATCAAGTTAAACAGCAAAACAGAAACAGAAAACATAAAACAGAAAGAAGTTCTTGCTGTTCTTTGTTTTTGTTTTCATATTTGCTATTCATTGTTGTAGTTGTTGTTGTTGTTTGCTGCTGCTATTTGTAAATGGTAGTGTTACGTCATAGGCGGAAATGCATACAATTGTTAGTGTAGGTACAGTTGCAGTAGATTATTGTAGTTGTCTCGCTCTCACTAGCGCTGTCTGCCCAGCAGGCGCTTTAAGCATCTTTTACAATGCTTTTTCTTCTTTTTTGTTTTTTTGTCTTTATCTAACTAAATATGGCATTGTGAATTGCTGCTGTTGTTGTTTTTCATATATTTTTTTGGCCTTAATTTTTGCCACCTGTCTGTCTCTCCTCTTAAATCTGACTACGTGCTGCTGTGCTTAAACCTTGCAGCTCTGCTGCGTTGGCACAGTTGTCAGATTTGCCATTTGATGTTGCACTTCGTGCTCGTGCTCCAACTCATGCTCGTGCATCTCCTCTTCGTCCTCGCAGATGCTTTCATGATGTTTGCGTGATTCACGTTTGCGCATATAGTTGATCAATGGACGTTTCTTGTGCTCTTTGCAGAAGGGGCAATCCTTGCGCAGCTGCTTCTCCGATTTAAGTTGCTTACATTTTTCTGTAAATAGAAAAGAAAAATTCCGTTGGTTAATTGAGATCTATTCATGTCAATGATTACTTAATATTGTTTATGGCCGAACAAGGCTGATTGTTGTTGACATATTAATACATAAGCATTCAAGAATACACACGCATATATGTATACACATTAAAAAAAAAAAAAAATCACGCGCTCTCTCTTTCGTTCTCTGCGCCGCTGCCTCTCATTGGCCTACGTGCGTGCTCGCACACTTTGCCCTTTTCAGCTGCTGGGGCTGCTTACGTGACGTCACGCTGTCAACGTCACGTAGCGGCAAGCTCTTACAGTTGTTTTGATTGACCCTGTGACATGTGTGTTGGCACAGGGTGTTCAATGGGCCGTCGTTGATTAAGCTACGGCCAATTGAGCTCTCATACACACACACACACACACATGCTCGTATAAATAGTATGTTTGCGTATATTTAGATTGCCGTTCATTGATTAAATCATTGCCGGTCTATATATAGACGCAATTTTAGCGATTATTCTCGTCAAATGTATGATAAGCAACCTTGACTTATCTGCGTCCAATGCATTAAATTTCCTCTAATCTATAAAAATTACAATTGCGCTACAGTAATGCATAAATTACTCATGCATGGGTGTGTGTGTATTTACTTCTTTTTTTGGCTTGTTGGCTTAAATAGCTTGCACATACATACATATATGAATTTATTGCGCCGCAATTTCTTGTTTTGGATTCAAACACCTGCTTGCCTTTTCTTTTTCTTTTTTTTTTTTTTTTAAATCCGAGCGGTACAGTCAGCACAATGGTTCCACTTCCAGTTGAGCTTAACCGGACTCAGACTCTTTTGCTTTACGAATTAAAGTTTTATATGAATTCTTTTGTTAATTTAGCATTGAAATCGGTTTAACAAAAGGCAACATGAAAAGTTTAACCACCTCGAATGGCTATTATCTCAGTAATTTAATATATGAATACTGTCAACATTTAAAGTATAATTTAAAAAAATATTTGTTATTAATTTTCAATTGCCGTAGTTAAGTTTCTCACGTGAAAAATGCTATTCATATATGGAAAAGGAAAGTAAACAAAGATTACAAATGTGTGCAAATAGAAATGAATGCATGTGACACCTGATAAGAGAAATGCGATAAATGTAATGCGTGCGACACCCTGTGATTGCCCAATTTTCTTATACGAATGTACACACACACAAACGCATAGAGATGTCCGCATGTGTGCAAATTAAGGCGATATACACACACATTCACTCATGTGTACAATGCACAGAACATTGCGGCTATTTTTAAATTCTTGCAAAAACAACACATAATGCGAACAATAACAATAAACAGCAAAAAAGTCACTGTATGTAGCACATGTATGTACAACTGTATGGACATACGTACATTCATACATATGCATGTATGTATTTACAGTGCGTATTTTAGCAATTAGCGCTTTTTACTACATTTCACAGCACACACATACACACTCATGTGTGAGTATGGTATGCCTTGCTAGAGACAAAAGCTGAATGTCATGACATACGTGCTGCATGCTATCTGACAGACGCTGCATTGTAAGCGGACGCAACAGACGCATGAGAACAGAATTTATTGTTGTCTTTCCTATTATTTTGACGTTTTATGATTATTCTACTTTTTTTTTTTTTTTTTCCTCAAATTACCTTGCACTCGACTGTATGAGTCCTTGGCCGGATATGCGCTGGCATTGCTTGCGTGCTCCAGTGTGCCATACGGGAACTGCTCGTAGTCACGGTAATAGTTGTTGCGCATCGAGCCCCCATATGAGAGCGTCGAATCGCCAACAAATACGCCCCAAACGTCCATATTTGCAGTAGTTTTGGTAGTATTTATATTTTTTTTTAGAAAGGCGGATTATGTAGGTTGCACTGGCAATGTGTGGGCTGTGCTTTGGTGTTGTGTTTGTTGTTTAGTTCTGTTTTTTTGTTGCTTTTGCGCGCGTACTTTGTGCGAGGTCGTTTCACTTTGCCTTTTTACTGTTGTGTCTTTGTGTATGTTTCTCTTATAACGTGCAATGAACTCTTGCTATTCACGTAAGCGTTTTACGTTTCATATCAAATAACGCGAATTGTTATTCTTATTTGTTGTTCAATAATCACTTCTTCATACCAATTCAAGGTATAGAACCAGTTTATATATGCATTGATCTGAAATGCACTCTGTTTTTTGTACAAAAGTACGGAGAACTTTTCTTTAATGCTCTTAACGTTGTCAGTTCAAAATTGAAACTGAAAACCGAACGCCATATTACTGCATTTTTGTAGCTCTCGAGCGTCCGTTCGACTCGTGTGTTGTTTTCGTCGTCGTCGTGTCTCGTTTCGCGAGGCGTAGCAGTGTTTTTGCTTTTTGCGTCGCTTTGTTTGCTTACTTTACTTCTCTATGGCCGATTGCTGTACATACGTATTGCTGTATGTATGTATATACATAAGTGGGTATATTGGTTAAAAGGGTTTATGTAACACGGAGAGGGGACTTGACCATCGGATTTATTGCGCGCTGATTTTATTTTTATCATTATTAATGAAATAATGATAAAGATTATTTTTTGTTTCGTATTTGCTCTTTGTCTATGTGCCATATCTATTGTGAAAGCCTTTATGCGTAGTATCTGAAGGTCGAACCGCAGCTAGAAACGTTGTTGCTTCGTCGTCTCGTGCTTTCTCTTGAGCTTCAACACATGCTGCTCCTGCTACTATAGTTCATATTGCTATTTCTTTCCAACTCACGCAAGAGTCAGTACAGTGGTATGAATCTTATTTTTTTTAAATGATCCATATTCAACAGACAATTTGTAAATTAATCGTAAATTAATTGTTTTTGAAACGATTAGTTAATTTTCCATATGATTCATCTGTCTTTCAGTCAAAAACAGTTAATAGATGTTAATTTGTTTGTGGTATGGAAAATATTGAGTATTATAATACTGACGTCGGAAGTTTTTCGTGTTAGCGTAAAGTTGCTAAAACAAATGGATGATTTTAAAAATTGTCACCTTAACCAAATTTGATGTCATATAACTATACTTAAGTTTGAAATTTCGGAGGTACTTTTCTTCGTATAACTTGAAACAAGTGTTGCCATAGGTTTGCTAATCGACGTCTAGACAGTTTGCCGACTTTGCGCCATATAAAGAAAGGTTAAAAAATTTCCTGAAATCGTGTTGCTAAGCAAGACATTTTTCCCATGCTTTGTCAATGGAGGTGAGATGGATGATGGATGAATAAATTAGGTTGCAGACATCAGTTTGGCTTTATTGAAGAGCGTTGAAGTAGTCATTTTGACTTAGCTGCATGGAAATCGAACTCTCGTATGAAATGGCTATTTGCAAATCGAAATCGTATGAAATTACGTAAATTCTATAAGTTAATGTGTAAAATTATAAATCAGAAACTTTTGTATGCACTAAAGGTTAAATATCGATTTAATTTGCGTACAGCTTGTGTTAATTGATCTACCTACGTCATACAAAGGTATCTTAATGAAGTTGTTTGCTGTTTTGATTGTACATATCACATTTTAGCGAGTCTTTGTGGTTTAAGTATTTTGTACACACGACTTTTTGTGTGCGATGTCGTGACATGCTTCTAGAAGTGGGCGGGCTTTCGTTTCCAAATACCACAGTCTATATATAGCAAGAGTATTCCTCAATAACAGGTTTAGAGACGAAAATATATCCGAAAATGCAATATTTATATGGAACAAACTGACTAACTAACCACAGAGCCATGACACATTAATGATATATTCGGTGACAATGTCTGGGGTGGCACCTACTCAATTAAATCCGCAGCCAATGGTTGCGTGATCTCAGCCAAAGCATATCTAGACCGGCCCCTCAGATGTTTGACACCTTCGAGGTCAGCTGAAGGTTAATAAATATTATAAATTATATTAAATATATTTTGGTTGTCCTTCACTAATAATTTAAATTTGCACTTTCGCTCTAAAAGATTCAAAACCCTTTCAATCATTTTGTATATAGATTTGAGTGTTTACAACTCACTGTACATAAGTGCACACACACTGCCAATCCGTTTTTGGCGCTCTCCCTTGTTCGTTCATTCGCAAATGCCTACGCCCACGTTGCGTCTGCTGCTGCGCAGTTTATGCAAACATAAACTCTCGTGATTATTGTGTTCTCCCACTCGGTCGCTTCTTTCGTCTCTATTCTAGCGATGGTAGCATGCGCTCTCTGATGTGCTTGTTAATCAAACAAGTGTCAATTACATACACTGGTAAACATATACATACATATGTATATATGCACATGAGTACATATATATTTTTATTTTGTTGACACAACTAACAAGCTAGCTATCTCGCTCTTTGTAGAAAGCATCGATAACGGTTAACGGTCGCTGTTGTGCTCGCTGTCGCTCTTGTTGCTTCTGCTTTTGCGGCTTGTCAGTTTAAAGTTTGTCAAAGCGATTCCCTCCTGCCAACACTGATAAGCTCTTATCTTTGGAGGTCATAATTCCTTAGCTAAGACTACCTAGGCATGTGGAAAAATCAAATGAAGCGAAATCTATATACATATGTATGTACATATGCATGCATATGTATATATGTATATATGTACATATTTACATATGCATATGCATATTTGTATATTTACATACATACAGTGGGCAAAAAAAGTTTAAGTAGAGGCATGCCAAAAAAGTTTAAGTAAAGGTATACTTAGAAGGTAAAGGTGTATCTGAAATTGACAGAAATTGACAGAGTGATTGTCCGACCACCCACTAGTGTTCAATCAACATTAAAATCGTACGGGGAAACAGCTAGCCTTGAGATTCAGCCCAGATCGGGTCGGTCTACAAAATTAAGTGTCAGAGATAAGCGACGAATTCTCAGCACAGTAAGGAGCGATCCAAAAAAGTCGGAACCCAAAATACAGGAGGGACTATTTCCCACCTCTGGAGTTAGCGTTCATCCATAATCCGTGCGAAATGTGCTGCACAAGGTATGGTACAACGCACGAACCCCTCGAAGGAAACCGTTGATTTCTGAGGTCAATAAGAAAAAGCGACTAGATTTCGCTCAAGAGTACCTAAACGAGCCGGATTCTTTTTGTGAGTCCAAATTTAACATTTTTTGGTCGGATGGAGCTCAAAGTGTGGCGAAAATCAAAGACTGCTTTCCACTATTTCGTTTTTTCTTTTTGAGGGTACTAATAG
Source organism: Drosophila antonietae (assembly GCA_030914385.1). Classification (NCBI taxonomy): domain Eukaryota; kingdom Metazoa; phylum Arthropoda; class Insecta; order Diptera; family Drosophilidae; genus Drosophila; species Drosophila antonietae. Next base: position 114,936 of record JAUESO010000054.1, on the reverse strand, counting down.
AAATAATACTAACTTATGCAGTTTACTTAAACTTTTTTTGCCCACTGTATGTATGTATAAATTTACTCATTTGGTATTTGAAGTGATTTTATATACATATGTATGTATGTACATATGTATGTATGTACATATGTACATATGTACAAATTTTTGTCTAGGTACATATACATATGTAGGTACATACACGCATCGTTAATCATTTGAATTGTCTCTTTTTCCTTCTCTTTTGTTATGCAGTGCACCTTGCGCTCGATCGCCATTGGTGTGCACAATTAATTATCGATGAAAACGATAGCTTCTTTATATTTATCCTTTAAAAATATCGAGCTTTCTCTTAGTTTAAAATGTCAATTTCACAAATTGGTTTTTATATTTTGTACTTGGAGCTATGATTAATAGTGTGTCCCTTTCTGTTTCTCTGCAGGAAAATCTGGGCGGGAATTCGAAGACCGTAATGCTGGCCACCATCTCACCGGCCAGCTTGCATGCGGATGAGACGCTAGCGACGTTGCGCTATGCCTGTAAGGCACGTTCCATAGTGAATCGGGTTAAGGTGAACGAATCACCGCATGACAAGATCATTCGTGATCTGCGCGCCGAGGTGGATCGTTTGAAATCTCTGCGTAACGAATATGAGCGGCAACGACGCCTCTCGGCCAGCAACAATAATCCGCCGGCTCCGCGGAAAATTATAATCGAAACTTCGGTGGATGATAGCGAAGTGGAAGCACTTCGTCAGCAACTGGCAGAGCGTGAACGTGAGCTAAATCGTGCTCAAAAATCGTGGATGGAGAAGCTAAAAGAAGCTGAGGATCTGCGCAAATCCGAGCTGCGGCTGCTCAAGCGCAAGGGACTTGCCCTGGAGCTAACGGCCGAACAGAAGCAAGCATGCCTAGTTAATCTCACCGATGATCCCATGCTAAGTGGCACGCTCTTCTATCTGTTGCCACCCGGCATTGTTCGGATCGGGCGTGGCCGTGCACCAGGTGCACCGGCGAACTCCCTGCCGGACATTGTGCTAGACGGTCCACTGGTGGCGCTGCAGCACTGCAGCATTGAGCACGATCGGTCGGGCCGACTATACGTCAGTCCGGGCAGCGAGGACTTTGAGACTTATGTAAATGGTGAGCTGCTGCAGCAGCGACGTCCGCTCTACCATGGAGATCGACTGGTCATTGGGGGCTCGCACTATTTTCGCATCTCGAATCCGTTTTGCAGTCAGCGCGGTAAGGTTGAGCAGCTCCATGTGGACTTTCAGCTGGCACATCAGGAGATTCTGCAAAAGCAGGAGCAGCAGCTGCGCAACGAGCTGGAGGCCGAGAAGCGTGCAGCTCTGACGCGCATCGAACAAGAGCGCGAGCAGCATGCCCGTGATTTTGAGGAGCGGCTGCAGTGCCTCGAGTTGGAGCAGTTCAAGTACAAGTGCAACAGCGAAATGCTTGAAACGGAACGCCAAGCCTTGGCCCAGCAGCAGCTGAAGCAATCCACGCCCAACTATAAACTGACGACGACTCCGGCGCAAAAGTCAACGCTGCTTGAGGACATCCAGCGCATTATGCTGAATCCCAGCGAGGAGAGTCTGCACAAGACGCAGCTGATGGTAAAGGAGGCGACGCAGCGTTGTCGCCAGCTGGGACTGCAGCATCTGGAGTTCCGGCAAACCCAGACGCCGGATGAATTTGGATTGCTCCGCACTGTAATCCTCATTGTGGATAAGCAGAGATCCCTAAAGGCCGAATGGCCCATAGGGCGTCTGACTGTGTGGCTGGATCTGCAGCGAGATGCGCTGCCCTCCAATCGTGGCGAGAGCAATGTTTTCGATAGCGTTGAGATTGATTGGGAGCCCATGGATGCAGCGCTCAATGAAACGCTCAATGATACCCAGAACTCCAGTCGCATTGCCCTGAATCTGAGCGCCATGAAGGATGCGCTGCTCAAGCAGCCATTCAAGCGTCTGCTTAGTGCAAATAATACGCCGCAGCAGAGCTCCAGTAGCAGCAATAGTTCGCCCAGCAGCAAGCTGATCCAGTACACTAAGCGTCTGCTCACCTACGACCTGGAGGAGCAACTGCAGCAACAGCAGCAGGAGTCTGTGAGTAGCTGCTCCAATTTAGCGCAGTTGGCGCAGCATGAGCTGCAGCTAATGCAGCGCTCGGCGCAGCGGCTGCGTCGTCACTGTGAGCAGGCGCAGCAAGAGCGCGAGAATTATTCAGACGCCGGCTTCCAAGCGGATCAGCTGCAGGAAGCGCTCAACCGGTTGGACAGCGTGCTTCTGGGCATGCACAGTTGCCTGGGCACGTTGCCGTCCACGGAGGTGAGTTCACCAACCAAAGCACAAAAGGCTGTGCGTTTTCTAATCGATTGACAATGTCAATTCTATAAATTATATAGCCATATATATATGTACATCTATACCATATAACATCATATATCCCATATGATTTTTACTGCAATTTTCTGTATTTGTTTTTATGATTTTTAAAATATTAAAAAAAAAAGTATATATATATATACATGTATGTATTTATATTTATACATTTAATTATATAATTTGTTGTTATTTAAAAGGAATTTGCGGTTAAAAAATTAATCTAGCTCAAGTGTTATATTTTAAGCAAAGATTTCGAATTCTTAACGAAGAACTTTTTACTCGAACGAAAGTTTATGCCAAAAAATACCGAACTTTTCGATAAAAGTATCGAATTACAGCGCACCACACGTAGTGCTGCAAGGGCGCCATATAATAAATAGCTAAGCTCTTACTATTTTCTATCATTCGAAAATTATGTTTATATATTTTAGCTTTTTATTCGTAACATTTATTTTAAGTTTCAATAGAAGCCAGTACTTTGCCTTTTTTCATTTTAACTATATATTACAACATATTAATATAACTTCTACGTTTTTAGTTTTTTTCATATTTTCTTAATTTTCAGTTATTGTATGTGCCATAATTAATGATTTTATTATAATAATTTAAAAGAAAATTAATAAAAATATGTTTTAGTTTGATTTACTTTCATTTTAGTTTACTTTTAAAAATATTTCATTTTTAAAAACCATTTTAATTTTGTATTTAATAAATAATTTTAATTTTTCATCTATTTTGCTTACATTTTTTTTTTTTTCATTATCTACAATTTATTATCAGTTTCCTGAATTTAAGTATTTTATTATTCCAAATTTTTATTTTTGATAATCACAGTCGATTATTGAATTGTGATTTCTAATTCTGATTTATGGTTTGCGATTATTTTATATATATATATAATCATACAACACATGTATGGTTAGTGATATAATCTTATAAATGGTTTTCTAGTGTCCAGCAAGTTTGTACTTGTATAAATTGTATAAATAGTCCTAGTTTTATAATATAAATATATTTCAATATATCTTATTTTATAAATTTCAGTTGATCCGAAAAAAAGTTTACGTTAGAATATTGCATTTGAGTAGTGGATATAAATATATAATGCAATATGTATTAAAAAACAATTTTACTTTGAAGCAGCGAAATTAATATTTAAAATAAAATATGTATATGAATTTATAATAATTTTAAGTTATATATTTTGCCCATATTACGGTATAGTACTCTTTATGTAACGAGTCTTCTGTGTCGTTCAATAAGGTAATTAACATAATTGTATCTTTCTTATCGGAACTATATTCCAAGTAATTGCATTTTTTCTTATCGCACATTTACATTCACCCAAATGATAAGTACTACAATTTAAAATGCATTCGGCATTGAGCATGCTCGACTAAAATTACTTATTGGGTTAAATTCAATGTGTTATAGTTTCAGCTATAGATTTTTGTCTATTTAGGTCAGTTAGATGAAATATATGTATATATTATAATAAAATGTTTAGAATGAAACCAACTGGATCTCTAAAATATAGTATTTTTGGAGAGTCATGATTCTCTAGACTTTTACAAAATTATACTATATATATATATATAGAATGATAATCTGATAGTTGGAGGTTCAACTATAAGTTCCTGTCTCTTTATTGAGACTATAACGAATTCATTATTTACCTAGATCAAAGTTATATACACCGCATGGATAAAAAAGCGTTCTTTTGAGTCTTAGAAAACTTGTTGCTAACGGCATTATAATTAATTTTTATTGTGAAAACCAAATTCAATTTGAAGTGTTTTTGTAAAATAAATACAAAGCAAACAAAACAATACTAAACATATACTAGCTTATATACAATAATAGATTAGCTGCAATGCTTAGACCAATATTAATATAATGTATTATATATAACTGTGTGTAAAGCTGTATAAAATATTTTTCTTAACTTAGGGCAAATAGGCATAAAAACAAAGAGTGGAAAGCCACCTTGAGTAAAGGGATATTTTGTACAGAATAAATAGCACCATCGATAGAGAGCAATACATAAAAATTAAGAGAATTACATAAAAATAGATATCACTATAAATATATAGAGCACTATTAGAAGAGAGCATTACATCGAAATTGTGTATAGATTCGTGCTGGCATATAAACAACAAAAAAAAAACGAAACATTCATTTACTCTATAAGAACAATATATGTACGATTATTCATCGGGGTAGTTGTTATTCCATTCATCTCCTGCTTTAAGCTCTTCTTTATCCCACTCCAGTTTGGTATTCAATTTGATGACCCAATCACAGAATTGCCCCTCTTTGAGATTGACGAAATCGGCAAGGAACACATTTACGCGCGGCTTCTGACCATTGTCAAAGGGTCCGGGCAACTGTTCCACTATCCATGGCTTTAGCTTGCGATCCACACGCTTCGCTGTGCGCTTTAAGGTGAAGAATACGCGTAGAGCTATATAGCGACCTGTGGGCGTGAGGAGACACTGGGAGACGTAGCCCTGTTGGGGCTGGCGAGAGAGCAGCGAGTCGGCAAGAAAAGATTGTAGCTTCTTAATGCTGGCCGTATTGGGCCAGGGTGTGGGCCATGCGTAGCTGGGCCAGAACTGGGCAGGCAGACCAATGGGACAGCGACGACAGATGAGCACGATCTGACGCTGCAGTTGGACGCAGCGCGTCAGGGAGCATTCGAGCAGTGAACCATCCGTGGTGGCATACAGACGTTGATCAAAGAACTGCACCAACTCCTTGTGTAGCTGCTGATGATGTGCAATGGTCATGTCATAGAAATGCTGCAAGTCCAAGACGACAACTTCTTCGGGATGCGTGTCCAGGAATTGACGCAGCTCCTGGAGTGGCTCAAACACTTCCATAGCAAAGACTCCATGGCAATAATAGAATTTGCCTTCATATTGTGATATGCGCAAATCCAAATAGCGCACACCCAGATGCAGTTGTTCCAAAATGCTCGACGATTGATTCTTGGACCAGCGACGAACAAAGCATGGGAAAATGCGATGCCAACGACGTATTGCGGTATCCGCATCGGGTGCTAGCTTTGAGTCGCTATTAATTCCATAGGTCATTGTGTTGTGGGAACCTACGACGGAATTGATTCTAATGTTAATTAGTCGAGATGGAGGCGTTGCTAAAACGGAGATGATCTCATTTACCTGGTATAGCCAAATTGATAATAGATAGATCGCGCAACTCTGGCGGCAAATCGCGCATCCAGTGCTCCTTGGACATCTTTGTAATTGGAGTTGGCGAATTTTGTACTTTTATGTCGACGTTTAAAATGCAATTAAACAGCGAACGTTTCGTTTGGGTCGTAAACAGCGGTATTTTTATGCGTGTTCTAAAAGTACTTGTGGAAGTTTAAGGTATCGATAATGAAATAGTCAACTATCGATGCTTGTATTGGCGCCTGAATTTCAACATATCGATTAATTTTGAAAGAAAATATATGATAGCAAATAAATCAAACTAATTATAATGTTAAGCATTAAATTTACTTTAAAACGTTATACGTTTACAGTAATAAGAGTTTATTACATATTAGCATTTTGATTAAACGATTTACATGACAAGTACTAAAACTAATTGATATTTTCTTTATTCTCCCCGTCCAGCTCCTCCAATAGGAGATTCTGATGGCTGCGCTTGGCCAGCAGCTGTTCCGATTCATTGAATACCCGTATATTACATAGACAATTGTTGAACGTACAATTGCCAAGCCAGTTGGTCTCATTGTAGCTGCAATATAGAAGAGATTTAGGTCCAATAAAATAATTAAGATTAAATTCAAGGATTGCTCACCGTTGCAGCTCGTTGAAATGTTTGATGGCTAAGGTCTTCTCACTGCTATTGTGTAGAGGAATACCATCTGCCAAAATGCCCAGTTTACAGGTATGAAAATTGCAATTGTGTCCAAGCAGCTGTAGCTTGGTCGATTGATCCAGCAATTCTAAGCCGGTATTGCATTTCCTGATGTTGACATTGTTTAGCTTGGCGCTGGTCTCGGCATGCATTGAAATGCCAATGGCAAAATTTTCCAGCAAGCAATCCTGCAGCTCAAGTTGCGCCTGTGGCAAACACACAATGGCCTCCTGTGTGCTGGAGCGCCCGTCGCCCAAAAATCGACAGTTGCGCAGAGTCAGCGTGCCATTACGCAGCAGAATGCCACGACGCACATTCCGGCAGTCAAGCACCAGCTGGGCGAGCGTGTAGTCGCCCTCGATGATTAACAAGGTGCTATCCTCATCGCTCGAGCGGATCAAGGGCAACTTGGACAGATCAATCTTAGGCTCAATCACGGCAGCTGCATCGATTAAGCCCTGAATACTTCCATTATCATTGAGATGTTCCAGGAATTTAATAGTGTGCTGGCCGGGTGATATCAATATGTCCTCGTTGGCTTGAGAAATGCTAAACACGTCCTGGTGATATAGGAAATAATTAATTACTCAACAATAATTCAATTAAGCCTCATTCCACCCACCTGCAAGGTGTTGCCAAGCTGTACTTTTGCGTGCGGCTTTACGTGCTGCTCAGCTAGCTTGAGCAGCGCAATCTGTGAGGGCAGCTCAGCAGGCAATGTAACCAGATGACACATTTCCCCACTCTCCATTTGCTCATCAATATGTTGCAGACGTCCTGGACTGCGTTGCAGAAGATTTCGCTTCAGGCAATCGCTTTTCAGTTCACTGTAAGCGCTTCGCATTTCGGGATTTTCAAGAATCTCGAACTCGCTGCGAATGACGGCCAGACGCAGATGCAGACACATCAGATCCGTTACTGGTAACATAGACTTGTTTAAATATTTCGATTCGGGACTGCCGCCTGTTTTAGGCTGTTTGCGTGGCGGATCGGTGGCGTTGTCATTTAGCTCGACGGCCTCATCATCGCTCTCGACCTCGGCATCGCTCATATCTAGCTCCAAGTATTCCAGACGCTGTTGTATATAGCGCGCCTCCGTTAGTAGCGTGCGCATATGCAGTGCTAGAGGGCGTGGCAAGCGATTCTTGCTCAAATCACAAGCCAGTTGTATGCGTGCTTGCAAATGCGCTTGCACCCAATCACGGGCATCATCGTAATCCTTGTCCCAGGGCATCCACACATGTGTATAGAAGAAACGCAAGCGATCGATGCATTCGGCTGTGGTGTCCACATTAAGTGCGGAATTCTCCTGCTGCAGTGTTGGCCACAATTCGATCAGCGAAACTTCATTGCTCTCAGGCAAATGCACATCCTGATCCTGTACAGCCGTGACCGTAAATACGGCCTTCAGTTCGTCGAAAATAACCTGTTCCACATATCCAAACACAATAGTGGGATAGCGCAGCTTCAAGTCCTCACAGATGACGCGCGGTATTTTCCACATAGCCTGCCAGCCTGCATATGTGTGTGTGTGAGTATGCTCTGCGCATGTGTGTATGTTTTACGTACCTGCTGGCTCAATTTGCAACTCTACGTAGGACTTCCATTCGGAGCGTACTTGCGAAGCGGGCATAGGTTCGTTATCCCATGAGAGTACAGCCTTCGCCTCCTTAAGACGCTCCAGGAACGACTTTTCGTATGTGTATACATCCATTTTCTGTAATTCGTTTTTGAAGTAACAAGCGTTTAAATTTGAATGCGGCGTATGTGAGAAGCTGACCCTGCCTCAGCAAATACAGAGCTGCTAATTCTAGAGTTATCGAAAATAGTGAGTGTTCGAACATGCAGTTTGTCAGAGTGTTGTTGAAAAGTAATTGTAGCATCGATACTTGCAAGTAAATTGTTTTGTGAATTTGATAAACAAACACATAATATGGCTGCAAATACTACAACAGATGAGCATTTCGAAGGCGCCGATGTAAATATAAGATACTATCTGTATATACGTAGTAATTAATACATTTACATTACAGTTCGATGAGGATGCCGATGATGAACAAATGGTTTCCACCAACTCTGGTCGCAAGCGTCTCTTCAGCAAGGAGCTGCGCTGTATGATGTTTGGCTTTGGCGACGATAAGAATCCTTACACGGAAACCGTTGATCTGCTGGAGGATTTGGTCATTGAATATATTGCCGAGACCACACATCGTGCCATGGAAATTGGACGTACGGGCCGCGTACAAGTGGAGGACATAATATTTCTCGTGCGCAAGGATCAGCGTAAGTATGCAAGGGTCAAGGATTTGCTCACGATGAATGAGGAGCTAAAGAAGGCGCGTAAGGCATTCGATGAGATTAAGTATGTGGGTAAGTAGCTGAAAAATAGTTTTTGATACATTGGAAGTAGTTTCTACATATATATTTTTTTCAGGCACCGAAGGCAAGCTTAAATGACCCAACCCGAAGAAACCAAACTCAACTTAGGATTAAGCTAAATTCTAGGCCTAATTAATATTTTTATTTGTAAAACTTTTTAATTAATCAAAGTAGTCTTCAATGTCAATGTCTGGATTCAGTATATCATCTCCATAGGGCGTCAGATCGGTTCCATTTAAGATCAGATTCTCACACGTCTCGGCCAGATCCGTGTCTCCGATCAATATGGCGCCACGCAGTTGCCCCTGGTGCAGCACGAATTTGACGTACTCTTTGTTGCGTGTGCAGCGCACCAGCAGCTCGTAGTCTCGTCCCAGATCCTGACCATTGAAGCGTCCGAGCAGTACAACCGGAAAGCCAAACAGCTGCGTCACATGCCCAAAGAGCTCAAAACAGAAGTCTTGATAGATCGTCTCGCCCTCGTGCTTGGCTGCCATACTACGACCAGCCATGGCGCCCATTTGCCGTGCCTGCGTCCACAGACGCATCTGGAACCAGTGCTTCCCATTTGGCCAGCCAGGAGTGCAGACATCCCCTGCCGCATAAACATCACACAGATTCGTGCGCATCATTTCGTCCACTTGGATGCCGCCATCCGCAGCCAAATGAAATGGTTTGTCTGTCTCATAATCGTGCCTGGGCTGCACGCCCGTGGCGGACACAATGAAATCACACCTGAGATGCTCCGCAGTTCCATCATTGTGCTTCAGAGTGATAGACAAGCCTTCTCCTGTTGGAGCTCGCTCCACGCGCTCTATGTGTGAATTATAGTAAATCTTGGGCATAGTTCGAGTGGTGGAATTTGCTTCGCCTCCAGCTAGATCATAGCTACGATGCCAGTCGGGTCCCAGGGCGGCCCCACGCCTACTTTGTTGCTGCTCCGTATCTTGCTCGGGCAGCAATTCGCTATAGCGCATTCGCTTGATAGCCGTTGCAGGTTTTGTCTCGGCTGTCTGATCCACCTCCCGCTTGGCCAGCTGAAAGAACTCTGCCGCACCGGGATCCACAAAGGTTGCTGAGATGTGCGCATCCTTGATCACCCAGTGCACGTTCACGTCGTGCAGTTCGTGGGCCAATTCACTGGCAATGCCCCCGTTGCCCAGGATGACCACATCCTTGGCGCTGGCCAGACGACGCTGTAGCTCCAGCACCGAATCCGTGTCCCGTATGCCAATGATGCGTGTGTTGAGCTCCTGTTCGCTCGCGCTAAACACTTTGGCTACGCCGCCCGTGCATAGACAGAGATAGCGATAGTTGATGAGCAGCCCCGTTGTGGTTCTTGCCCAATGCTCGTCGCTGTTGATATAAGCCAGCTGATCTACTATGGTCCCAATACCATCACGCAAGTCGCTCACATTTTGCTCTCGCACATCAAACTTGTGCAGATAGCGCGCCACAGGCACCAGATTACTCACGCTCTTCACGACGCTCGATTCGGTCAGCAGCAGAATTGTTTCATCTGGACAACAAATGGTTAAAGCTTCGGCACAAGAGACGCCGGCAATGCCGCCGCCAACGACGAGGAATGTACAATTACGGGACATTTGGTAAACTATTTATTTAACCTATAAATGAAATACAATCAACTGTCGCACATAGCTGATGAAATTCTGAATCATAATCAGCTGTACCCAGTCTTAGTTGTTATTTTGTATTGCCAGTACAAATACAAATGATGAACAGCTGATTGCTATGTAACCTCAATTGGAAAACAATGCAAATTGTGAATCAATATCAGCTGTTCCAGCCGCAAATGAAATGAAGGCAAATTGTTGAGCAGCTGATTGCTACGTAATCTCAAATGAAAGCTCCTTTTGTCTTGGACATTTTAACAAAAACAAACTTTATTCATTTACTGCTTTGATTCCTCCTTCTTGCCATAGTATTCACTGTAATCGTACTCCCGGAATGGCACATCGTATGTGATTAGACCACAATCCCGTGCCTGTTCCACGGCGACGGTCAGTCGCAAATGACTCTTCTGGCAGAGCCCCGTCTTGGAGTAGCTCAGTACTTGGCCGCTATACGGTGAGATGAACTGTTTCAGCAACTCTGTGTTGCGGTAGTCTAGTACCAAATACTCATCCCGACAGATGGGACACGGATTGCCGGTACTGATCCTGCCCTGGCGAATGCAGGTCTTGCGAGTTTTGCGCGGCGCATACATGCCCTTATGATTGCGACTGGAGCGAGGAAGCAAAGGGAATTGATTTGATTTTGAAGAAAACTAATATTTGTATAGTACGCACCGATATTGTGTCCACACAAAGTCATCCCCATAAGTTGTTTTGTATGCAGCGCTTTTTAGATAGCGTATGGACGTCTCCACAGGAATAACATTTTTGCGATCCTTGGGATCTGGAGCGGCATTCTGTGCATTTTCCGCGTTTTCTTCCCCCTCTGCAGGCGTTTCAGTTTCGGCTGCCGCTTCGGCTTTGCAACTCAGCACGCTGGCTGTGTGCAGTGCTGCACGACTATTGCGTGTTATTTGTGACAAGCTGCTGTAAATGCCGCGTGCTAAAGGCAACATTTTTATTAATTAATTGTACTTTATTTAATTGTTAACAAAAAATGCGTGTGCAGCGACGTAACAACCAGCTGTTTATGTTTTATATTATAAAATGGCCACACTATATTATGCCTGACAAAAAGCTAGCAGTTATGAAAGCTCGCAAATCGATAACAGGCACTGCGCGCAGACTATTTAATTTATTTAACAATTTTCTGTGCATTTAATGTCAAAATGTAAAGTGTATATATATTTATTATCTTTGGCAAGCAGCAAAAACTTTCATACCACCATTGTTTGTGGCGGCTAAAGTAGCATCATTTAAGCGTGAGTAAATGCATGCTCCTCCCCACATAACGGTAAAAGCAAACCGATCACACCACACACACTAACAAAGAGAGCGGGCATGAATGAAAAGCTGCCTAACGCTCAAATTTTATTTAGTTGCTGTCGGTATTTACTAGTGCGAAGTAGCCTGTGCAAGTGCAGGCGGAGTCGCGGTCATTGACGGATTCCGGGTCGTACAGTTTTGTGTGTATGTGTGTGTGTGCATTTGCGAGTTCACGCCTGTGACAACATAAAATCACGTGTATAAAGGCAGCATTTATTTACTTTTTACCCATAGTGAGGAGTAGTCGCTGACGTATGTAGTTCTCTTGTAATTCATGGCGTGCGTCCTTGTCTAACGGTGTGTGTGTGATTGTGTTTGTGTGCGTGTTTTTGCTGCTATGCATGCATAAAATGTATTGTGGACTCTAATTTTAATCAATATATATTACTAGACGGTTCATTTAAATTTAATTGCTTTAAGTAAAACCCATACACACATGCCAGTGCTCTGCTGTGCTACTCTTTACAGGTGCCTTCGCTGTTAGCACCAGGATCAGCAACAACAACAGCGACAATAAGAACGGTTTATTTGCCGCTCGCTGCCGACGACGCCAGCAAAACTCGTCACACACACGCACAGAAGGTGAGTCAAATGCTCAGAACCGTTACTATTTGCATGTGTGTATGTGTTAGTATGCATGTGTTTCTGTGTGTGTGAGAGCGTTTGTCTAGTGGTGTTTTACTTGTTATAAATAGTTACGCGAGTGCAGAGTATGCAAAAGCAAAACCATCAACATTTCTTATCAATTGCGAACAGCTAACAATAAAAACTATAAATACGGCGAATCGCTGACTTTGAAAATGTATGTAGGTAGGAAGAGCGGTACGCAAGAAGTTCTTGCCCTCAAAACACATAAAAACTTTCGAGTGACTTTTCGCACATTTCGTGTAATAAATTGTGCTCCCTTTCTTGCCACAACACACACAGCAAATCCCCTTAACATTGCTAAATTAGTACCTGTTGGCTGTGTGGCCCCTTTTAGTTTTTTTTTGTTTTTGCGCCTTGCGACAGCAAACATACAAACAAGGCAAAATAAAGTATGTCAGCCATTGAACAGCTAGGCGAATACCCCGTTATTTGTCCTCTTCTTGTGAATGAGCAGTTCCGTTGAATGAGTAATTTTATAATTGCTTTTAATGTCCGAGTGAGAGAGAGGTATGGTGAGTACAATTTCTTTAAACTGATTTCGATTATTAAGTCATACAAGTTATCGACATTGTATTAGTGAGGAGCTGAATTCAAATAGAGATTCGATTTTGAATACTTGCTCATCGACGTTAATTATATTACGACTTTGATTTTTTTTTAAATTTTGTTTTATTATTGACAACTGAATATACCTTGTACATAAATAATACCAGAATTTCTTAGAGGGCATAGGAGTTGTCGCTATTGACGCCGTGGCTAACATTTCGCTGTCTACGATTTCATATTCACATTCCATGTTTAGCTCACCTTTCAGGTGGGGCGTCTCGCATTTATTTTGGATATTTGAATCAACGTTTTTCTTTCTAATTTTCTTTTCTTTATTTATGTTTTTGTTAGTTTTGGTTTTTTGCACGTCAAACGGAAATGTCTGGCCTTTGGTGGGGCGTTCCAAGCCATCAGATTATGGGTTTCGTTTTCATGACCTTTGTGGGGGCGGTGCACACCTCGACTTTTGATAACCATTAGTATTGGCCTGGCTGTCAGTTCCTTTCACGTAATATTTCTAGTTAGAGTAGTGGGTGGACGCTCTATCACTACACGTAGCCAGTTTTAATTAATGAGTTTGATATTAACCAACCACGAATTCCGAATTTGACAGTTCCATAAGTGTAATTCGTTAACATTTACTGCTATGAGCGCAATTATTAGCACAATATACTAACTATTTGTTTAGTAAGTCTCTGTATGTACGGACAGCGATTGGGAATGGAAATTGTTTTGTCAATACGGAGCGCATTATGTGGCCCAGCAACAAAATAATATGGAAGTAATCTACTTTTTTTATGTGGCATTAACTGACCTCTCACCTAAACTCCAGCTAATGCATAAATAATAGTAAACTACTTAAGTGGAAATCCCACAATTAATGGTTTCTATACGTAGACCATGGCAGCTTTGAACCCTCAAATATTATTTATATCATGGAGCGTTCGATGGCAATATTAAGTTATTTAGAATCGATAACGAAAGCAGGTGCTACTTTAAGTTGTTTATATTGAGATGGAGAAAATAGAAATATAATCTATAGAAAAATCAATTTATTTCTTGTTAGATATTCAAACAGAGAATACAGCAGTTATCTATGGAAAATCAATTTACTACTTTAAAAGATTTAAGCACAAACTATAGCAGTTATCTATTGAAAACGTATTTTAGCTCTTGTTAAAACTGAAATAGAAATTATTTATGGAAAAACGTAAAGGTATTGTAACGACACTCGCAAGTTTTGTTTATATTCTAGAGTGTTATTTGTTTAGAACCCACTTCATTTATTGATTTACTTAAAGTAGCTGAATTTCACTGAAAGTAGCACTTTGACTGGCTCTTAAAGTATTATCATTGATGAGCTCTTTAAAAGTTATATTTTCAATTATTAATTGAGCTAAACTGTAATAATGTTATTTTAATTGCGCCTCTGCAATAATTGATCAATGTATGGAAGGGCTAGCCAATCACAACACTTAGACACACTAAAACATGCGCAGACTTTCGCACACACAGAGAGAACCACTCTGACTCTCACTCACTCACGTACACATGCCTCAAACACCTGTAGCAGCTAGTATATAAATGCACACGCACATATGTGTGCGCACATATAGCTGACTCTGTCTAACCCATGGCATGACATTGAGAGTACATTTTGAGCTCAGCTTAGAGTGAGGAGTTGCTGAAGCAGTTGGTATTTAAATGTTACATATTGCACGCACATGCATGTGTGCCTGTGTACATTTACATATAGCTAACTTTGTCTAGCCAATGACATTTCATATAGTCTTGAGCCAAGCCTAAGGCAGAGCAAGTAATAGCAGAGTTTAATTATAGTACTGCATTTCATGTCACGCATTGACTATAGTTTATTAATAACTTTAAGTAATTTGCTCATTTTCAATTATTAATAGTATTTTTTTATATGCTATATATACACTCTTCGTGTTGAAATCCATTTGTCATTTCACGAAAAAAAAAGAGAGAAAAAAATTCCACTGACCTCAAAGATAATTAAGAATGAAAATGGACTGCCAAAATATGTAGCTATGCATATAATTCGTTATTCTTATAATCCGTTAGCCTAACACAATTTAAATACCAATTTGCCTAATTAAAGCAGCACCTACAAAGTCCGCCCCCTTCACACCCATGATTAAGCTGACAGCTCACTCTGGGACCGCAAATAGGTCCCAAAATATTGCGTGACATACTGTTGAAGAATGGCAAGAGGGCAGAGAGTCCGCCGAGTGCGATGTCTGCTGACAATGCAGGCCACGTAAATGACATCAACATGTGCAGAGGTCAATCGTTGGGTGGGCTTGTGCTCTGTCACCTGTTTGTTCGTTCTGTTTGATTTTTTTCCTTATAAATTCAAGAGCTCTATGCAACAGCGGTACATTTAAGAGCATTTAAATATTTAACGCCCAACTCATTTTGTGCTGACTGTTTTTTTTCCCAGCGAGTTCCTGAATAATGCACACTGTGAGCAGCTGACAGTTTCCCTCGAGTCCTGGGAAACGGCATTCAATGTCGTGTCTGTCATTCAGGGCCAGAGCCTGAGACAAAGCTATCCTTGTCCCTGCGATTTGTAATCTACAAATTCTTTATTTTTTATATTTGTTTCTTTTATTGCTGCCTGCTAAACCAGACGATGACGGCCAAAAGCGATAAGGAAATACTGGCCAATTCCATGTACGAGGATGATCCCAATGGCAACTCAGCACCCACAGCATTGCATCCGGATGAGCAGGAGGATGGACAGACGACGGCAGATGAAGCATCAATAGCGAGTATAGGAACAGTTCCGTCAGCTGCTACAGTGACATCGCCACGTTGGGGCCCGCAAAACAAAGGTGCCCAGGAGCTGGCATCACTCTATAGTCCAGGTGAGACAAATTAACCAATGTATAACAGTTGTATCAAAGTTTGTTAATAGTAATATTGATCCCTGACATCTATTGATTATACGTAAAAGAGAGTTACCTCAAACTAAACTAAAGCCAATATATATCATTTTTAAATATATTTAAATTAAAACTGTAATCGACAACAATTTTAATAAAATATATATGTATACATTCAAGTTGTAATCGAACAGCTTTGGCAGAATATATTTCTTTCATATGTTGCTGTACAAATTTATGCTTTTGACAAATCAATATCGACTACAAAATATACATAATTATAGTATAACAGTTCTTGTGAAATACAAACATATGTATATAAAACCCTCGGTATAAATGATAAGCACAAATATTTTAGTATCAAGTAGATAATATAAACAGGAAAGCAGACCAAATCCAGAAAGTATTTTGTTGTATTTGCTTTGTGGCTACCGGCACAATCAATCGTAAAAATAGATTAGCTCCTATCAATTTTAATCAGCTTTTACCAACTGTATATCAATTTCGTAAATGATGCAGCAAACAGATAATCAATTATATAGTAGCTATATAAGTTTTACGTCCCATTATGGGCACAAATAATTTATGAGTCTAACATTATTTGGAAAATACAGGAAAACGTGCACAGGAAATCATTTGTGTTTACACCTGCATTGGTCTGATGATCATCAATTTCGCCCTGATTGCGAAACATATGCGCCTGGAGCGCATCAGTGTGGCTTTCATATCTGCATTGTGTGGCATTATAACAGCCGATTTTGCCTCCGGACTGGTCCATTGGGCAGCCGATACCTGGGGATCTGTGGAATTACCCATAATTGGAAGGGTAAGACAGAAATTGTAATGAGTATTTTTGAATTGGTAATTAGGTAATTTTTCTTTGTTTATTTCTAGAACTTTTTGCGACCCTTTCGTGAGCATCATCTGGATCCGACTTCAATAACACGTCACGATTTCGTTGAGACAAATGGCGATAACTTTATGGTTGGCATACCCATACTTGGCTATTTGGCGCATTATTTTTATATCAAAACACCATACGAAATACAACAGAATTTCGGCTGGATAGCTTATGTATTTCTATGCTCCATATTTGTGGTTATGACGAATCAGGTGAGACCAGGCAGGAATCTACAATTATTAATTAATTTAAAAAGAAAGTCTGTTGATCTGTGAGTACATTTCTAGTGTTAATAATTATAAATATATAACATGCGTCTTTAACAGCTGTTGCTGAATGATTGGTATTTGATATCGAAATCTTAACAGTTTAATAAACTTGCTAGTATTCCCATAATCAAATATTTATTTCTTTATTTAGATACACAAATGGTCGCACACGTATTGGGGCCTGCCTCGCTGGGTGCTGTTGCTGCAGAACTGTCACATAATTCTGCCGCGCAAACATCATCGCATACATCATGTGGCGCCGCATGAGACGTATTTCTGCATTACCACAGGCTGGCTAAATTGGCCACTGGAGAAGCTTAGGTGAGTATTTGGTAATAGTTAATTAATACACATATTTAAATTATTTCTTGTTTCTAGATTTTGGTCAAGCTTTGAGTTTATTATTGAACGCTTTACGGGCTTAAAGCCGCGCGACGACGACTTAAAATGGGCTAAGAAACTGACATAGCTATGCTTTCGCCAACTGTAAATAGAAACTTGGACCAAGCAAGCAGCATTAACTAGGAAGCTTTGCCAATTAAAAAAAAAACAAAAACATTGAGAGCAACAAAAGTCATTTGTTATAAAGAATACTTTTGAATTTTCGCAACCAAAAAAATATTTCTAGTAACATACAAATAAGGTTAACTAGTTTCTATTTATGCTGTGCAGACGCGAAGTGAATGAAAGTAAATTACAATTATATAGATTTTAGTTGATAAAGTTTGTTAAAAAAAAGACGAAATAGTTTTGCTAAGTAAATTTGTATTGTGTAACGTTATTTCATGTATTTGTTTATAGACTTGCGCACATGCAATACGTACATTGATCTCGGTACTCATAAAATGTTACAATTAAATATACAACGAGTGAGCCTTATTTACATTATCTACATATAGATAATATATATATATATTGTTAAATGTACAACTAGTACACAAAGAGCTTGTTTTAAAATAACTTTACAAAGATACTTAATAGCTTAACAATTTTGATACCAAATAATAACAAAAAGTGAGAAAAACAATTTTCAATACATTTCAACGGCTTCAAGGGCTATTTACATAAATATATATATAGATATATGTATAATAATGAACTAATGAACTAGACGCTGTATGCAATCAAGAAAGTGACTTACAATTTTGCCTTATAATCAAATCATTTATGTGTACGTGTAAATGTAATTTATGATACTAACAACAAATACCAAAAGACAATGAACAATTTTAATTTAAAGAAAAAGATAAGCAACTTTTTTAGTGCGCACATGTTTGAACAATTTAGTGCATAAATTTATAAATGAGTTTTAGCAACTAGAATACTTCTGTTATTATTAAATTATATAAAGCAAATGGCAGGCCAACTATATGTATGTATGTGTATATTATAAGCCTAAGCCAGCTAACTTTGTACTTGTATTGTCTTTTGTGAACAAGAACAAATTTTTTTATATATATGTATACATAAAAATATATATATACTTAATATATCATTTGATGCGCCTGGTAATGTCTTGGAGTGCTGAAACATGTTTTGCATAACAAACTAATTATAAGTGAGCAATATTAATTGTGATTAAAAGAAAACCCAAAGAATTAAGCTGATAACAAAATGTGGTTTTAATTACATTAATTGTAATCAATATTTTAAGTTTGTAATTCATTTTAACACATAAGCAAGCGAATACATTTAAGCACATGAGCAAGCGAATACACATTCACAAAATTTGTCATGTATGCAGTCCGATGAGATAGCAAGAAACAACATCAACGTGCTGCATACTTGACAATATTTTATTGTGTTTTTGCTAAATGTTGATTTATTTCATTGTAAAATTCTTAGCGAATTTATTCGGATTTATATCACTCATAACCATAATTTGCAATTCATTATCCATGTGTTTTATATTTAACTCGATCTTCTGGCTACTTTATATAGCAGCAAATTTAAAACACGCTAGACTATACAAACTAGCCAGATATCGAAATTTAAATATTTAAATTTTATTACATTGTTTTTTTTTATAAGTTTAGGTAAATTTGTATTTCAAGCACTTTTTTATGATTTTTATTCTTTATTAATTTGTTTAAGTTTACTACGAATTTATATCATTGATATTTATAATTTAGAATTTGTAAATGCATGTGTTTTCTATTTAACTCGATCTTCTGGCTAGTTTATATAGAGCAAATTTATAACACGCTAAACTATATAAACTAGTCAGATACCGCAATTTAAATATTCTCTTTTCGTTATATTGTTTGTTAATTTGTTCAGATTTACTACGATTTTATATCACTGATATTTATAATTGAATTTTGTTTTATGTATGTGTTTTCTATTTAACTCGATCTTCTGGCTAGTTTATATAGAGCAAATTTATAACACGCTAGACTATATAAACTAGTCAGATACCGCAATTTAAATATTCTCTTTTCGTTATATTGTTTGTTAATTTGTTTAGATTTACTACGATTTTATATCATTGTTATTTATAATTTAGAATTTGTAAATGCATGTGTTTTATATTTAACTCGATCTTCTGGCTACTTTATATATCAGCAAATTTATAACACGCTAGACTATATAAACTAGTCAGATACCGCAATTTAAATATTCTCTTTTCGTTATATTGTTTGTTAATTTGTTCAGATTTAATACGATTTTATATCATTGATATTTATAACTGAATTTTGTTTTATGTATGTGTTTTCTATTTAACTCGATCATCAGGCTAGTTTATATAGAGCAAATTTATAACACGCTAGACTATATAAACTAGTCAGATACCGCAATTTAAATATTCTCTTTTCGTTATATTGTTTGTTAATTTGTTCAGATTTAATACGATTTTATATCATTGATATTTATAACTGAATTTTGTTTTATGTATGTGTTTTCTATTTAACTCGATCATCAGGCTAGTTTATATAGAGCAAATTTATAACACGCTAGACTATATAAACTAGTCAGATACCGCAATTTAAATATTCTCTTTTCGTTATATTGTTTGTTAATTTGTTCAGATTTACTACGATTTTATATCACTGATATTTATAATTGAATTTTGTTTTATGTATGTGTTTTCTATTTAACTCGATCATCAGGCTAGTTTATATAGAGCAAATTTATAACACGCTAAACTATATAAACTAGTCAGATACCGCAATTTAAATATTCTCTTGTCGTTATATTGTTTTTTGTTTTTTTCAGATTTACTACGATTTTATATCATTGATATTTATAATTGAATTTTGTTTTATGTATGTGTTTTATATTTAACTCGATCATCAGGCTAGTTTATATAGAGCAAATTTATAACACGCTAGACTATATAAACTAGTCTGATACCGCAATTTAAATATTCTCATTTAGTTATATTGTTTGTTAATTTGTTCAGATTTAATACGATTTTATATCATTGATATTTATAACTGAATTTTGTTTTATGTATGTGTTTTATATTTAACTCGATCTTCTGGCTACTTTATATATCAGCAAATTTATAACACGCTAGACTATATAAACTAGTCAGATACCGCAATTTAAATATTCTCTTTTCGTTATATTGTTTGTTAATTTGTTCAGATTTACTACGATTTTAAATCATTGTTATTTATAATTTAGAATTTGTAAATGCATGTGTTTTATATTTAACTCGATCATCAGGCTAGTTTATATAGAAGCAAATTTATAACACGCTAAACTATATAAACTAGTCTGATACCGCAATTTAAATATTCTCTTTTCGTTATATTGTTTTTTGATTTTTTCAGTTTTACTACGATATTATATCACTGATATTTATAATTGAATTTTGTCTTATGTATGTGTTTTCTATTTAACGGATATTTATAATTTGCAATTCCTTCATTAAGTGGAAATTTAATGTCGATATTCTGACTAGTTTATATTGTAGAAAATCTATAGCACACTACAATATATAACTAGAGAGATATCGCAATTTAAATATTTCCATTTAATTATAGTTTTTTTCAAATGTATGTAAATTATTTATATTTTACGCACACATATTTATAATTTATTTTATTTTAATTCTTTACAGCAATCTGCAAGGTAAGTAAGCTACTCACATAATTATTTCATAAATTTAATGAAGCCATTTTATATTTTAGGTTGTGTCGCACAGAAAGCACGTGTCACAGCTAGAACTTTCCGTGGAATTTGGAAGCATCACACATTTTTTTAGCGAATAATAGGATTCTGTATTAAGAGTATGGAAAAGAGATTTCATGTAAGTATTTATTTATGCAAATATATAATTTTAAAAAAAACTTACGTGCAAAGGATGTCTTTGAGAAGCTAACATTTTAGTTAACCATCTTCGTTATTTCACTTGCTGACATTTAAATATGAATTTATTCAAATTTCGATCACTTTATAAAATTTAATTTATTTAAATTACAATATATAACTAGAGAGATATGGGATTTTAAATATTAATTATAATTTTTGTATAATTTGTTTCAAATGTATGTAAATTATTTATATTTTACGCACACATATTTATAATTTTATTTTATTTTAATTCTTTACAGCAATCTGCAAGGTAAGTAAGCTACTCACATAATTATTTCATAAATTTAATGAAGCCATTTTATATTTTAGGTTGTGTCGCACAGAAAGCACGTGTTACAGCTAGAACTTTCCGAGGAATTTGGAAGCATCACACATTTTTTTAGCGAATAATAGGATTCCGTATTAAGAGTATGTAAAACAGATTTCATGTAAGTATTTATTTATGCAAATATATAATTTAAAAAAACTTACGTGCAAAGGATGTTTTTGAGAAGCTAACATTTTGGTTAACTAACTTTCTTAGTTCACTTGCTGACATTTAAATATGAATTTATTCAAATTTCGATCACTTTATAAAATATAATTTATTTAAACTACTCTTTTACTATATTTTTTACCACTAAAAGTAAATTATTCATTTTTAAAAGTCAAACCACGTAGTCAGCACAATGCCAGAATTGCAAATGGAATTAGTAGATGTGCAACTTTGAATTGTCTGCAGAGTTTTACAACACTGGAAGAACATCTGTAAATGTGAATGGTGCCACAAAGTACAGTCACGTTGAATTTACTAAACACTATTTTGAATTTGCCAATACAATTTAATACAATTGCGAAAAATGTGCGTAGAGAATATGTTAAAGCAAAACAATTATATATATATGTATATAATCCAATTCTGAAATCAAATTGGTCTTGCCATTTTACTTTCTATTGAAGATTTGAGTCAAATTTATCAAAAATTGATACCCACATATAAATGTAAATATTTATATACACTATTCTTTCCCAGTAGTTATGAATTTTTCATGATCTTTTGTTAGAGATGGTCTTATCCAAACTTGTCCCTTCTTTTTGGTGTCTTTGTCTTTTTCAGCACTGTCTCTTGCAATTTGTCGCTTCCTTTCGACTTTTTCCCGTGCCTTTGTCCATTTCTCAATGTTTTTCTGAGTGTTTTGCATCTTGACCCTCTCGTTCTCCTTGTATTTATTCTGTTGGCGTCGGAGCGTACTCTGATTATGCACAAAGACCGGACGAAACTTATATCTCATCCAGGCTTTTATCTTATTGATTTTCTCCTTGTTCGACTTTCTTGGTTCTGCGTTTTGCGTAGATTTCGACGGTTGATCTGAATAAGATTCTCGCTCAGACTCTGTAGGCGACATTGTCGTCGGTGCTAGAACAGATATTCTTGCTCGATTCGAATGTTCCGGCTCCTCCGTATAAGTCGGTCGCTGCGATTCTGATGGTGACAGCGTTGTTGGTGAATCATCATATATTCTAGCTCGCGCCATATTTTCCGATTGCCCCGTACTTGTCGGCGGCTGCGATGTTGTTGGGTTAATTATGATTGGTATTGGCTGCACCGATCTTGATGGTCGCTCTGATAATGGTGGAGAGTCATCTTCTGGGATTTCATTCATTCTTGGAAACCCTGTTGGCCGTCTCGTACTTAACTTCGATGAGGATCGCTCATTTACAGCATCAGAATCAGTTGTTGGCTCTTCACCCCATGCAAAACCAGTTTGTCCCTTCGATTTGGACGGTGCATTATATTTGGATGTATCCTTCGATACTGGTGGAGAATTTTTCTTTGATCGTTTGAGCAAGTTGAGTAATCGGTTTGATCGCTTCGATTTAGTCGATTCCTCTGATGTAGAAGGTTGCTCCGATATGAATACTATTGGGGCAGGGAATTGGTCTGATGTTATCGAATCATGCCGCTCAGACGCAATCTCTGTGCCAGTGGGTTGAATATGAACATGACGTTCCACTCTCCAAATGCGACATGCCACAGCCAGAAGCACAAGGATGACAACATAAATGAAAATCAATGCCACCTTTTGCCAGCACGATAAGTCTTCATATTGCAGTGGTAATACTTCTGGTCCATCCATGTCCTCGTCCAACTCCAGAAGTTCGCTCAGTTTGTCACAGTCAAGAACGGGCACCTCGGCCACATTCTTGTACAGTGCTGGAGCTGCTTCGGCCCACCAGCCGGCCCAGACATCATTGACAGTTTTCACAACCAGATCCCTGCAGTGGACACACATCTGGCTCATCCATTGCTGGCATTCTGGAAAGTTGCCCTGGCCGTCGGGATTCATGTTTAATGCATCGACAGATCGGACACACACTTTATCGAGACCATATTTTTCAAAAGCTACTGGGACAAATACTAGACTGAATTTCGAGTGATACTGCTATCAGGTATTCCATTATATATAATATATACATACGTACCTACTTGTCTGAATTTTTATTTACAAACTTGCATTACAGATGAAATCTCATATGTTAGATACTTGGTCGAATCGGAATTCTTCTTCTTGAATAATATTGCATGGATTGATGTGAATGAAAACACGATTTTTTATTGTAATTATTTGATATAAGTTTATTTTCTTTTCATATTTATATATTTTTTCTTTTGCAGATTACATCAATGAAAAGTATACCTGTTGATTAATTGACATTCCAAATTCTTGAATGAATGAAATACCGTAAAGTAAGGAAAGAGAAAAATTACTTATTTGGGATTTTTTGTCTTAATTTTATTTAATTTATTAATTAATTTCTAATATAAACACAATATTACTTGGTAACAAAACTATTTAATACATAATTTAAAATAACTCTACCAATCAAAATCTTTTTTCGTGCATCTTTTTGTCATGCATTCTGTCCTTTCTTAATTGTTTGTTTATTTTCTTTCGTTTCAGTTTCGCGCTTTCGCTCTGGTTTGCTTCGTGTCTTTGTCCATTTCTTGATGTTTCGTTCGTTGAGGACGCGCTCGAGTCTTTTATCATCCTCGTACTTTTTCTGGCGACGCTTTAGCGCACCTTCATTATGGACGAATATCGGACGGCACACTTGATGCATCCATGCCTTGAAGCCATGCTTTTTTTTGGGACAGTCTTTCGGTATGCTTCCGGTTTCGTCCGGTTTGCAATGCTCTATCGGTCGTTCCGATTTCGATGTGGACGTATGTAACTGGACTTCTTCTCGCTCGCTGTCAATGGGTGGCTGGTTGTCAAGTTGACATGGCTTGCGCCAACGGCGACACACAACAAGCAGCAGAACCAGGATGGCAATGTAGATAATGATCAGGGCCATCTTTTGCCACCACGCAAACTCTTTGTATTCCACTGCAATTTTATTTGAGCTATCGCTTCTGGCGGCGACTTTAACTTCTAGCAAATGCTTCAGCTTCTCGCAGTCATAGACGGTCATCTCGTTCACATCCTTATACAATGGCGCGGTGGTATCGTGCCACCAGGCGGCCCAGACATCAGTGGTTGCCTCGGTAAACAGATCCCTGCAGCGGGAGCACACTTCTCGCATCCATTCTTGGCATCGGGGACTGAAGATGTCCGTTTCACAAACGGGATTCATGACGACAGCATCGACAGCTAGGAGTTTGTACTGAGCAAACTTTTAGCTACTAAGGTGACTATGATGTAAATCAACTTTAAGTTGTATTGTTACTAAATTACTACTTATCTAAACTTTTATTGCAGACCAAATATAAGAGCTATATATGTGGACAACTCTCTCGGATCAGCCTAATTGATGTGAAATTTTTTAATCTCTATTTGGTTATTTAAAACTAATTTCTCTTTTATTTTTTAGAGCTTGCATCGATTATCGAATGAATGAATTATAGAATGGTATATGCTTACGATACTAGGTAATACATATTCATACTTAATTTGCGGAAGATTTATTAATAATTTTTTACTGCAGGTTAAATATTAATCATCTCATCCATATATACTCTGGCGGAATTTCACGTATAATTAAACTATTTTCAAGGCTTCTCAGCATTCAACCAATCCATTTTAGTCACAAAATGGCTCAAAATCTATGTAATTGACTTAAGTTGATCATTTGAAGAGCACTGTCAATTTGTAATGCACAACTCAAAAGGATAATAATGATATCATTGCTAAGGGTAAACTTGGAGGTGTTTATTTTTTATGCTGAAAAAGATTGTTATTTAGCCAACCAACTGGCTCCTTTGTGGCTTCGACGAGATCGAGGATTTTGATTTAAGATCACATGAGAGGTGGGTTACTGAATGTCTTTAATAATGACAAACTAACCATAGCATGTTATTTAATAAGTGAAGCAAATTTTTGTTTAATGTTAAGAAGAGTTATTTATTAGGATTAGAAACAGAAGCTTTGCTATTTAATGGAAGGAGTCAAGCGAATATGTTAATATTCATCAGAATATTTGAATTTTTTGCAGGTGGAATTAACAGTAAATTTAAATATTTTACAGGAGGAGTTAACAGTAAATTTGAATTGTTAACAGAAAGATGTGAAGCGAATATTTAACAGATGTGAACTAGAATATTTGAATATTTAACAGTATTTAAGTTGTTAACAGGGAGAGGTATTATTAACAGGAAAAGTAATTAGATTATTTAGCAGTTAACAGAAACTGTTAGTATTTTACAGGAGGAGATATCAGATTTTCAAATGCATTTAAAAGGACGAGTTAACAGAATTTTTGAATATTTAACATTTAAATACTAAACAGGATGAGCTAACATATTATTAAATTTAATTGAACGCGTCAACAGAAAATTTGACTATTAACAGGAGGAGGTAACTTTATATTCAACTAAAATGATTTTCGCTGCTTCTCATGGAAACGTCCGCGCTATATGAAAGAAACTGCATATATTTGTGAAACACCCCAAACATAAAAATGTTAGTATTATATTAAGCGTATGCCAACTTGAAACTATCGAGTAAAAAAGAGATTATAAGTATATGATTATATCGTATGAAACATCGTCCTTAACAACGACAATTTAAACAACAAATCGGCATAGAGTTTACCTAGGCAACGTCTGGCCATAACAAATGATATTTATTTTCATGTGGAATTTTTATTAAATGAATTCATAATTATAATTGAGTACATTACAAAAAAAAAAATCGAATAGAGCAGAATGAGTGCTAAGAACTCAACGGAAAAATCAGAGACTGCAGCGACGGCGCCGCCGCCTCCTCCTACAGCTGCTGGTCGACCGCCCACATCGCAGCTTTTCTCAGTGGGTGCTGCAATAGACAGCAGGAAAATATTGTATATTCACTATATTTTGTATTTTCTTTTACAGCGTGGCAATTTGGTTAGCAGTCGCAATGCTGCCGATAAGACCGCATTGGCCCGACCATCGACAGCGGTGCGTGCGGTGGGCTATGCAGCAAATGCCAGCGGCTCGGCGGGTCAGCGCTTCGATCAATTCTTTTTGGAGAAGGTCAAACAGCAGACGCTGTCCTCGGCCAATGCATCCGTCGATGCGACCAAGGAGGTCAAGTGAGTAGAGCTGAGTTAACTCTGTTAATAAATGTATATATTTATTATTTATATCTAGTCCACAGATCAAGTACAAGAATATGGAGGTGAAGATTGTTAAGCTATTGGAGTCATCCATTGTGCTGGCAGCGCAGAGCACATCGAACCGTTCTAACGGCACCAATAATGTAGAAGTAAAATCCGCTTTGGCCGAGGCGCTGAGCAAGGCCAAGGATGCATCCTCATTGGATCGTATACTGCATCACGAACAGGACAAACAGGGCGAGAATGTTTTTCACAATTTTGATTTAACATATGCGGTAAGCCCTGGAGAAACTCAAAAATATTCTACTGTTTAACATTTGGTTAAACCAAAAGTCTTTTAGAGTATATTTATAAGCTCGATTCAAGTTATTTTTTTAAACATTAACCATGCGTTCCAGGTATTCTTCAATCTGGCTGAGCAATACGAGCACAATGATATGCACATCGAGGCATTGAATACTTACAACATTATGACCAAGAACAATATGTTTCCGCATGTGAATCAGCTGAAGCTGAACATGGGCAACATCTACTTTAAGATGGGCATGCACAAAAAGGCCATCAAGATGTATCGCATGGCATTGGATTCGGTGCCGAATACGCTGAAGCAGCTGCGCCTGAAGATCACCGAGAATATTGGAGTTCTATTCATACGCTTGGGACAATATGCTGATGCTGCATCCAGTTTTGAGTTTATCATGTCGGAACGCGCCGATATACGCAGTGGCATTCATCTACTGCTCTGTTACTATGCCATGGGCGATGTAGAGAAAATCAAGAGCACCTTTCGCAGTCTCTGTGATGTGCAGCCGGTGGAAACGGAACGAGATTTGGAGAATGAGAATAATATAATACGCCTACAACAGCAGGCAGAGCAGGCTGGACAAACGGGCGCAGATCTGACCACAGTGGGCGATAATCATAATGGAGCTGAGGTGGCCATCATCGATGCTGAGGCAGGCAGCTCTTATGAGCAACTAAATGATCCATCGAAGAGCTCGACAAATGCCAAAAATCGTTATGTGCTACAGGCTCTCAAAACGGATGAACTGGCAATTTATACGAAACAAAAACGAAATGCCGAGAAACGTTCCGTTACAATGATTGTGGATCTGATTTCACCTCTCATCGAGGAAAATTACAATGACGGTGAGTGTTTAGTAGTGCAATTGCTGTTGAAGTAATTTATACATGTAGATCTAGAGATAAACAGAGATTACATAGAAAATCGTTTAAAGTGCAAAAATAACTGCAGACAAATTCTTTGAACAAAAATTCTTTTATACATTTTACATTTTCTTTATTCAAAATTGCAATGTAAAAATGTAATAGTAGTTGTATTTTACTTTAAAGCTAATTTTAGTTCTTCACAAAAATCAATAGTTAAAGCTTTAAACAAAAGTTTTTAAGTTATTTAATTTATGTAAACTATATAAATAATTCTTCTTGGTCATTTGACAATAGATTTCCATTCCATTTCCTGCATTTCCTTTGAATATATGAAGAGCACTTCTCGCTTAAATTCCCGTTTGATTTTGCACAGCTTCTGTTGTAAAAAAAATAATAATATTATCATGTAAATTTCGTTAAATTCATCTACATAAAGTCGTCATTCCCATTTGGCGATCTACAATATATTGTATTTAAAAACTTACCCAGCATTAATATTCGATTCCCATAAACAGGTTACAATTGGTGCATTGAGGTCATCAGGACATCAAATCTCTCCTGGCTGGCTAACGAGCTGGAGCTGAACAAGGCGCTCGTCTATTTGCGCCAGAACGATGTCAACCAGGCCATTGAGACGCTGCAAATGTACGATCGTAAAAGCGAGAGCTCCATGACGGCCAGTGCGCTTACGAATCTGAGTTTTATCTACATTAATGTGAGTTCGAAATAGTATATATTTATTTATAATCTTAAGAGAATCTCAATCCTTATGCAGCTGGGCAACCTGGAGATGGCCACGCACTGTCTCAATCAGCTGCAGGAGCTGGGCGTCCTGCAGACGAGTGCCTTGGCCTTGGTGAACGCCGGCATTGTGGATATGCTGAATCAGAATTTCAGCTCGGCCGGCGAACGTTTGCAACGAGCACTGCAGCTAGATCCGACGAGCTTTGAGGCCAACTACAATTTGGGCTTGTTGGCGCTGAAGCAGCAGGATTTCGATCTGGCCGAAGAGCAATTTGAGCTGCTGAAGGCACAGCTCATGCAGCCGCATTCCGTGCAGCACAGTCATGTCTACTACCAGCTGGCCAAGCTGCAGGAACGTCGTCTGAGTAATGCTTCGGCTGGGAGTGCCTTCAAATCGAGCGCCTCGCCGGGAGCACTGCAGGCCTACCTCCAAGTGCTGGGCATCTCGGCAGCTGACACTGATTCGCGGCTGTTCGAGAAGGTGGGCAGCATGTATGAACAGCGACAGGATCATCAGGAGGCCAATCAGTACTACAACGAGGCGTATCGCATCAATATGAGCGACATCAACATAGCCAGCTCCATTGGCTCCTACTACATCAAGCTGCAGGCCACAGAGAAGGCGCTCTATTACTATGAGCGTGCAGTGCTCGCCGATCCAAATGATCCGAACCTAATGCTGCGCATTGCCAGTTGCTTTAGGAATTCCTATTTGCCGCCCAAGCAATATCTGGGCATGTTTGAGAAGATCTATGCACGCTTTCCCGATAACCTTACCTGTGTGCGTGCCCTGATGCAGGTGACCAAGTCGCTGGGCATGTCGGAGCTGCATGAACGTTATGCCCAGGACTATGCCAGGCTGCATAAGCAGCAGCAGGAGCGACAGAACGAACAACGCTATCAACAGCAGCGTCTCTCCTCGGCCACCTCCAGTCGGAGCAGCAGGAGCAGCAATCTTAAGAGTGAGTAATAAACGCACCCTCTCCTCTATCTAACTGCCTCTTTCCATTTCCATCTATCCCTACAGCATTGCGTCCCTCGAATGAGGAACGTTTGCAGGAGAACAGCGACATCTCTGCTACACTCGCATCCAATTCAACGGGCGCCTACAATGCTGATCAGTTGCTTCAAAGCGCCGGCTCCTCTTATTCAGGTAAGTTACGTTCAATATCAACCCCCAGCTTCCTCTTATTCGTCCGTTTCGTTTCAGTGAAGCAGTATGTGGATCCCTTGGGCCCGCCCGCCGAACGTCCTCGCACTGGCATGTATCGCGCACAGCAGAGCAACGATTCGGACGATGATGCAGAAATGAATGCGGATAGCTTGTTACCCATTTAACAATGTTTCCATGCGTAAGTAAGAATGTAATAGTCGAGTGTAATCGACTGCATAATACACGCCCACGATTCAAAACCAGTTAAATACATTCAAAAATCAATATTTTTGGATTTGAATGACCATATATGTTATAGGTCTACCTGGTCCGAAGCTGATCAGCAACCAGCTAAATTGGGATTTTAGCAACAAAATCAGAAATATCTAGGCTTTTTCGATTTACCACGTTTCAATAGGCGTTTACATATAATTTTTGATCAAGCTCATGAGTGGTCTGCACATTAATTTGGAATCTTTCCCTCAAACCTTTAGAATATATAGTCTTTCATTGCAACGCCCCAAGGAGGACTATATATATGATTTTTGTTAAATCAATAGAGGGTTCACATTAGCGCAAATGTTAATATTTCTGGTTCTTGCTATAAAACGGGAGAATGTATAGTTTTTCCAAACAAACCATTTTCCAGTAGGCGGGGATATGTATTTTTAATTAGTCTTAATAAGGTCTTATTGTTATTAAACTGTCCGAATTCGAGGATTAAAGCTTTAAAGCGGTTAAAGATTTTGCTACTTTATTTTTTGATTTGCGAAGATCTTTCAAATGGCAATGTAAATTTTTTTAGAGAAGCTCAACAGTAACTTGCTTATCAAATTTTATTTTGTAGCCATAAAATTGTAGAGGATATATGTGGCCCTTTCCGATATATTCTATATGTCTATCCGTTGAAAAGACTAACCACCATCATAATTTTATGATCTTAGCTATAGGTATATATATATATATATAATTATTTTTTCCGATTTGCCACGTTCTAAGCGTGCGTATATAAATTTTTCACTCAACTCATGAGGGGGTCGATTGCAGTGATATCGAAGCTTTGCCTCCAAGTATTGTAGGAACTATAGTTTTTTTTCGATTCTATAGAAGAGGCGTATAAATGAATAATTCTTAGTAAATCAAGAGAGGGGTCTACAGTACCTCCTTAACGATCAATTTATGGTTTTAGCTCAAAAACTGGAGTAAATACAGTTACGTTCTCGCTTTCCCAAGCACCTACACAGCTGCGTGTCTATATAATTTTAAATTTACCATAATAGGGTGTATATAGTAGCGTAACACTCCAATTTAAGGGCTAAATCTACAAAATATCTTTTTTTATTTGCCAAGCCATTAGGGAGTACAATTCAGCAGTATGTATATTCAGAAAGGAACTCAATATCACACCTATTATTCAATTTTAACTATTTTAGCTGTACTAGTGAATATAAATCAGCATTATCCGATTTGAATGTTTCTAAATAATAACTATATATTTGTATACATGGGTTTTCCATCCGCGAATATATTCTAAATGTTTGCTTATAGCAGATAGAAATAGAACTATCAATATCAGAGAAATTCTCCTATATTATTTATAGCAATAGATAATATATAATCGGATGGACAAACTATATATACAAATATATAGTTATTATACTTACGCTCATTTAGGAACGTAGCAAATCGGGTAATGCTGATTTATATTCACTAGTACAGCTAAAATAGTTAAAATTGAATAATAGGTGTGATATTTAGAATCTCTCTAAATATACTGCTGAATTGTACTCTTTGATGGGCGTAGCAAATCAAAATACAACTATGTATATATTTCATAGTTTTGTAGATTTAGCCCTTAAATTCAGAATTTAAGAATATATAGTTTACCCCATTAGGGTAGATTTAAATTATATAGACATGCCTTCTGGTTAGGTACTTGAGGAAGCGAGAAAATAACTGTATTTACTTCAGATCTTAAGCTAAAACCATAAATTTATCGTTTGAGGAGCTATTATTGACTCCTCTTGATTTACTAAAAATTATTCATATATACGCCCTCTCTGTCGAATCGAGTAAACTATAGTTCCTACAATTTTTGGAAGCAGAGCTTCGATATCACTGAATTCGACCCCCTTATGAGATTTAGAAATGCATATACGCACGCACGCTAGGATCGTGGCAAATCGGAAAAAACTATATATACTAGATTATAGCTAAAATCTGAAAATGATGGTCGTGTACTTGCTTTTTAACGGATACACCTACAAAATATAGCTTGAAGGGACTATATCCTCCACAGATTAGTGTCTAAAATAAATTGATAATCGAGTTGCAGTTGATCTCCTATGAAAAATCTATGTAGCCCATTGAAAGCGCTTGGCAACTCAAAAAAGAGCTTTATCTTCTCCAGCTTCAAAGCCTTAACCCCAAAATCGGACAGCTCAACCTCAACAGATCTTATTAGGATTAGTTAAAAATGTATATGCACGCCTATTGGGGAGTGTTATATTTGGAAAATCTATATATTATTCTGTTTTATTGCCAGAAACTGAATTGCTAACATCTGAATCAGTTGACCTCTATTGATTTACTAAAAATTGTATATATACGACCCCTGTGGCGTGGTAAATAAAGAAAAACTATATATTCTACAGTTTTTGAGCTGGAGATGCAATATTAATGAAGACCTCCCTTATGATTTTGATTAAAAATTATATGGAAATGCTTACAGGAGGTGTGGCAAATCGGAAATTACTATATATTCTAGCTAAAATCTCAACTGGGGTGGTTGATGATTACCTTTGACACAGATGGACATATAAAATATATGATCTGCCCAATTGGGGCATGACCATATCCGAGAATATTGATTTGTAAATGTATTTAACTATTTTTGAATCGTGATAAAGCATTATGCAGTCGGGTGTCCGACTGCAACATCCTTACTGTTAGTTTTATATAAGTAAATAAAAACTATTTGAAAATACTTATTTGCCACTGAAAGTTCTTACTTATTTAGATTTTTTTTCATTCACTGGGTCAAGCAATTTTTTCCTATTTCAAAATTACCGCCAATTCGCAAGCAGTTCAACTCATCGATTTTTGTGGGCATTTATTAAGCAGTGCATTGAGTAGCACTGCTTGAATTATGATGTCCAATCAGAAACGATAACCGGTCGGTGTTTGTTGAACTGCTTGGTGTTGCGATTCCAATTGGACGTTTATTTTGGTTTATCGTTTATTACGCTTCAAAGCGGCAAATAATACATAATTTGTTGCTGTTTATTAACGGTTATAATTTAAAATCAATGTATTTGTATGTTTAAAATTGTTTAGAGTTCTTCTTTTCGCTGTTTTGTTGTTGTCATTTACGTAATAACCGTTACTTGCGACAGTGTCGTATTTCTCGCTTTCTCCGTCTCTCTCTCTCTCTCGCACTCTGCTCGTTCGCGTTTCTCACCTTTCGACGTTTAATTGAGTAATATATTTATTGTGTGTGTTCTATTTAAATTTGGTTATGTGTTTTGCTTGAATACGAATATTATGTGAATTGAATTTGAATTGTTGCTTGTGTTGTTGGAAAAGTGATTAATAAAAGATTCATAATTGGATAATTTGATACGACTACGGATAAGTTTAAGAATGCCACGCTCACCATACATACTACACACAGAATTGTTGTTTTTAGAACTTGAAATATTCCCTTTTTTAAAATTTAGACACAAAAGTAATAAAACAAAACAAAATCAAATTAAAACTATAAGAACCCCTTGACAAATTTACAAAATTTATAATTTTTTTTTACATTCTTACTTTCCCTCGTATAGTGTCCGTCCTCTTCACTTGCTCCCTCGGTCTCTGAAAATCAATCTTACAACTCTCTCTTGATTATAACGCGCTAACTAACCCTCGCATAGAACAACAACTGATGCCAATTGCCTGGACACTCTACTCATGTGTAAAACGTATACATACGTATGCATGTTTCTCCTTCTCTTTTCCCCCTCTCTCTCCCTTTGTCTATCTCTGGTAAACTCTCTCTCTCTCTCTTTTTCTATCGCTAAGTTGCTTATCTTTCTTCGGCTTAGAAGCTCACGTAACCGCGAGAGGTGGAACGACGACGCGCACACAGATACGAGATGAGAACGACAAGAATGAGAGCAGCGAGAGCAATGCCCACAGCGATGGGCACCACATCGGAAGTGTCCGAGCTGTCGCAATCGTGCACCGAGGAGAAACCAGTGGCATTGCTACTACGGAACGCCTCCACCTGCACATGGCCGACACTGATCGTGCCAATGGTGTCGTTGCCATTGATTGTCTCCGTCATGTTGAACTTCTGGATGCGTGTGCAGTGGTATGACATCTTCTCGGGCGTCTTAAAGTCCGTATTGGGGCTCTTGTGTATCAACTGAATGGTCTGATTCTCTGCATTGCAATATCACGATAATAATACTTAGCCTTAATGCTAATGCATAATAAAAATGGGAAGCATTTGCAGCTGCTCTAGACAAATGATGCTCAAATTTCTATTTAGACTATGATCAAATTCTATCAAAATAATGCTCAGTTCATATAGATTTCTGTTACCATGAACAAGTTACAAGTTCTCTAATTTATCCGCCTGCTAACAATTACCATGAACTTTGCTTAGAGACTGCTGCAAACGCTTCATACACTAAGCACTTACCCTTAGCATCGGGGAAATCAGCTGCCGATAGTGGTAGAATCACTTTGATGGAGGTTAGGGAAACAGATTTATTCTTGTTCTCCAGCTGCAGCACCAACGATTCCTGTCCATCAATTGGACCCCAATTCAACTGCATGAATTGAGTGATGTTGCTATCGCACAAGCAATGATCCAATTTCGCAGTGCTGGGCACATTGAACAAGCCGTTGGTCTTGTTGCCGCCTACAAAAGAGAGCAGCAGTTAGTATATATCTATTTGATTGATTGGCTAAGCTAAACTCACTCTTTGTCTCGTAGGTAAAGTTGAGCTGAGCAGCCATGGTGAGCATAATGCAAGAGCAGTTCCATGAGCCCACAGTTGGATTTGGATATGGTGGGCGTGGAGTGGGTGGCACGGGCGCTGGTGTCGAGGTAGTTGGTGCCACAGTGGTGCTCGTGGTTGGGGCGACAGTTGTTGTGGATGTTGTTGTTGTTGTGGTGGTGCTTGTTGTTGTTGAAGTGCTGCTCGAGCTGCTTGTTAGCGGCGGCTTAGCCGTGCTGCTTGTGGTGGAAGTTGTAGAAGTCGAGCTGCTGCTGCTGCTGCTGCTGCTCGATGTCCACGGCTTTTCCTGTTCAGAAAAGTCGGCATTTTTCAAGCTCATCGACAGCGACTGCGTGTAAACTGTAAGATATGAAATGCAAAGTTGATGTTAATAAAAGGTATAATTGTCTGTTTATTATCTGTTTTTATCTGTGTGCAAATAAATGATATGCGCTACACATTTATCAGTTGTCAAGAGGTCATTAAACTTGAGCTAAAGCTTTAAGCCATGTTTTAAAGAGAACAAAAAAGGCAAGTATTCAAAATTAGCTTTAAGCTAGTTGGGCTAGGATAAGTGAAAGAAAAGAAAAAAGAATATATAGCGAATAGATGTGTAGAGTAACTGGAGTGAAGGACGAAGAATGACGGAATCGAACAAGAAGTATTACAAGAGTATTACAAGAAACGTTGGCATAAGTGTCTAAAATTGGGATTACATTGCCTGAAGGTATTTGTTGCTCTGGCTTTAAACTAAATTATTGTTTAGAATTAATTCTATGTAACATTTAAATAAAATAAATAAATAATGCAAGAAATCACATATTTAAATATATAAAAATATATCTTCTATTACATAAGAAATACTGAAAGACAAACTTATATAACTACTATATAGACTATATATTCCTAGTAGTCTCATCTTCCTCTCACTAACTGCATGCGACGTATAACTAACAAATATACACATATATAAATAGCTAAATAACCTTTCCTATATATATATACTAAAAGTATAATTCAATTAAGAAATAGATATATATTTATTTATATATAAATACATAGTATATATCACGATCACAAAGCGCTTTACAGCGCTTTCTATTCAGGCAGCCAACCGCACGCATACATTTTCATATAGAATCAACAGAGTTTTTAATATAATTATCATGTTTCAATGAATAACGATATTTTAGTCGAGCGCTTTGTATTTCATTATATAAATATATTTGTATGTCGGCCCTCTTAGTTTTCGGACTCTGCCTGCCTGACTGCTAGGCCTGAGCTCAGTCCGTGTGTGTGAGTCATATTGATGAATAATATAAATATTTGCACAGTCGACGACAACTGATAACCAAATAACCAGAAAGTAAATGCGTTTCATTGCGTTGACCACAAAACATCTGGCTACGATTCACTTGCCGTTTGTTTGGGGGTGGGTGAGGCTGCCCTTCTTCGTGGGCGTGGCAGTTACATTTGTGGAGTGCATGTGAAAGGCTCTCGTAGTGAAAGCTTTGCACCCAACACAAAGGGTTTACTTTGATGGTCATTTAAATACCCTATATACCCTTTTATATGTATGTACGTTTGTATATTCATTTATGTCTATTTATTTCCGTTTGCTAAGGCGATAAAAAGCAAAGCAGAAATCAATTGAGCATAGCTGACGACGACTAACCAATGCTCTACTTCGAGTGCTATACATTCACATACACTCTCTCTCTTTCTCTTTATCTCTTTATGTATCACAATTATAGTATATTTCACAATTATAACTACTTGTTTTTTATTTTATTTGTTTCAATGCTCATTATTTTTTATCTATAAAAGTTAAGTTTACAGCTCGTCAACAACAATTTTGCGAAGCTTTAAAAAGTATATATGTATATATATATACATGTATCTGTATATGCGAATGTACATATGTATATGCATATATAGTATAGATAAACAATTTTTCCTCCGCTTAGTTAATGACTCAATATGCAGCTTATTCATGTCATATGTGCATATATTTGTATCTGTATTTGTATTTGTAGTCCAAAGCTAAGGCATTCATATTTTCGTCTCGCAAGACTCACACTTGCCCCCCTATTATACCCGCCCCCACTTTGACACGCCCTATGTTCTAGTTCAATGCTATTGTAACACGACTGCAGAGATGACCTTTAAATGCAAGTTAAGCAGCAGACAAAGCAAACCACTCTCGAGACAGACAGCGATAGCGACAAACACTTTTCAAGCGTAACTGGAAAATTCCGGGGAAAAGTGCGCCAGCTAATAAGATTTATTTGCCATGGGCATGCAAACGTACCACCAGCATGTGTAAGACGATAGCCTTTAGCCTGTAATTAAAGTTCAAAGCAAATGCTGCCCAATAGTTGTTCGTTGTTTTTATGAAGTGTTTCAAGATGTGGGAGGAAATGATAAAACCTTTTTAAAGCTGATTAAATACTTTAACATATGCAAAGCATTCGCTGAAGCTTTATAGAAATATATAAACTTTATGCTAGTCGAGTTCATTTGTTCATTTCAGATCAGACATATAGAAAGCTGAAGCTAAAAGTAGATTCAGTATATCGTATCAGTATTCGATATACTATATAAGTCTCAGCTATCAAATGAAAGAGCTCTCATTATTGAGTTTTTACTGTTAAAGAGAATGTCGGAGTTTATATGTTCACCGATAGACTTTATAGTATTTTATTATACGGTTAAATATTATATTATTTATTTATTTATTGAATTTCATTCAAACTATAAATATGCATTCACCTTTGTATATATATATATTCATTATTATTATTTTTATTTTATTTTTATCTATAATATTTCCGATTGGATTTATTTTGATTTATTTATAATATTTCCTAGAATAAATTCATATTAAATAATGAATTTATTAAAAAAAAAATTAATTTAAACTATAAATAGTTTTTTTCTTTTTATAAATATTTGTTATATTTCGTATATTATATCAATTTAAAAAAAAAATATTTATTTAATAATTTAATTTAAGCTTTAAATGTTTATTATATAAATATATTTATTATATTATATTATCCAATATATTATATTATTTTGTTATATTTTTCTATTATTGTCATGTAATTTTATATATATTCTATCTATTATCTATTAAATGCTTATTAACTGTTGCATAACAGCCTAAAATACTTCTGAAAACTTCTTTTACTATATTTCGCTGACATGATATTTAATTTCTGCTTACGGCACATCCATTGATCCGCTTGTTAGTTTCTATTGTATACAAAATAGGTATATTTATATTAATTCTATAGTTATACGAGGCAATTTTCAAGTATGTATGTGCCGCAAGCAAATCTTATCAGCAAAACTTTGCTCAAATAAACATTTTGATTTTTCCGTAGCTGAAACTAATACATGAATATATATATATACAGATATATGTACATATGTACATTTATATAAATGTAAATACATATAGATGGTATACTTTCTGCGTCTTTATTTGAAAAATGCAAATGAAAGAGTTAGATTAGGCGTATATACTATATTTGCTATAAACATTTGTAGATAATGAAAGGAAACTCTAAGCTTGATTAAAAATTTTGTTATATAAATTTGATATACAACAAAAATGGAATTCTCACTTAAAGTTGAAAAAAAAAAAAAAAAAAACTTTAACAATTATTATAATTTGAAAACAAGTGGTTGCTCATACAATTCTAGAAACATTCAACAAATAGCTGTGCAGAGGGGGAACTACCAAATTTCTGTGGCTGCTGTTGTTGCTATATCCCACATACGCCTGCATTTAGGGCTAACTGATAAAGGGGATATGTGAATGTATATATGAATATACATATGTGTGAGGGGCGGTTATGCCTAAGGCAAATAAAGCAAGTTAAATAAATAACAACTTAAGCGTTGTCGTGAATCAAATATAATCAAATTGTTGATGCCAGGCACAACAAAAGAAGACGGCAAAGTGTAGCCAAAGAGCCAAAGAGGAAGAGAAACGGGCAAAAGTGAGAAATTGAATATGCCTGCATTCTGATACATACATACATACACACCGACGTACATATACGTATATATGTACATATACAATGCGGGGGCTGCTGTCGGCAGAAGAAGCCCAAAGAACGAGAGAGGAAAGCAAATTGTTTTATCTGCCCGTTGCTGCTGCTGTTGTCCGTTTCTCTTGCTCTATGCAGGTAGAACGTTGTTGTTCTTGTCGGTTAGATAAGCGCAGCATACAATGCAAGCAAACATATGGCACATACATATGCATCATCAGCAATAATGCGTGCGTTTGTGTGTGTGTGTGTCCGTAAGTGGAGTAAGAGCTGAAGAAACCGTTTGCATTTGCCATTGCATTTGCCTTTGTGCGCTTCCTCTTTGTTGCAGCGGTACTAAGCCACCATCTTGTTAGATTCCTTAGATTCTGTTTTGCCACTTTGTCCTACACTGCGCCGACAATAACCGCAAGAAAAAAACTGTGACAAACCAGATAAATGTCAATGCGCCGAACACACATTTGCACGTACATATATGCATTTAAAACGTATTAATCATTCTACATGCGATATAGTGTTGTTTTTCAACAGCCCTTGTAGATAAAACCATAGAAAAATAGCAACAACAAATCCACCAGCCCGTCAAACGGGTTACGTGCGTGCAAGCGAGATGCCAATAGGCGAAACAGAAAAAAAAAACAACAGAAATTAAATTGCGATGAACAAGCAAACGTAAATTGAACAAAGAGTTGCAATTTTTTTCTTTTTGCGGGCGTCACGCGGCATAGGGGTTAGTTTAAGCTTTACTCACCAGAGCTGCTCAACAGGAGCAAAGTCATGCATACTACAAACTTGTGCCCAAACATATTTGATTTCCAATTTGTCTAGCCGTCGAATTTTGCACTGCGTATTTAGTTGAACTTTTCTCTTTGTTGAATGTGAAATGTATAAGCAGAGTTCACTAGTTTTTTTTCTCCAAGCTACAACTTCTGCTTTAGCAGATATTCGTATTCTCTGGTCTGCTTGCTAGCAGCTCACTTTATTGCGCACAACGAAAAATGAAATGACATTAAATAATAGTGCTGGGCCTTTCATCAGCTGTGAGTACTGTGTCACTTTATCGCCAGTCGTTTTGTTATCGATGATTTGCCATCGATTATAATAACCAGTAAAGCGCTATCGATATATGCTGTTAATATGTGTACAATATATATCGAACAAATGTGTGTTGATATTCTGTCTGAATTGAGTTAACATGCGCGCCAAATTCAAATACACCCCATACAAAAATAAATACGTAAATAATTAATTTGTTTACAATACATTTCTTTTGTTTGTTTTTATTCACTCAGCCATTTTAAATTAACTTGTATTTCATACATACAGTATTTATATAATTATGTATATAATTTTCATATAAAAATAGTTCTTCAATTTTCATCAACTACTGATTAAACGTAATCATATAATTCATATTACTAAACAACACCCTAGACTAAAACAAAGTATTGCATATATGTATATATGTATACATAGACATATATATCTGCATAATATGTATAATATATCTATAGATAACCAGCAAACAGTTTACTTTAAAGTTTTTTGAGCAAATCCTTTGAATAAAAAATATAAAAATAGATTGCAATCGCGTGTTTTACAAATTAAGCAACAATTTCCAAAATACCTACTTAAACTCTAAACAACTCTAAAAAAAAACGGTATCAAAAAGTTCAAGGCAATAACAATTAAGTAAGTTTTTGTGTTTTGTTTTTTGATTTTGTTGTATAGCACTTAGCAGCTAGCAAGAGGGGGCCTGTAAGGGAGGGTTAGAGTATGGTGGGGTAATATAAGGTAAGGTAGGGTAGGACCGGGTCGGGTTGTGTATATATATATATGTCACCTAGATTATTGCACCAGTTAATAGCCCGTTTCGGGTTC
The DNA here is from genome assembly GCA_030914385.1 of Drosophila antonietae. NCBI lineage: Eukaryota > Metazoa > Arthropoda > Insecta > Diptera > Drosophilidae > Drosophila > Drosophila antonietae. Next base: position 74,165 of record JAUESO010000054.1, on the reverse strand, counting down.
CTGTTTCAGCGTCATGCGACATGGCTCTGCAAAGAAGAAGAAAATATGCAAATGAGTCTCTGAACTACATATGAATATAGGGCAATTACGCACCCATCACATAGCTGGGCGCCATCATTTCGGGCACTCGGATTTTGAGGGGCGTACGACGCAACAGCTCATCGGCGCTGTTGTCCTCGCTGCGATTGTATTCGTTGAGCGTAATGTCCGCCGGATTGCGCATTCCGAGGCCGGCATCGACCGGCGATGTGGCCACTCTTTGGTAGGGATGCACTCGCTGTGGACTGTGCATTAGCTGACTCTTGTGCTGCACACCATATTGCCGAGATGCCGTCGCATCCATATAGACATTCTCCTGTGATTTCGGACTGCAGGCGGCGCTGCTCAGTGGCGGTGTTACGGCTGACGAGGGCGTGACTGCCACAACGGCAGCTGCGGCCGCTGTCACTGCATTGTTATTCGTATAGGCACGTAACGTATCCTCTGCATTGTTCGCCTCAATGAGCGCCTGTATCTGCTGCACATCCAGATCCAGACCATGTGCTCCGCTGCTCGCCGTGGCCAGCGTATCCAGCGTAGAGCTCACCTGGCTGGCATCCAAATTGCCGCCATGCGTGGGACTCTGGTAATCGTTGGACTGATTGGGCGGCGACAAAGGCAATGAATTGTCTGCCAGTTCACCTGCAAAATGGTATTATAGTATTAAATTCGATTTGATTTGATTTCATTGCGTGCATCCACTTACCACCCAGCAGCATCTCCTGCAGCAGCGAATCAATGTGCGCCACACCAAAGATTTTCGCAAATTGTATTTGTTCGATCATCTGCCAGGTGATTGACTGCAGCACCGGCAGAATAAGCAGAATCTCGCCAAATCTACCACGTGACTCGTACTGCCTGTCCGAGATGTAATCCTCCAAATTGTTGAGTATCTGATGGCGCAATGACTTGATACGATTTGGCTCATTGAGACCCTTGGCATCTGCAATTCAAAAGAAATGAGAGATTTCATAAATTATAAATATTTTATGCTTCTGGAAATATTGATATCTAAAAATTAAACTGCTTCTCCATATTATTAATCTTATATACAATATTAATCTGCTTTACATCCAGTTTTTTCTTTACTTAAGATCGAAAGGAGATCTATCTATAAAATGTTTGTAATTTACAATTTTTTTTTAATGAACTTTCCCCTATACTAAAGATCTATAGTAGAATTTGATGATTTGCAAATTATATAAATATTTATATATAATTTTTTTTATACTAACTATAAGTAAGAGATCTATCTATAAAATCTTTGTGATTTACAAAGGGTAGTAAGCTCTAATTCAATCACGATGCTTTTAATTACATTTCAACAAATTTTAGCTAAATATTAAATTAAAGCAAGTCGCTGTGCTTAATCCGTCCACTTACTGGGATCAAAGAAGACCAATGCCTTAATGCAGGCAAATTCGGTATCATCGATGCCCACGTCCTTCATAACAACGACCAGTTCGTCAATAATGCGCGCACCTATGCGTGATATATCCAAATTGGGCGAGACATGAGGATCTGGCAAAGATAGAGAAAGCTTTATAAACATATGAAATAAATAAAGTAAACAGCTAGAAACTCACCTGGACAATGCCTGGTGATAACACAGTTATTGCTCAGCAGCAGCACATCCTTCAGATGCATGGAGCGACGGGAGAGACCCAATAGCAAATGCTCACCCGCATGGGCGCGCAGTAGTGCCACTTGATCGTCCAGCTGCAGATCATTGAAGGCCGGTATTTGTTTGGCCCACTCGACTAGGGTGAGCAGCTGCTGTTTCATGGACTCGCAGACATCGTTGATGCTGGCAAACTGTTTGGTCGAGAGATCCTCATTGATGTTGGGCTCCATGGCGGCACCCGCTTTCGACTGTCGCGACTCGTTCTCTGCCTTGACGAGCGATATAACCGACAGTCCGTTGCCTGGATCTGGATCATCATTGGAGGTGCGACGACAGCTAATGCGATCACGTTCATTTTGCACTGCCTCCTTTTTCATGCCAGCCTTAAAGCATTTGCGCAGACGGCAATAGCGACACTGATTGCGTTTATCCTTGTCCACAACACAATTGCGAGCGAATCTACAAAGACAGAGAGAGAGAGAGAGAGAGAGAGTGAGTTGACTTTAAGCATGACTTAAGTTGGTTATTTTTTTCGCCGCACTCACCTGCAGGTATATTGATGATTTTTGCGTACGCTGCGCCTGAAGAAACCTTTGCAGCCATCACAGCTGGAGGCGCCATAATGTTTGCCGGTTGCCCGATCTCCACAGATTGCACAAACTGTTGGCGATTGTTGTTGTTGTTGTTGCTGCTGCTGTTGTTGTTGTTGCTGCTGCTGCTGCTGTTGCTGCTGTTGGCTGCTGCTGCCGTTGTGGTTGTTCGGGGAGTACATAATGTTGTTGTTGTTGTTGCTGGCATTGCTATTGCCATTGCAGAGCGTAAAATTCTCGCTGCTCTGATTGCTGCTGTTGCTGAGACCGAGGCCAACGCCATTGGGACTCAGCGCATGGCCAATGGGTGAGCCAGCAGGATGTCCAACGGGCAGAGCCTCTGCATGCATTATATGACTTTCGGCCGATTCTGTGAGAGAAAAATAATATAGATAAAATTAATATAAGAACAAAATAATTTAATAAATATTAAATCAGTATTATCATATATTAAACCTAAGTAATAAACATTTATTCACATTATTCTTTGGCCCACAGTTTCAAATCCATTAACAGCACGCTCATATAGTTTGAGCAGCTTGCAAGCAACTTTAAACAGTTTGAGTCTCACTGTGCATGCACAAAGCGCAATAAGCGACTGCGCAGTTTGAAGAGTATTCAACACATACCAGTTTAGCTACAGTCTCGCTTAAAATAAATAGGAATTCATAGATATACATATATACTACATATATAGTATATAAACTTTATAAACTTGTCTAGGCAAATATGTATAATCATATCTTATTGCAAAACAAATATTTAAAGTGTAAATTGTACAAATGCAGCACAATAACAACAGTTGCACAAGCACTGCTTGCCCACGCAGCTGAGCAGCTCTGCTTTACAGTTTTAAGGGCTCCTACATGTTTTTACTGTTTGTTTAAGCCTCAGTTCTCTTTGCATACACGTAAAATGCATTAGGCGCTTGCTGCAGTCCTAATGCCACTGATTTTGAACTTTTTAAGCTGCTAAAAATAAACAGAAATATTCTTTTTAAATGTTCTGTTAAAAATTAAAAAAGTAGAAAAAGGTGAATACTATAAATAAATGGCAACAAGACGCGCAATAACACTTATAGCAAAAAATTAACACACACACACACACACACACACCATCACTTGAGGCTGAATTGCTGCCGCTGCTGTCCCGTCGTCGACGTCGCCGCTGCCGTTGACGCTGTCGCCTAGCCATTGTCGCCTCCCCATCGCTGTTGACACGTCCATCACTGGCATCGCCTTTGGCTTTGCCACGCAACAGAATACTTCCCACATCGCGGCTAGTAGGAATTTTAACTCTACCGGACTTGCGCACCATTTTAGTGCTACTGATTAATGAAAAACACGCAGTAGTGACGAGACGACAAAAAATTTTTCACTGAGCGCGCACGCTCGCTCGCTCGTTGGCTGACCGTGCCCAGAGACGCCAAGCCTCTGCTGCGGTTGCTGCTGCTGCCGCTGCCCCATATCCATATCGTATGTTGTCGCAGCTTTCGCTCTGAGTCTATTCGTGTGCGTGTGCGTGTGCACGTCGTTGTGTGCGTTAATCGACGCTTAAATCAATTCACTGTGTTTGCATATGTACATATTTTTGTCGCTGTGTGGCGCTCTCTCTCTCTCTCTCTCTCTACCGGTGTGGTAGAGCACAAACCAGACTTGGAGCGTACACGAATGCATGCATAGAGAGAAGAGAGGCAGCCATACGCTCGCACACGAACACACACATACACGCACACCAGTAAAGGCATTAATTTTGAAGACAGCGCAAGCTGAAGCGAACGAGAAGCCCAGAGCGCATAAACAAATAAATAAATAAAAAAAAAGCCGGCTTTAAATTGAGCATTCTGTGTCTGTGTCTGTATGTGCATGTTTGTGTTGACGTGCGATTGCGCCTGTGTGCGTGTGTGAAGGCAAGAGATAGACACAGAAAAACAGACACGAACAGCACAAAGAAAAGCTGCTATAATAAAAAACAAAAACAAAACCTATTATTTTAATGTATGCATTGAGAACTGTGGAATATTATGAAAAAAAAACAACAAAAAAATACAAATTTATTTTTAAAGAACTCAAGCTAAGAAATGCTACAAATTCAAAATAGAATAAATTATTGACTTGCCAGCGAAACTAGCTTAATGAGTTAAATAAATCAGAAATATGACAAAAATAAAATAAATTATAAATAATTCCAATTAAAACTTATGTTAATTTTATTATATTAAGAAACTGATTCGGTATGATTCATCAATTTCTTGTTATTAGCACCTATTTTTATCTAATATACATTCGGTAATTACTAAATATACAATCTAACACTTTAGTTCAACAAATTCGCAGACATTAATTACATCACTCGACATAGACACCTTCAATTAACACCCGCTTTTCACGCCTCGCCAGAACCAATCGAGCCACCCACAAACAAATGCCTAAAAATAACTAAACAAGCTAAAGTAGAAGAAGGTAGAGAGTAATAAGAAAGAGAAAAGTCAACAACAACAACAGTCGTAACAACAACAACAACAGCAGCAATAACATGTTTGGGCTGTGATCATATTTTCTCCCTGTGTATTTTGCGGTTTATCCAAATGTTATATTATGGCGCTATAATTTACTCAAGTCTTGCCATAAAACTCGCTTGCTCGCCGTGTCTGCCGCTGTCTCTTGCGAGAGTTCCGAGTGCTCGCCAATTCGCAGTTTTGTCAATTCTCTACTACTAGCTAGCGGCGAATCAGTGGGGCGCACGAATTTATGCAGCGTCATCGTTAGAGTTCAATATTTTTTCTGACATGCCCAGTCACCGTTAGTTTCGCAAAGCTAGCTGTTGTTGTTGTTGTTGTTGCATTCGCCTTAGTCTCTTATTGCTGTTGTTGTTTGGGTATATTGTAATCGGAGATTAAGAATATATTCATTGCATTTTATTTTATTATTATTGTTTTTTAATTTCAAATTTGGTTATTGTATTTTTCTGCGCAAAAAAAAAAATTTTTTTTTATGGCCAAAATATAAAAAATATTTCAGTCGTTTGCCGCTGATAAGCGCAACAAGTGATACGCACTGTATTTGCTATAGCTTGTTGTTGTTGTTGCTGCCGAGCTAAAATAATAATATTGAAGCGGATGTTCATATCTATGACAGCATGAAGCTCTAGTCTATTCAATTTTTATTTACTTATATGTACGGGTCGAGCCCCCGAAATACACTACAAAAAACAAACTATACATACATACACACATATTTAAATATGTATGTAAATATTTATGAATACGTGTAGAGAAAGTATATGTATCTAGATAAATGTGAGGCACGTTGCGTTTGATTTCGTTGTTTTGATTTTATTTTTAAAATTAATGTGGGGGTGTGTAGATTTTTCGACTGTTTTGCTTGTTAAGAAATTTAGGTAAGCATTAAAAAATAAATAAAAATAAAAATAAAACGAAATAAGCTTTGTACATATTATAAACAACTTGTTGCGTGGTATTAACTAGTCGTTCATTGCCTGTAGCAATGATATTGATATTGACTTTTTGCTGAGAACTGAAGCGAGAAAGTATAAAAGGTTACGAATATATGTACTATATTGTGACATCAGCAATATTATTTGATATTAAAGAAAAAATGCATAATAAATGTTTGATATTATTTAAATTTCTGTCTGTAAATTCGAATATATTGGCACATGTCTGTGTCAATCTCTTGCTTTGATTTCTCAAGCGATGAATATTATATTTGAATACTATATATTTTTTTTGTGTCTATCTGCAAGAAAACAAACTTTGCACGAACTACGCAATTTTCATGTTATTTTTAGCTAATTTGTTTTTCATGCTTTACCTAAATATAAATTTGAATATAGTCGCTATATAATATGTTTTTAACTTTCAAAACATCACGAGGTACAGGTAAAGTTGTATGTATATGTATATTCCATAAAAAATTATTATTATAAAATTATATTGTCATTAGGCAACATAATTTTCTATATATACGAACTAAACAAAATAATATAATCATTCATTTTTATCGCATTTTAATGAATGATATTTGTAACCTTATAGTTCACGTGAAAGATTGTACAGATAGCATATGGAATATATGTAGTACTTGGTATTATATCTACATATATGTACACGTTTGTAGTGCTACGACAAAACAATGCCAGTGCTTATAATTATGTCTTTATATTACTTAATATTAACTGATAATAACTGCATACCATATAGCACTCTATGCTGATAACATATGTATAATATTTACTGAAATATTTTAGATCAATAAAGTTTTCTTGAATGTAACATGGTAAGAAAGAAAATGTGGGATTTAGAATGAGTTTATAAAATCAAAGTCATTTCAATTAAAATATAGAAAAGATAGAGAAATTAATTTATATTTTATATTTTTTTAGTTCTTAAAGCTTTAGAAATGTAGATTTATGAAATGTATTTTATCAGTCAAATCTTGGCATAAGGTAACTGAAAAAGGAAATACATATTAACTATACTTCCTTCACAGTTACACGAATATTTCTCAAAATTATTATTATTGCAATGCCTATAAGTATCTATACTATTTCTCTTACTTTTATTACTACTATTTCTACTCCAACTATTACTACCTTTGCTATTACTACTCTTACTACCACTCCTATAACTTGTTCTACTATTACTACTCCTACTATTACTACCTTAGCTATACCTATTGCTATTACTACTTCCTACCTGCTTACTACTATAACTACTACTATTACTACAATTGCTATTATTACTACTATTATTTTGAATACTACTTCCGGTACTACTATTGCTCTCAATTACTTTCTGTAGCCAAGTTTAGTTTCAATTTAGACAAGAAATTCATGTTTTTTTACATTTTCTTTCAACAAATTGTAATATGTATTTATTTAGTTATGGAAAAAATCGAATGTGTATATATTACATATATTTTTCAGCATATAAAACGCTGATGGAAATTTAATGGTAATATATGTAAAAATAATTGCTGAGCTCAATGCAATTATAAGTTAATCAGACGAACAACAAGTACAACTATTTAATGAACAAGAAAGATTACGGAATAATACGTTTAATTCGTCTATATATATACAGCTATACGTATATAGCAAGAACATGTAATATGCTTCAAAATTTCCATTTATATATATGTATATATAGCTAGGCATATATAATGTACAACTTAGTTTATAAATTAATAAGAATAGAATAATGCAACAATTATTACGTAATCAATATAAATACATAAAATATTATATATAGCTATTACTAATATGATTAAATCCAACAACCGTCCTGAACAAATGCATTTCATCACATCAACTGAACTTATTGCTTAACATTATTTCTATTGTTCCAACAATGAAAACAACTGACATTAGAGCAACATGTAATTTCATAGCAATGCAATCCGTGCGCAACGTCTTGAACAGCCCCCGCTGCTGCCCCCATTTGTTGTAACCCCTCGTTTAACCCCCAACAGACTAGCTAGGGGAAGCTTCGCTTATCGGCTTCATTTCAATAACGTGCCTAATGCTAGCGCTGATAACTGACAGACAGAGAGGAGCAGACAAAGCGAATGGTAGACAAGCAGAGAGTGAGAGCACAGGAGAGTGGAAGAGACAGTGCAAACGACGTAAAATGCTCGATTTAAAATCGTATCGAATCTAATGAAAATTGCACATGGCCACGAACCGTAGCATGAATTGATAGCGATTATATATAATAAAAAAAAAAAAAAATATATATATATATATATATAAACTAAAATGTGACTCAACGTGATATCAATAAAAAAAATAAAGGTAAAAAAAATATAATAATAATTGGTTGCTTTTGTTCGATTCATTGGAGGAATTGCGTGCCAAAGATCGAATTTATTTTAAATGCGTAACAAAGGCGAAAAGTGGAAAACGTTTTCAATTGCAAGGTAATGAATAGGAAAACAATATATTGATATATAATATATAAATCAAATAAACATCCTTATCAACATGACTAACTGGTAGCACCTACACTTTCCTTGATCTGGCAACATTGTACATTACATTATGCAAGTGTTGTGCAATTCCTAATTATCGTAACACCACTGAGCTTTTGTATAAATAATTATATACCAATTCATATTAAGCAACTCTAATAGTTGTCTACTCTATTATTTATCTATATATTTTTTTTTACTGCTGCTGACTTTTACAACCCGGTCATTACAGCCAGGTCAGCCCAGCTAATTGGCCTCAAGGGTTTGCAGCTAAAAAAATAGAAAAACCTAGCGAATTATATACTAGCTGAAACTATTTAGAAATTTATTAGAATCACCACGAGCGTTGGCATTAAAGACGGTGCTTTTTGCATAAATTATAAAGTCTTGTATAGAATTTTTCAAAAAATCTATTAATATATTTGTATAACCTGCACAATTAACTTAATAATAATAGTAAGCCGCGCAATAAGCCAAATGCGTCTGTACTGAATTATAAATTATCAATGAGAGCTATACAATAATTTAGAAATGATATATAATAAATAGAAAAGTTCCGACAGATGTGAGTACTGTAGAAGCCTTGAGATACAATGAAAACTTAAGAATCTTCCAGATACAATAGTAACCTATAGATTCAGATATATGAGATACTAAAGTTAGATGTAGATACAATATATTTAATCATTGATATACAATGCAATATGAAAGAAACCCTTGAGATACTATATTTAGTTTTAGATATAATATGAAGAATTATTCAGATACATTCTGAAGATTCTTTTAAATACTAACACAGGTACAAAGTATTGAATCTTTCAAATATAACGATACCTTATAGATACATTAAAAGTGCTGGACAAGCTTTGACTTCTAAAGACTGATAAAACACAATCCGTATAAATATACAATACAATAAAAAATGTATCTGAGCGATTGTATCTATGAAATCTTTGAGATACAAATGCTCAAGTGGAGAAATCATATTAAGATACAAAAGTATCTGCAAGTCATAATGCATCTATAGCAAATATTATTTAACTAGAAAATACAATAGGAATGTATCTGAGTATTGTATTTATGATATCTTTGAGCTACAAGTACTCAAGTGAAAAAATCATATTAACATAGAAAAGTATCTGCAAGTCGCAACAAAAGTAAGCCCAAATTCCTCTCTTCTCTGTGACATTCTAAATGAATATCGTGCACTAGAACAGTTTAAAAGGCATACAATCTTACTGTAAAATACAATATAAAGATACAAAATTAGCTGTAAAGATATCTGCAGCTGCCGCTCGCAGAACTACAAAAGTAACTGGGATAGATAAACAAAGTGTGATGTATAAAAACTTGTCTCCCAGCTGCCAAAGAGTCTCTGAAATATGGAATCTCATGTGACATAGAAGCTATCTGTCAGCAAACTAGCAGATATAAAACTATCTGAGAGATAAAGAATGTAATCTATGAAATGGAAAGTGAATTTAGTGATACTTAAGATTCATAAGAGAATGTGAATAACAAATGTATCTGCAGTAAAAGGAGAGATATAGTTGAAATTTGAAAAGTAAACTTCACACAAATCTCAAAGTTGCATATAACAATATCTGTGAGATATGACAATACTGGAACTGACAGATATACACTATCAACTGAAGCTATCTCTGAGATACCATAAAAACATTTCTTAAAATAGAGATGCAGATAAAAGACACAAAGTATCTGAAGATACACACTTAAGATACTTTAAAAATTTACCAAATTTAAGGTTTCGAGAGAAGCTAATCTTGATTTAGATTCTTATTCTAAACTTTCCAACTATAATATCTAGTAACACATTCAAACCCTTCAGATGAGAGGTGTTGAGATTTCTGGCGACCTTGAACTTTTAGACTTACTTCTGAATTAATAATTTCGCTATAAAAAACTGCTGCTGCAGCTGTTGCTGCTGCTGATGATGATGATAATGATGGATGACAAGTGAAAATGCATCTGTGTATATATTTATCCAATCAAATAATAATGTCATCAAACAAAACCAGATCGTAAATCCCAAATGAAAATGCAAATGCAAATGCAAAGATAATGCTGAGCTCATCATCAACCAGCGTGACCTATGCCTATGCATATTTGCTTAGACTTATCAACTTAGATAAACGGAGTCTAGCCGTTGTTTTATTGGAACCCACACGAAGTGCACTATCGCGTCATTGTCACCTCGCTGTCAACAGTTATCGTCGACGCGATGCAATAAGGCCGAAAAACCCGCAGGTCATCTATTTGTGCTAAACATTAGAAAGAGTTAATATAGATTGTGAGCCAATCGGCAGATCAAAGATATGACAGCCATGTGAATATATTGAAATCACAACATGTGCTTGTGAAAGGGTTTAACCGATTATCAGAGACTTTAGATTAGACTCGTGAATTGTGAAATGCCCGCGGTTCGAGGGCATGGAATTGCCCAGGTCATTCAAATATTGGTTTGCAAAATTCAAATACTTGCCAAATACTTGGATAAATATATTTATATTTATATATGACATTGTTGAAACGAGTTTTAGATCTCTTGCTCTCTCCCTCTCTCTCTCTCTGGCTTTTTTCAGCTATATATTAGCTAGATCTTAGCGCGGACTTGAACCAATTAGCTAACGTCGCTCAAATGTAAGAATCAACTTTTTTTTTATATATTGAAATTATCATTATCTTTATGACGAATAATTGCGCGCATATTGTCTATAATTAAAATGCTAAAAAACGTCTCAATTAAATTGTTATTAACAAAAAGTCAAAGCAGCTAACACAATAAGCTGGTCCAATCATATAAAGCATTTGCTGCCGTTGCTGCCGTTGCTGCTGTTGTTAATAACTTGTCTAGCTATATGTAAACGGGCTATTGTATCTGTATCTGCAACTGCAATTGTATCTGTATCTATAGCTATCATACGACCTGGCGCCTTTATATACATATATTACTTTATATATGTATATAGACATACATATGGTATATCTATCTAGTCAGGTGTAATTTAGTCTTAGTGTCTTGGCTCTGTTTTAATTGGGCTCTAACGTGTTTCAGATACATTTGTATCTCCAAATAGACGCCGTGCAATTAAATTACGTCTTTGCCTTGAACTGACCTGCCATTGCCGGCGACATTTAGAACTTGACTTGTCTCGGCAATCATCAGCAGCTCGTATAAACTAATAAGCTTTTCCATTAAGTCGAGCCACCTCTTCAACTATACTTAAGATGTATCATCTTTTTTTGATATTTTTTTTTTTTAATGTCGTAACACCTTTCAAGAGCAACAACTAAATTATATTTTCGCGCTAGGTTTTTGGCCAGTCACAATGATTGGACCAATATTGTCTGAATCACTTTCGCAGCTTGATAAGAGTGGAAAAATATGAAGGAAAGTCTGAAATAGTTCTTTTTAGCATGGACCTACCCCAAAAATAGATTTGCAGTCCATTCGCTTGGATACAAAGTTCAAATTTTAATTTGCTATCGATGTTATTTGTTTTGTCAAACAAATTATGTTTTATTTACACAAGTGAAATGGCCTTTTGAAGTGGGCTCTTGAAAAAAAAACACTTCAAGAAATTTTAAAAAAAATTATAAATTATAATAAATTTATATAATATAGTAATATTGCTAATAAAAAAAAAAAATATATATATATATATATATATATATATTTAAATATATAATATATATTATAAAAATATTTGCAATTGTCTTCATTATCTTTTCAATTAATTTATTTAATTATATTATCTATATGTTTTTTTCTTTTTAGCTTTTTTTCCAGACCAGATATAACTGGTTTCAATATTCCACATTTTTAATAAACTCGTCCAATCTTCTTCTTTTGCTTTATCAGATTTTATATCTTATGTCTCGCGTGAATACTTATAGGTAAGCTTTTCAAGTAGTTCGTTTCTAACGTGTCTCCATAATCAATAAGCTACAATTTATATTATAATAAATATATGTATATATTTTTTCCTGTTGTCTGCAGAAATTTTGTGGACTTAAAAGATACATTTGCTTTTAGACTCGATTTCGTATTTATTCGTATTTATGAAACTATTTATATTTGCATTTATATGCATAATATATATATTTATTATATATATTTAATAAATTATATAAATATCATATTTGATTTTCATATATCCATTTATCATGCTATAATTTTTTCCACTATTGTATGCTGTATTATATAGGCAATTGTTCAATAAAATTTAATTCAATTTAATTATTAATTTTTCAAAGATATATTAATGGATTTCAGTTCAAAGCATCTCGATAAACAGATTTATGATACATATAGGGTAGAGTATTTCAGCTTCGTTCTTCTCATGTCCAGACAATTCTGTCATATTTTTTCTGTCATTTCGTTATCAATTTCAATTATGAAGCCCAGCCAAGTGCGTGGCTTTACAAATGCTTTGCGATTTTTGGCTGTATATTATAGTATTTGTGTTGTTATCAATAAGTAATTACGCTAGTATTTCAAGTGTGTCTCAAGTGTAAATGCTCGCACTTTATAGCTGTCCCTTTTATATGTTGTCGATTCTTTCTCTGCCCCATGTACGCACATGTGTGAGTATGTCTAGTATTTCCGGTTGGATCACTGCTAGCGGCCCAACCTATTGATTATTTTATTAGGTAGCTGAATAATTACAAGAAATTAAACGTTAAGTATGTACAAACAACACGTGCAGTTGAAATAGTCGTTGCTTGGACGGCAATCGTTGTTGTATGATTGCAAACGAGTCTACTACGTTACTCAATACTCTGGCGGAGGGCGCGGAGTGTGAGGTGGTGCGGAGAAACTGATACTCAATAATTTGACGTCTACGTCTTGAATATGAATGCAATTAATAATTAATTAAGGCATTCGTGTGTGAAATGCCAATGAAAACAAAATAATTAAGCCATAAACAATAAACTGAAGCAAAAGATACGAGTAAACGATTGACGAGTGAAGATGAATTAATCGCTAGAATACTCTCAAGTTTATTTCGTAAATAGGAAATACTCGGCAAAAAAAAAAAAAATAAAATATTAATAATACAAAATATATCAATGTGAACACATTGAAATACTGCAAAATTTTCATTATATATGAAAAATAAATAAAATAAAAAATAAAGAAACAAGAGAATAACAAATTTGAACAAAATTTTAAAAATATTGTAAAAATAAATATAAAATATTAAAAATACAATTTTTAAAATACTAAATCTGGCTCAGTTTCGTGTTATATATTTTAATTGTTTAATATACCAATTTTTTTCTTTATTTATATTTTTCATATATTTCAAGTAAATTTAATTAATTAATTAATTTATGTGTGCAAACTTTATTAAGTCTTTAGTCATTCTTTTTTATTTTAAATTGTGAAATTTGTGCAGTGTATTTTCGCTTCGTTTACAAAATTTAATATTTTACTTATATCTATAGACATATAAGAATTTGTATTCTCATGGAACGCCTAGCAAACTAGATTACGTATGTAGATACATTTTTAACACGGCAACAGAATATGCATTGAGTTAATTGTTGTTTAATGTGCTTTTATCTGCCATAAAATATAATTATAAATGCAAAATATAAAGCAAAACTAGATCAGATAATAATTAAAAACAAAAAATATATATATTTATATATTAAATTAATCTAGTATAAATATAGTATACATTTTTTGAACAAACATAATCTAAGAATAAACCTGATGCCATGCACACTTCAAGAGACCCCCTATAAGCGCGCATTATCAAAATTCATATTTTATGATTGTTTTGAACAGAATCTAATCAAGCATATAACAGAGCTTGTAGAGTATGTAAATGCAAGAGCTAATCTTTGATAAGCATTTAAGCAATAAAGGCGACCTAATCAGATGGTAGAAAATTAAAAACAAGAAACTTAAAAATCTGATAAAACAAAAAAAATACTATATCAAGTAGAAACATTCCATAAATTCTTGAGATTTGGCAATAATTGTGTTCAAATATATATATGAATAAATATTATATGTAAATATTATATTTGATATAATATTTATTTATTATATAATTAAACAAGTGAAATTTTCATTTATTTGTCAAATTGTTATAAAAAAAAATAAATAATAATAATAATAATAAACACGCGCTATTAAAATGTATCTTATCAGAGCCAAGCGAATGTACGCATGCACAGCAGAGAAAAGGAAAACAAAATATGAAGTATTATAAAAAATTTTGGTAAAAAGCTAAATTTCTATGTTTGAAGAACGAAGCTGAAATGCTCTTAGGCATTTCATTAATTTATTTAAAATTAAAATTTTAAAATATTTAAAAAATGTAAGTAAATAATAATTATTTTTTTAATTTGTATAAATTAATTGAAGTAATGGATATATTATCTTTTTCTTTTTAATTTTTTAATAAATATTTTATGCATATACAAGTAAATTATTGTAATTATTATTATTATTATTTTTTTTTATAAATTAATTGAAGCAATTAATTGATCCATTATTTTTCTTTTTAATTTTTAAAAACATTTTTTATGCATATACAAGTAAATTATAATTATTAATATTTTTTTTTTATAAATTAATTGATTTAATTGATTTATATTTTTTCTTTTTAATAAAGATTTTATGTATATATAAATTTTTTTTTTATTTGATGAGCTTTCATATTTAATAAATAGGTATTTATCTATATATTAATTTGATATACATATAAATATATATATCTTCATAAGATTGCAGCACGACTTCAAAAAGGTACACGTATATTTAATCTGTATCAAAAGATGACTCAATTTAGCTGCAAACAGCTGTTTTCCATATTTTTATTAACATTAATCTTGCAGCTTTAAATCTCTCTTGATTTAATTTTAGATTTGCTGTTGCTTTCAAGATTTTCGTATGTATATATTTTCATATTAAATTGACGAGCCTCAAAATAGCCAGAAATAATAACATAATAAGAGAAAGACAAATAGAAGCTAGCTAGAAATTCTAAATAGCCTTTCAAATAAATATTTTAAATTTTATACAATTTTATATTTTTTTTTATCACAGCAATGGTAAAAATCTATTTTAATTTATCATCAAAGCCTAAGGCGAAAAAACTTTTTGCAAATAAATTCTTTTACCTTCACAATAATAAACGTTCGTTAATTGACTTCCTCTATATGCTTTATATGTACATATATACCTTCTATATAAATAATATATGCGTTCTATGTCTGCAGGGGCTTTTAATCTAAGACAGCACGATAATAACTGTTTTTCTTATTAAAATAAATGTTTTTTCGACAAAGATAAGTCAAGTTCAAATGTACTCAGCAGGTGTCTGCAGTGAAGCAGAAAAAGAAACACAAACAAATTTCGAGTATGCCAAAAGTATGCTATGAAAAATTTATGATATGAATAGTTAAAGAAATATATATATAAATATTAGACCATTCCTAACTAATATATAATAATATAAGTAAATAATATTATTCAAGTAAAACTTAAATAAAATCCAGCCATTTTTCATGTTCCCACAAAAATTTCATAATTTACATTGTAAAATAATAAATGTTGGTTGAGCGCATGCTTAGATAAGCTCCTGAACAACGAAACATTTTGTTTTTTTTGTTAACCCTGAGTTCTATTGGGCATATAAAATCTAAGATATATACTACAGCCTAGATATATGTGTTCAACGATAATGTGGCGCATATCGAGAATTGAACGAGGCCCCATAAACCTCACATGCAAGGCTACATATCATGAAAACTGATTAAAATATATATATATATATATAAAAAAGAAGAAGAGAAGTATACCAGAGCAATGAGTCGCTCAACTCACCCATCATTTGCAATAGATTCTCTTCCAACATGAATGGATCGTCATAGCCCGAATTTGTTAAATTTTCGGTTTTCATATTTAACAAACTGGGCAACATTGAGGCATACATTTGTTATAAACTAATTAAGCGGCCAACACAATGCTATGAAATCTATATAGATATATATATATATCTGTATATATATCTGTGTATATATCCAACTATAATTATTATTCACCGATTGGTTTCCTCGTTTTGTTTTTGCCTCAGCTTGCAAGACGCGACAATGGGCAAATATTTGAAAATCCTTCACACTTGACGCAAATTTATTTTCACACAAATTTGCTGTTGGCGCATATTTTGTTGTTGTTGTTGTTGTTTTTGCACACACACATACATACACTTAAGTAAAGTTCAATATTTGCACAAATTAAAATTGAAAATAACGAAGACGATACTCGAAATGTTTTTCAACGATATATGTATACCTATATATAGACATATATATATCTAGATATATATTTACATGGATAATCAGGCTTAGGGTTAAACAAGTTGCAACACATCAATAAATAATGCAAATGAAATCAGTATTTTTGTCTTGTTTTCTTCTTGTTGTTCCTCAACTAATTCTATATATGCTTATCACAGTGTTTTTTTGTTTTTGACTAAATTCTAAATTGATTGTATTTTTATTTTTATTTTATTTTCTTTTTTTCTATTTGTTAGTTGTTGCGATCTCGATCGACCGGCACAATACGACGACGACGACGACGACGACGGACACCGGCTATGTCGGTGCTCTCGGTGCTTCTATGTATTATAACCGCCCAGTGCGAAACACTGACTAAACCTCAAATAATGTTCTCAGCACGTACTAACTGTCTTAATATTATTTGTTGTAGATATAGAAGTCAACGTCGCCCGGCGACAGCGACGGCAACAGCGACAGCGACAGCAATGCCGAATGAGCAGCGCAGTCGCTGCCTCAGCTAACGTCGCTGTCGCTTGATCGACGTGCGTTCGGCTCTAGGCGAGAGCCAAACGGCAAACACACATAAAGTTTATTAAATATTATTACTATGCTAGTTGTTGTTGTTGTTGTTGCTGCACTTGTTGCTGCTGCCTTAGCAAAAAAAAAAAAAAAAATAATAATAATAATAAAAAATTGTTAACAATTTACGGCGATTACAGCTCGGCGCTCGAATCGTCTTGTGTTCGTGCCAGGCCAGTCAGCCAGGCTAGTCAGTCAGCTAGTCAGCCAGGGCATGCGCAGTCGGCTCTGTTCTGGCCTGTTATCAATCTTCTATATATGTATGTATATGTGTATGTATATATTGCTATGTGCATACACAGGTCTAATTGTTTAATGGCTGTTATACATATGTATGCACACAAAGTGTCGCACATTAACAACAACATAAACATCATAGAATCATTTGAAGCTTTTTGGTTTTATTCTTTTTTTTGTGTGTTTTATTATTTATTTAGATTTGCGGCACGATTATTGCGACTGTACTTCAGATTTACCTACGCACTTAGGCGTCGACAATCGCTTTTGACTATTTTCCAAGAGCTTTTTTGTTTTGATTTTCATTTTATTGTAATGAAGTTCAAGTTCAAATTTGATCACAATTATCAGAATTTAAAAATATTTTGAATATGACAAAAAAAAAAGAAGATATTTGAACTGAAATATTTTTAGATAAATTTCTTGTGAATACAGTCGAATACAATTTAAAGAATTTGCATTAATCTTACACTCTCTATGCAGCTATCAGTTGAATTAAACACATTCAATTAAAAGTATATCAAGCATAAATCATTTTGTGATAAGACTTTAAGAAGTTGTGTACAAGATCTAAAATGGAGCATTAAGACAACAGCAAATATTGGAAAACAATAAAGCGTGATATGAAGATAGTAACAGCGAGAGAGAGAGAGAGAGAGAGAGAGAGAGAGAGAGAGAGAGAGCTTGTGAAACAGAGAGAGCAAAAAAGGTTGCAGCAGCAATTTACGATGAAATACTCTAACTTAAGGGAATATGATTTTTGTTGTGTAAATTATTGGAATAAATATCATATAGAATTTTCCATAAATTATTTTAAAGCGTTCTCTTTAATACCTTTGACAAAAAGATCTAGAAAGTCCTATTAAATACATAGATTTCATTCCAGAATAATACATAAATTAGAACTAATTTAAAAAATATATATTTCTTATAAAAAACATATATGTATAATATATAATATATAATATAAATAATAAATTATTATTTAAAAAAATCCTAACAATTAAAAGTAATTTATGTTCCCATAAAATAATCTATATACAAATGTTTATTTTTGTTTGCAAATTAAAGCTTGATATGAATACTAATTTCTATAATTTAATTTATTAAAAAAAAATAAATAATACTATATTTTTAATATATGTATCTATAAAAAATCTATTGCTTGATTAAATAGCTAAAATTGTTTTTAAATGCAAAAAAAAATATTCCAGAACTTTTCATTATTTTCCCTAAATTATAATAAACAAAAGTTCAGCGCCATCTGCGTGTAAGAACTTTAACACTTGTTAACACACAGTCAATGAAATTATGCTGTAATGCAACACTTTTATTTATTTTCGTTAGGGTATGAGCTGTACGTCTGTCGCTCTCTCTCTTTCGCTCTCTCGATTATTTCTATTATGGTTCACTCATAGGCCTGGCCTGGACTGCGTGTCTGCCTATTTGTTGATCAGATCACTTTCAGCTTGGCAAACAAGCATATCACACAGCTCTGGCGACAGCGTCGAGTGGCCTGCTTTATCATTATCTGAATCCCGGAGTTCAGTAGCGACAGCTATACAGATATATATATATGTATATATATATATTTGTACATTATAGGTCGCTCTGTTGATATGAGAGTGAAGTAGTCAGCCAAGCTGGGCTGTCAAAGGCGCTCGCTTATCAGTCACGGGCCATAAATATATATATACATATATATTATGTATATATAGTATAAGTTTGTCTGTATAGAACCAAAAGAAGCTTGTGAAACAGACACAGTTCCAAGCTGTGAACGTTGTGAGCCGTGTCTGGCAGCCGGACAACTAAATCGCACATAGATTAATGATTCGCTTTGATATAGGCTGCCTCTGGGTACCGGTCGCTGCCAAAGCGTTGACAAGTTGTTTTATTTATTTCATTTGTATTATATTTTTTGCTTTACAAAAATAAATGAAAGAATTTGCCGGTTGCTTGGCCCGTTTGGCTCAGTTCAGTAGCTAAGTTGGCGTTTTGTGTACCCTGTACCACATAGAAATGCAGTAGGGTATGATATGCAGATAAATATAGACATTGATGTAAGTAAAGTAATATATACTATATTAAATATTCTGTTCTTAAAAGTAAATAAAATAAATTCTTATAAAAATAATAAAAATTCAGTCATATTATTATTTGTATTGTAAGATTTTATTTATGCATATTTTTATTTCGTTTTTTAATATTTGCTATATACCTCAAAAAATAATGATACAAACTTTTGAAAATCTTCATATATTAGAGTTAAAAATCCCAATTCAATTAAAATATTTTCTATTTGATCATTTATTATATATTTAAAAAAAATATAAATATATAATTTTTAAGTTTTTTATGAAGAAGTAAGCTTAATATTCTAATAAAAAAAAAAAAAAATAATAAATAAATAAATAAAATGGCAAACTATGAAATAGAGAATAAATAAATAAAATAAATGAAATGAATCAATTTCAGCTGCAACTATAAAATAAATATTTAAACAAATACAAAAATAAGTAATAATTATATCAAAATTAATAAATAAATGAAATGGCAAACTATGAAAATGAAATGATTCTATTTTATGGTAGATAATTCCCAGACAATATAATCTTTTTTTTAAATGAATTCACTTCCTAAACTCGCCAAATATGCTCAAAAACCGCATTCACAGCGTATCTGTTAGTCGAGTTAATTTCAAGTTCAATTGTTTTTGTTTATTCTTTAAGCTGCATTTAAAGCCTGAGCTGGACATTGGGCGTTGATTGATGCTTGTGATTCAATTGAATATAATTCGCTGGCAATGCAACTATGTGAGTGTGTGTGTCTCTCTCTCTCTCTTTCTCTCTCTGTGTGTGTGTGTGTGTGTGCACCTCTGCGATTACCATTCAACATTCAACATTCAACACCCGTGTCGCACACAACACTTACTCATGCTCAATCATCGGAGCTGGAGGCAAAGCCAGAGCGATGTGGATGACGACGACGGCGTGTCTTGTTGCTATTGCTGTTGTTGTTGTATTTCTCGCACTTTAACCGGCGCGGCTGAATACGCCGGAATTTCTGTGACGAAATCAAACGGCGTTGGTGGCAGCGAAGGCGATGGCAGTTTTGTTTTTCTTTTTGTTGCCTTTTGTTATTGTTTATTTGTTTCATTTTGCTTTTGCAGTTGTACTTTGACTTATATTTTTTTTTTTTGCTGTTTTCGAATGCCCGGCTAAAGTTGGCAACGTCATCGCTGAGGCTGGCAGTCGTGCTTGTGACGTCATAACGCTTAACCAAATTGTCAATTAATGCTTATCAATCAGACAAATTCTGTGTGTCACGTGTTGTGCTATCAAAAATAATCAAAGGCAATTCCAAGAAATTTCCTATACAAAAAATATAGATTTAAGCCTACAAGACACAATATTATTTATTATATATAAAATATATATGTATAATATATATATTTATAATGGCATATATCGTTAAACCATATTGGTTAGTTCTGTCTGCTTAGAGATATCTATAGGTTGCCTTAGCTTATGTCAGTGTGCAGACGATTTTATCGTAATATCAACAATTTTAGCATTTCAACTTTCTCAATTTCCGCTGGAAATTCACATTGCGTGATATATTCCAAATCCGGAATAAATATAAGATATAGCTTCTTGTTTCCGCTTTCTTTTGCGGGAATAATCCCAAAAAAATGTATTGAACTATATTATAACATAGTCATAAATAATTATTTCCTAAACTATAATATTATTATATATAATTAGTTTCTATAACATCTGTATAGTTCTATCTATTTAGGTAGCGTCTTTCTCTTTCAGTATTATGAAAGATAAAGAAAAACATTCCTCATTCTTATGTTAAAACTTCATAGTTTCATTAAATATATATGATTATAATATTTTAGTACAATTCTAATTGAATCAAATTGCTTTTAAATATTCTCTCAAAGTCGTAATCAACATGAATTTCCGGCAAATGTGAGTAGTGAAAATGTTAAATCCAATTAACTTTAAAGTTTCTGTGACTTATCAACTGTAAACAAATGTGTTGGCTCTGCTGCCTCTTTTTCATTTTCATTATTTTTTATTTTTATTTTTTAAGAGTATTTTGATTCCCACAAGTGCTTGGCTGACAAATGCCCCCACATTAATGAGTCCGCAACGTTCTGGGCAATGCAATTGGAGCGACGGCATGTGCAACTGTCATATGGGGCAGAGATTGCATTAATTGCAATTACAAAATATGAGCGCATAAATATGGAAATATATATAAATATACACACATATAAATATATATATATATATATGTATATATCATATCTCGCATGGAATGAATGACGCATATGTTTTGGTTTGAAATCGAACGCACTGAGCTAAATGAATCACGAGCGCTGCCTGAGGATCGTCGCCAATTGTGGCTACTGTACAGTTGTCGCCCGTATGTGTGTGCAGCCCGGCGTTTCCTGCATGGGTGTGGTGTGAGAGAATGTGTGTGTGTGTGTATGTGTGTGTGTGCGCGTATGATTGTCAGTCCGATGAAAATAATGAAAACAACTAAAAGAAGTGAATAAGTTGAATGAAAGCGAAACTTAATGTAAACGACTAGCTTATACCCTGTAGATGTTGAGCGAACAGAATTAGAGCAGGAATAATAGAATATAATAATAATAAATGCAAAAAAAAAAAAAAAAATTATAATATATATATTTAAAAAAAAAATTGTCAAAAATTTGGAAAAAAAATACTAAGTGTAAAAATATATAAATATAATTAATCCGAACAAAATTATTAGATATATTATTAATTTATTATACCCTGAACCCATTGAAAATGGGAATTCAGGGTATAATGGTTTTGTGAAAATGTATGTAACAGGCAGAAGGAGACGTCGCAGACCCCATAAAGTATATATATTCTTGATCAGCATAAAAAAATAAGTTGATCTAGCCCTGTCCGTCTGTCCGTCCGTCCGTCCGTCCGTATGAACGTCGAGATTTCGGAAACTACAAAAGCTAGAGAGCTGAAATTTCACATGAACACTCGTATGTTACCTACGCAATACGAGTTTATTTTGTTTTTTCGATAACTCGTCCCATTTCCAAATTATCGATAAAAAATCGAAAATTCGTTTCCGTTTTTTAGGTTTTTTGGGTATAACTTCTACACCGTTTTAGCTAGAGACTTCAACTTTATAAATTTAGATAGATATTATGGATACGCAGATTTTGTAGTTTTCAGATTTTGGATGCCACGCCCCCTTCGCCCCCAATTTGAAAAAACGCATTTCAAATACTAGAGACTTGCAATTTGGCAAATAGATAGATTTATATACTCTTAATCTATTCTAAAAATTTCATGAAGATCGTCCATCTAGAAATGGAGTTATTAGCGTCCAAAGTTCAGCCCAACCCACCCCCAAGCCACGGCAGCAACTGCGCAGTTAGCAGAGCGCGCGCCTCTGAGTGCGTAAAGAAGAAGAGTATCACTTTTTTGCAGGGTTCAGGGGATCTCGTAGTCGAGCAGTCTCGACTAGAGCCTTCTTACTTGTTTTATTTTAAATTTTATTTCTGAATGGCTGGCGATATTTATAAGTTATCTATATTTAATATAAGAATTTTTAACTTTTGAGTTTTACTTAAAAAATATACAAATTAAAAAAAATAATAATAATATCCAGCTCTAAAAGTGTAGAGCTAGCACTAAAGTTAAAAGCTTTACAAAAGAAGCTATACAAAAATAATGTTTGACTTATATGTACAACGTTAAGAGCTTGATAAAAATATTATATTTAAATAATATTTATATATAATATAGTAAAAGTTTGGATAAATATAAAGGTAATTAAAACTCAACTGCAAATATTTACTTTTGCATACAATTTAGTTAGGCATGGTCAACGAAATCTTTTTGCTATCTTAACCAAACATCATTGCGTGACCTTTTTATAGGCCCACTTTCACTCACCATTTACAGGGTATAATAAAATGCATGTCATGTTTATGACATTGTTGTGTGATGTTGGTGTGTGTGTGTTTGCATGTCGCATTTTCCCGGCCTGTGCACATGTGGATAACTTGACTCAACTTGTCAATTTCCAGAGAAATATGAAAATTAGCCAAGCCAAAAGGCGCCGCCTCTCGTCCCTCCCACACACCTATACAACAACTCTCCAGAAGTTGCCCCAAACCCGACCCTCTCTTTGAGCTTCCCTTTTCGTTAAGTGAGTTTTGTGCGAAAATTTTATTATTTTATTTGCATACATATTTATATTAACCATACAAAGCAATGGAGCTGCATTTATTTTTGCACTGACTGATCACTGACTGAGTGAATGTGAATGTGAGTGTGTGTCACTGTGTGTGTGTTTGAGAATTTTGTATCCATAGGATAGCCATGTGATTTGCATGTGTTGTTCGTCATCTGCGTCATGAACAACATTATCATTAAGCAATTGCAATTGCAGTTGCTGCTGCTGTTGCTGTTGCAATTGTTGTTGCTATTATTCACGACTGTTATGACAATAATTATGATCAACACATTCATCATCATCGTCACAATGAATATCGCTGATGATATTCATAATGTTTGACTGCAATTTACTATTTACACTTCATTAGGCGGCAACAACTTTAAGTGAAATGTGTCCACATTGCTGAGTGCTTCGAATGCATCTATATATATACATATTATCTGTATGTTATATGAATATATGTATAGAGCAGATATTTGTTGAGATTGAGAAAAAGTGACCGCCTAATTGAAAAATCAGCTCAAGTGCTGCGCTCGTATTTTTACGTTGAAAACAACTAACCCGGCACTTAACACTTGACTCGGAATAAAGTTGAGCGCTTAGCTCTATCCGAATTAGATAATGATGGTTTAAGAGCTCAGGAAACAAAATTTGTTTCAGAGTCAAGGTAATTGATTCGGAGCGCTGTTAGAGCAGACTAAACATTTTTTTATATAATTGTTTTAGGAATGCTTTGATATTTGTGTGTGGCAAATTAATATTTCGGAGTAGATTCAGAGTGTCTATTGCGTTTAACATTTTCGGAGTACTAAGTTTTCATTGTTTTTCGGAGTCCTATTTTCAAGTGTTACTTATTCAGACTTCTAATTTTTCGGAGAGGTTTTTTTTCGGAATGCTTATTTTTAGTGTTACTTTTTTTTTTATTATTTATTTTTAAGAGTTATTTATTTGGACACTTTCGGAATAGGTTTTTTTTTGCTACTTTTTTTTTTATTTAATAAAAGTTTACCTAATTTCTTGGCTTGGTAACTATTGTATAAAAACTTCGCTATAAAACTAATTATTAATTCAATTCATTTATTTTCTTTATAGATTACAAATATATGAATATTTCGTTTAAAATAACCTTCGTAATATCTAAACGTATATTATCATAATTTATTCATTAGGTCAATAAATATTATATCTTTAGAAAGAAATCGCATTGAAAGTTGAACTCGTCAATGCTTACCGAGACTTATCTAAAGTTTCGGAATAATTTCAAGAGCCCAAGAGCAATTGCATTATTGTTTACTTTTATGATATGTCACATAAGACGACTGTACTATTATCTCTATGATTAAATTAACGAGTGTCCGAAGCGGATATACAAACTAAAGGAGAACAAAAAATGAACAAAAATAAAAAATAAACAGAAAAAAAAACGCTCGCTTAGGAGCAAACGATGTTGATATCGTGGAAGCCATAAATATATTTCATAAGCACGGAAATACTATCTAGATAGCCTTTAAAATTTTTAATTATAATTATAAGCAGACCAATATTAAAATAAATAAAAAAAAGCTAAGAAAAGAAGACCTTCACGTGAATGTGGAGGGGAAGATGGGACGCAGAATGTATAAAATATTATTAAATCGGGGCAATGCACAAATCAATTGAGTTCGCGTCTAGCCGATAACCTCCGTAGAATAATATCAGCGCAGAGCTATGTACATATATATAGACATATACGTATATATATATAGACATATATACTATGTAGGCTGTGTAAATATATGAAGCTTTGGGTGGGTCAGCCAAATGCCTCAACTACTTAGCATGGGTTTTATTTTATTTTATTTTAATTTTTTGTTTTACTTTACTTTAGTTAACTTTACTTTACTCTACTTTTTTTCTCTGTATAATGCCCGATTTCAATGTTGAAAAATCAAATTAAGTGCGAGTAGCCGAGTGCGTTTCAGTTGAAAATTGTTTTCGTCATGTCAGCGTAGCGCTTTAAAAGGTGACACTACACTACAAATAGCCCATGGAGAGGGGCCTGTTCCGTCAATATCTGGCTGGGCTAGCCAGCCTAGGCAGCTATATCTAGCTAGCTAGCTAGCTAGCTATAAATATTCAACAATTAAATGCTGGGCTTATGTCTAGGGGCTTGAGCCCGGGCCACTTCAGAACGACAGCAACAGCGACAGCGACTAGGTTTTTATTTTACACTCAGTTTTGTTTTTGTTTTCCTTAATTTTGTGTGTGTGTGTGTTTTTTTTTCTTTTTAAGTCGTATGTGTTTGCATATTTAACCCTTTGGGGTTAAGTTAAACATTGCGCTTACGTTTTATTTCGTTTTCATTTTGCGCGCCATTTTGCGATTTATTTTCAATGCTTTAATTGAATTTTGGTTTCTTTTTTTATTTCGTTGTTTTTCATTTTGTGCCGACAGCAACATTTTAAGCCGTCTTGTAATACTTGAAGTTAGCAATTTAGTTTATTTACTTTATATATATGTACATATTTTTTTTTTTACTTGCAATTATTGGATCGTAAAACAGTTGCTTATATCACGACTAATCAATTTTTTAATCTGCTTGTCCAACAACAAGTTCTTGCTAATCAATAAACAAATTATAAACATTTACAATGATTGCTCGTCTGGCTTATCAAGCGCCCATTCGCAAGCTGGTTTATCAAGGCTATTTCGCTTCTATTTATAATTCTCAAACCCACCCACCTTCCTCTCTCTCCTAAATTACTCCCATATTGTTCTATTATTTGCTGCACTTCGCATATATAAAACGCAATTCGAGCGCATTTATATATAGAAGTTGAGTTTTATTTTTTTTTTGGCCAGGCACGTGCCACGTGTTAGGCAGGTGAAACTGCTGCCCTGAACCCTATAGTTGATGGCTTCTAAAATTTCGGAGTAATATAAATTCATTTCAAATTGTGTACACAGCAGAAGCAAAACATTGCTAAGTAGCGCATTAACGTACTTCAATTAAATACATATGTATACAATACAAATTATTTTTTTAATGCATGGAAAATTATTCTTTAAGTTCGTATTATATATTAATATTGAAAAAACTTGTATATACCAAATTTCGGAATATATTCGGAGCAACATTCTTTGCATTTGTATGTAAACAAATTTCGGAGTAAATTCGGAGTAAGTTCTATATAATTTCTTTAATTTTACAATACATTTTAAATATATTATTTTTTTTTTTTAAAGTCGGAATCAATTAACAAGTATTTTCGGAATATTTCTAAATACCATAAATACAATAATTTAGGACTCAAAATTAATTAGAAATTACATTTTTCGAACATATAATATTAATTCACATTATCAAGAAATAATAAATAATGTTCGATGCTCCACGTCAGTAATGAGCTATTATGGGAGCCTTTCGGAGTAATCTATTAAATACTCTACATCCACTCAAGTGTCAAATTCATTGGATAGATTACCAAAAATAACACAATGCATTCTTTATCTATTTAAGATTATCTATTTAAGATTATGCTTCAAATAGAATTTATAAATTTATGATATTGATTATTATTGATTAGCTATCAAATCGAATCGAATCGGTGCTTAAAGTAATAGGCATAAGATCATAATTTTGAATACGACACTCACCTGGCTCATTGAGCTCCTGTTCCATTTGCTCCACTTTATTAATCTCCATTAGCTGCTGTCCATCGGTAATTGTCAGATCTTGTGGGTGCTTCATAATAAACGAGTGTACGTTCTTATCAATTATAATTCACAATCGTGTGCGAGTCATGCTTAGCAACTGTAAACGAACGATAACGATAGGTGCTTAGTATATATGTACATACATATATATTATACATATTTTGTAGTTGAAGTAATTGAACATGGAAACTGTAATACAAGTACTTCAACTAGTCTATCAATATTTTATAAACGTAAATGTCTTATATAGCTTTAATAGGTTTTCGATTGAAGCGATCCAACGATAAGCTCCAATAATATCCTCAATAAAAAACTAAGTATAATACAAGTATGTTCTCGTTACATGCGCGAGGTGAAAGGGAGTTATCATTTATGATCCAGTTAACATATAAATATACATATAGTATCTATATATACCAGGGTGGCAATATATTGGCTCTATCAGCCTTTCTAGTTGTCCATTTTTATGAGCGACTCATAAACCAAAACAACTCTATGACACACCCCACGCGCAGAGCTTTTTATTTGTGACTCGTAGCGCCAAAATATCATATTGAAATAATAATCTATTCCAAAAGCCCGTTAAGATAAAAAAACTAACTGCACACAAATGGCTTTCTTCATTTCTCTATCAGAAACAAATAGGAAAATAAACTGGAAAACAACAAATTTCAGGTTCAGCGATAGGAAATATGTGATTAGTATCAAGCGTTTATTATTTCTTGGCTATAAAAGTTTGATAAGCCAATGGCAGCTATATACGTGGTCCTAACTATCAAAGCGAGAGGGCCTTACCCCTAGCTAATCTCCACGGCAACAGGTTTTTATAGATTTCAGATCGTGCCGAAAACGTGACGCTTCTTTTCAGCTAAGTTAATAGGGTTTCGATATAGCGATTTGGTATAAAGATTTTTTATAAACGCCTTTTTTTCACACACACTTAAAATTATCTGAAATTTCAACAAATTAAAGATTCACAAATTTTTCTAATTTAAATTTAGTATTTGTCCTTATTTTATTTATTAATTTATTTAAAGAACGCTAAAGTTTCACTATATTTTTTGTACTCATCAAATATTACAATCATACAAATTTGGAGGAATTAGAACTTTGAAATCTTGGCTGTATTCAGAGCCTCGGTCATAAGTCGTCCAAAGTCGGCATGGATCATGGTAAAGAGCTTAACGGCACGTTCCTGTAGAAATTGACTGGCATCCGCTAGATGTTCCGAAATATTTCGCACCAGACGCTTACGTCCGCAGTTGTCTAGAGTATAGGTCCAAAAATCGGTAGCTTGACTGAAATTATCTTCCGTATCGCCGCTCATATAGCGATAGACATCACCCGAAACGGGACAGCAGGTCTGCAGAGCGAGAGCCCGAGAGCTCTCCTTGGGTCCACAAAACGAGTTGGGAAAGTAATTGGGTGCTCCATCCTGATTATCGTTCACAGTCATCGAACCGTCACGTTGGAAGTTCTTCACATTCACACGATACGGACAATTGACTGGAATCTGCATATAGTTAACGCCCAGGCGATATCGCTGTGTATCGCCATAGGCAAATAGACGACCCTGAAGCATTTTATCCGGCGACGGTTCAATGCCGGGCACCATATGAGCCGGACTAAAGGCTAACTGTTCGACTTCCGTAAAGTAATTGGTGGGATTACGATCCAAGACCAATCTTCCGACGGGCAACAATGGATACTCCTTTTGGGGCCACACCTTGGTCACATCGAATGGATTGAATTTGCACTTGCGGGCCTCCTCGTTGAGCATCACCTGAATGAACATACTCCAGCTGGGATAGTTGCCTTTCTTGATGGCATTATACAGATCACGTATGGAATAGTCTGGATCATGGGCAGCCAACTCAGCGCAGCGACGTGCATCCAAATTCTTAATACCCTGATCGGTTTTCATGTGGAACTTAACATAGAAGGTTTCTCCACTTGGATTCACCATGCGATAGGTATGTCCGCCATAGCCATGCATATGCCGATAGCCATCGGGAGTGCCGCGATCACTGAAATACATGAGCAGAGCGTGCATTGTCTCCGCTCGCAGCGACATAAAATCCCAGAACATGTCCGGATCACGGAGATGGGTCTGCGGATTACGTTTCTGAGCATGCACCAGGCTGGGAAAGAGCGAAGGATCACGCACATAATACACGGGCATATTGCAGCCGACCAAATCCCAGATGCCATCTTCCGTATAGAATTTGATCGCAAATCCTCGCTGCTCGCGCACCGTATCCGCCGATCCACACTCGCCACACGCCACCGAGAATCGCATGGCAATCGCCGTGCGTTTCTTGACACGTTCAAAAACCGATGCAGCACAGAATTTGGTTATATCATGGGTGCATTCGAAGTAACCGAAAGCTCCGGCACCTTTGGCATAGGCCACACGCTCTGGTATACGTTCCGTATCGAAATGCGTCAGCTCATCAAGGAAAACGAAATCCTGCAACAGGGCAGGACCTCGTGGCCCAACCGTCATTATGGCATCCTTGACACCAACGGGTATACCACTCGATGTGGTGCATTCCGTGGGTGGTTCTGAATCTTTATTCTTATAGTCGATTAACTGATTGGAAGCCGGATCACGTGAACACATTTTGAATTTCGTTTAAACCGTTTCAAATGTTATAGATATATGTGTGCAATATATAAAGAGAGATTGGAAACTATTTCAACTTCAAGAAATTTGGAAATCTGAAGCGAACTGAACGAGTGAACAACAATATATTATTTAAAGGAATTTCGAAGTATAATTCAGAGCATTTTCAATTAGAGAGAAGATATTCTGATTTGAATTTTGTTTTCGTTTCTTTTTAACTATTACTCATTCTATTGAAGAACTTCAAATACAGTTATTTCGAGACTGACATTGTCATTTCGGAATACAAATATTTGTTGTTAACAGCTATACTAACTAATCTTTTTTGAATGGGTCGTATGGGTCGATATATACAGTAGTTAACATATTACAGCAGTGCATGAATCATGAAAACTATTTTCACTTAATGATTCTGTTGGAAAGTATAGCTCATAAATGACAATTCTAAGCAGTTGGTTCAACAGTGCTTGATTGATGCATATTTGGTAGTAAAAATACTTAGAAGTTCGTAAACAAAACGTATTGAACAGTTAGTTATTGACTCGACTAACGCTCGATAGAACTATTCGTTCATGAACAAGAGAGTAGTTCAATGGAGTGCAGCATTCGGGAACGAATCTAATAAAAAAACTGATCATGAACCGTTCAATAGAACCAGCTACCTATATACATACATATCTATTTGTTAATTACATATTCGTATAAACATATAACAAAATAAATATGTTTATACGAGATCAAGCAGCAATTGGCTCTCTACTCTAACCTTATGACTAGCTCATCAAGTATGGCCAATTTGTCTGTGGCAATTATCTAACGGCTAGATTTTCGACGCATGCAAAGCTCTGTTTGCACGCGACACACGTGTCCATGGTTGAATAGCAGTCAATATACTAAGTAAGACTAAAAGCTTGAGTAGCTGAAATGTTAAGCAAATAGGCAAAACACACACACACACATATGCATGCACTCACACTAACACACTCACGATTGCATATGACATATGGAAACTTACTTGAAAGCTCGCCGTTGGAAGTAGCTGTCGCTGTTGTTGTTCTTGTTGCTTTTGTTGTTGTTGTTGTTGGCGTTAGTGGTATGCAGTTACTTTTGTTTTTGCTGTTGCTTTTGGTTTTTATCAGGCGCTGGGTCTGCTCTGTTATGGCTGTTGACTCTAGTTGACCGCATGAATGAAAGCGAAGCAGAGCGCAGAGCAGACGACCGAACGAACTGAGAACGGGAGACGCGCGTCACACACTTGTTGATTTCCTTCCTTTTTGTGCCTTTTACATGGTTCGTCTTTATAATTGAAAGCTGATGTTTTTTATGTTTTCGTCTTCGTTTTGTTATTTTTGTTATTTTTTTTTGGCACTCAAATCGTATTTTACACGCTTGCACACCTCTTCGTGTGCTTCTTATTGCTATTTCTTTGTTTTGCTTTGGCTCTTTTCTTATTATTATAATTTTTTTTATTACTATTGCACTTAAGCGGCTTTTCGCTGCCCTACTGTTGTTATTACTGTCGATGTTGTTGTTGTTGTTGTTCTTGTTGTTGTTGGTATTATATAGATGAGTGTGTGTATGTTTTGCTGCGCGCCAATTAAAGACGTTACGGCGAACACTTGGACATTAAAATGATTTTATTTTATTTTCAGCTGCGTCTCTGTTGCTGCATATTCATTTATATCAATCAAGAGCGATACATTTATATATGTATTAATATACACTGTTATTGTTTTTGTTTTTGTTTTTGGTCGTGTTCTCAGTGCGAAGTCGTCACTTGAACTCAACTACGGCTTCTGTCTGCATTGGTCGC
Source organism: Drosophila antonietae (assembly GCA_030914385.1). Lineage (NCBI taxonomy): Eukaryota > Metazoa > Arthropoda > Insecta > Diptera > Drosophilidae > Drosophila > Drosophila antonietae. The sequence continues at coordinate 42,397 of JAUESO010000054.1, read as the reverse complement.
CAGCGACGGCAGCGGCAGCAGCAACAAGTCCCTTCGCATCGAGAGTGAGAGAGAGCGTGAGCATGAGAGAGTGGCATGCAGTTATCACTCCATTGCTCGGCCGTGTGTCTCTCTCTCTCTCTCTTTTCTTTGGCACGCTCGCGTCTACACTTACACAGCTGCTTTGCTTACACACACACAGACGACGCTGTTGCTGTTACGTATTTGTTTTTGCAAAAATCAAACAATATTTTTTGTGTTGTTCACTTGCTATTTTGAAAACACGTCAGAATTGCATAAAATACGCGTGCTTGATTGGTTTTATTTTTAAAGCCAATATTTTACAAACTTTGCATTATTTTTGGAGCGGGGGCCTGTGCCGCTGGCAGCGGGTTGACTGAACCCACACGCTCACACAAATACACACAGCCGAACTAGACGAGGGCACACTACGTACCACAGACGAATACGAGCAATAGGCGACTGAAAATCAAAGTGGCAAAAATCAACGGCACAGCGAATCAGTAGGTGAGTGAGGGAATGTTGAAGAACGTAGCCAATTGGCAGACAAGCGAAACCAGATTCAAAAGGTTTATCGAACACTACAGCCAAAAATGTCAACGTTTTTTATATTTACCGAGAAGACGTTACGCCAAAAAAAATAGCAACAAATCACAAAAATTTAACAATATTTGAGGAGAGCGTAAGAATGTGGCATTCTCGCGCGCGCTCTCCCACTCTCTCGCTCTCACTCTCTACACACTCGTATCGTTTATGCGTGCATATGTGTGTGTGTGTCACTTGTCACGTCGCATAGTGCGCCGCACTGTGGGCGGCTGATCGGAAAGCGTGCTGCCAGCTGTTACAAAAGCTAATACTATAAATATCGATATGCTCGCAATCGATATCTGTGTTTGTGATAAATGCTGGACTCGCTGTTATTTAACAGAGCGATCGCTGTTTTGTTTAAACAACATAACAGTGCCTTAAAATAATTTTAAATCTTTCTAGTTAGAATTTAAAGGTTTTCACATCAAATGTTTATGTTTATGTTATGTTAGAAAAACTTGTTTATTGAGATATTTTTGCCTGCGAACTGGGTACAGTGGGCCACTAAATTAATATGTTTTTTTGTTTTTGTTTAAGTATATGTATATATGGTTTAATGCTCACTAAATATTAAAATATATTTGAATTATTTACTTAAATTTACGAATATTTTATATGTGTATATATGTATGCGTGTATGTATATAATATTTACAGTTGTTCAGTTAACGTACATGAACACATGTACAGTTATGGTATGTTAAATAAATAATAAATTAGTATAAAGCTCAATGCTTTTTTCCATTTGCTTTTGTTTTTGTTTGTTTCATTTGTTTTGAAATGCGCTCTCTGGGCGACGACATATTTCATTTACAGTTTTACAGGAATATTACGTATACGTAGCTATAATATAAGTGTTTATGTAAGCATAGTGGGAAAACAGTTATACATAGCAAAGTTTAGTATAGATTTTGAATAATTTTGTTTGTTTGCATATCAATTACATTTAAGACACAATTGTTAAGTAAGTTTTTGTTTTGATTTAGTTTTTTTTTTTTTTTTTTTGCTTTTAGAGTAAGACCATAAAATATGAAAAAAAGGGGAAATTAATTTAAATAGACAGTTACATAAATTGCACTAAGTATTAAGTATTTAGCTTAGATTTGTCACGTGCTGCAGATGTGAAACACAGGTACGATTGATTTTCTCATTTCTTTATATTAATTTTCTTCTTTCTTCATTCTTCTTTAGCTGCGCTCTCTATTGTTATACGCTCGCACCTTGGCCACGGTGCACTCGAGCGCCGCCTGGATGTCATTGAAAACGGGCACGCCCTGCCGCTTGGCCAGATCGATTAGATACGAGCGACCGCGATTGTAGTCCTTGATGGCGGCCACAGTTAACTGCAAAGAATCCAATTGGAAATTAAATTAGAATTTTGTTGTATGGGAAATGTAGTTTAGGATTTTATTTATTTTTTTTTGATAACTTATGAGTAAATGTGAAATTTTTAATTTGGATTTGATTTAAAAAAATGTTCTTTAGATCTAATATAATATATACACTAATAAAATAGTATATTGTAAAAGCACATACAATAAAAAAAAAACATTATAAACAATAAAATTATATATACTAATAAGTTTTAAAATAAAGAAATATTTGAAATACCAATAAATATTAAATATGAACATTAAAAAACAATCAATAAAATATATTATATTCTATTTTATATATCGGAGAGAAAAATTATATATTTTGTATGGCTTTGTGGATATTCTTAAAAATCAGAAAATTCCTAGATATTACCTAATTTATTTAAAAATAGAAAAATTTGTGAATTTTCTTGATTTGATAGGCAAAAAATAAAAATTAAAAATAAGTTTGACATAAAAATTAAAAAAAAATAAATAAATAAATAAAAATAGAAATAAATATAATAAATACTATTATATTTACAAATTAAATAAAATATCACATTTATCTTAATGTAATAATTATATATATTAATTAAAAAAAAAAGGAAATAATAATAAATATTAAATTAGTTTAATATGTAATATTTATAATTAATTTAAACAAAACTAAACTGAATAAATCCATAATTTATAATATATTAAATAATCTATTCTCTTTTCTTAGGCCTTAAGGTCAAGCTAGATAATAAAACATATTCTCATATTAAAAAAAAAAATGTTTTATAGTTATCTTATCTCTCTTGAGTTCAGATTTTTCAATGCTTATCAGAAGAATATAGTGAATAAACTAATACAAAATGAACTCAATAATCTTAAATTCTTCTCCACATTTTACCATAATTTCTATCAAATTCCGATTCTTTGCTCACCTTTTCTCCGCCCAGCACACAATTGTCGGGCAGCATTTGGACGGCCAGCACAACGTTGTACATGAGTCCGATGCAGTGGGCAGCCAGTGTCATGGGCGCCAGTGAGCGCGTCTCATTCGTGATGACAAAGAGCAGCACACGGCTAGAGTCCAGGAGAGCGGGATTGTAGAGACTCTGGCGCACAGCGACGGGCGGCAGTGACCAGCTGAGCGATTCCTCGGCCACGGTTAGCTCCTCCTGTTCCTCCAGCTGCAGCTGATTGCCGCGACACTTTCGTCGCGTGCGCACAAAGGAGCGCTGCTGCTGCTGCTGCTGCTGATCCTGCGTGGCAGCCACGGGTGGCGTTGTTGTCGATTGGTCCGACTGCTGCGTGGGCATTTGCTGAATACTCTCATGCAGCGCCGGCGTATGGAAGCTCACGTTCATGGCCTGCAGATAGGGTGCCGCCAGTTGTTGGCGCCATTTGGTGCGCAACACACAGCTGCCGCCCAAATACACATCGCGCAGATCCAGGCCAGTAGAACAGCATAGGGCATCACCGGCACTGGCTATGGAACTGCTGCTGGAAAAGACCGAATCATTTGAGTCACTCTCCTCCTCCTCCGTGGCGGGCTGATTGATGCTGCTGCTGTTCGTGTTGATGTTGCTGCTGCTGTTGTTGTTGCTGTTCACTGCCATAAACGGTTTGGTTTCTATCGTTTTGGTTGTAATTATTTCAGTTGTCTCTATCGATTCCACATTCAGCATTATGTGTGGCTGCATTTTTTTACCTACGGACGAGCCGAGCGGCTGCGGTGACGATGTGCCGCTATCCCGACTGCGACTCAACTGCTCGAACAAACTCTGGCGCTCCAGATCGTGACCGATGCCGCTGCTGCTATTCGATGGGACGCTGGCATTGCTCGACGTGCGCGATATATTCTTGCTGGCAGCATAATAGATGTCCACATCAGGCGCTAAAGATGGAGCAAGAGAAAACAAGTTTTAGTTTAGATCGAGAGATTCTCTTCACTTCATGCTCACCATTGGTAAAATAGACCTGCGGCGGTGGCACATTTGTTCCCTTGATGGGCGATATGCAGCCGCTCTCGTGTATCTCCTGCTGCAGCACTGAGAGATATGCGGAGATCACACAGAACAGATCGAAATCGATGAGCTGTTGCTGTGGGTGGTGCTGTTGCTGCTGCTGTTGCTGCTGCTGCTGTTGGTCCTGTTCCAGCTGCTGTTCACCCGCTTTTGTACTTTGCGTTTGTAATAGTTTCAATGATTCGCGTTGATTGATTATTATCTTATTTAGATTATCTAAATTAACTAAACTCTGAGCATAGCCTAAAAATAAGAGAGCACGTTTGCACTGTTCCACAGTGAGTAGTTCGCTTTGGGGACTAACGCGATCAAAAGCGCCGCGTACGGTACTAGAAAGATACAAGAGAAACAGTTTGATATTAGATATAATATTTATTGTGATATAAGAGATATTTTCATAATATATTTGTATAGAAGCTTAAATCATATAATCTAGTATTTCATGAATACATTTTGAGTACATGGGCAGCTTCTGATAGTCAAACTCTCTCTTTCTTTTTGTAAAACCCCATTTAACACTTTTAGAAATCTTTAGTCCGCCATTTAATATAATCACTTCATCGCATATTTCTTATTATCTCGGATTTCTGATCTCGTGTCGCGTACCTTACCTCATCTCACATCATCCGAGATCATATCTCCCTCTCTCATTTCGCAGCTGTCATTCATATTCCATATTCCATCTTTCTATCTCCTATCCCACATCCCATATGTCACATTTCCCATAATCCATCTCATACCTTCTCTATAATCTATATTCCATATTCCATTTCCCATTTAACATTTCTCATCTTTTGCCAAACCTCTCATGTTCCACATTCTATATTCCACATTCCATATTTCACATCCCCTCAACTTTCCCGTCTCTCAACTTCTATATCAGCCAACGCATTTCTCCCCTTTCCCACATTAATACTCACTCTAATATAGAAGATATTTTGGACGGTGGATCTCTGATGCCAGATAAGATATCCTTGGTGCGCTGCAATCCAGATGGTATATTATCCAGCACTGGCAGACCGCGACGGGAGACCAGCTCCTTAAGTATCATTTGATTGCGACTTAAATCGAGGTATTCTCTATAAAAAGAAAAAAAGATTAATATTTATATACAAATTGAAGCCTAGCTATAAACAGTTAAACATACTGATGCGAAATAGGCTCGTGCAGGATATTCTGATTTGGTTTATAGGGATGCAAAACCAACACCAGCTGCTTGCAGTTTTGACCCGCTATGTGTGCCGCCTCGATGGCACCAGCAGATGCGCGTGTTTCCGAATCCATAACAAAGAATAATACGCGTGCCTTTTCCTTCGCTCGATGCTCCAGCTCGATGAGATCGGGCGTCCAATCCGATACTTGCTGTAAACAGATAAAATAATAATAGTTAATATATATATTCCATTTAGATATTACAATTTAGTTATACTTACAGGATTATAGAATGAAATGCCAAGCTCTTTGAGTGCGGGTATTGCTACATCGGCTCGCCATGTTGTTGGATTGCACGAGCCACCGAGAAATACTTCGACGGGCTCATTGCTGGCATTCTTCTTCTTCTTGGTGTCGTCGACGCTGCTAAATGATTTTGTACTGCGCAGCTCTGTGGCATAATTCTCTGATTTTTTATTATAATGCTTAGAGGCAGGTGTTGTAGTTGTTGCTGTTGCTGTTGAATTTTGTGTTTTATTGGAGCTATTCGCTGCTTGAGCAGCTTCGTCCTGCTGCTGCAGTAGAGAGCTGGAGAGTTGTTGATATCGGACATCACTGAAGTTCGATGCATTCGATAGGTTTGAGGCGCTAATAGGAGAGAAAAAATAAATTAAATTTTATTGTCATTTTCCATGGACTTCAAAAACTCACCGAAAACGCTTCAGATCCGCAGCCAGCACACAAAATTGTCCAAATGTCAAGCCGTTCGACTGACCTCGACCCTTGCGAGCCACCTTCTTGGCCGTTTGCAGCATTTCGCTGACTGTTTAAAGAAAAATTTGCAATTAATTTATTTTATTTATATTTAACATATTTTCCCTTTTTATTTGCTGCACTTACTTTGCTTTTGGCTGGGATGAAAGCTTAGCTCGTGGAAGAGCTCCTGTGTCCGCTCATCGGGCACAACATTGCAGCGCGCTTTGGCTCTCCAGGCATTCAGAATTTCTCTGTAAATAAAGTGAATAAAAAATACAATTATTAAATAAGTTATTTACTTGTTGATTATTATAATTAACATTTAACTGTTATTTACTTAGCCTAAATGCATTATTTCATAATATACTTCACATTCAGGTTATTTAATTAGTCAGAGTTTCTTAAATAACAAATTGTAAAAAATGAATGTCTTTGTTGAATGATAAATCGCCTTTCTCTCCGCTTTTCAAATGGCGTTGTAAAGTTTATTTAATTTTCAAGCTTTGCTTATATTTTTAATGCCTTGTTTGTGTTTGTCCCTCTCGTCCTCATTTCTCATCCTTCATCTAACAAGTTACCTTTCGTCTTTTATCTTTCATCTCTTATCCCTTATCTCATATTGTCCGTCTCATCTCATCTACCACGTCTTACCGACTATCTCTTATCTCTCATGTTTCATCATATCATTCCTCATTCCTCATATCCCACCTCCCGCTTCTCATATTCTCATATTCTATATTAAATATTCAATATTTAACAATCCATATTCCATATTCCATAATCCATATTCCACATTCCACTTTCCATATACCATATCCCATATTTCACATTCCATTTTCTATATTCCATTTTCCATATTCCACATTCCATAATCCATATCCCACATTCCATATTCCATATTCCATATACTATATTCCATCCCACATGTCTCGTCTTTCATCTCTCATATCTGATCTCTTAAGCGAAATGAGACGCATCCCTCAAATTCTATTTAACATTTATTTTCTCTCACGAGTTCAAGATTATAATTTAAGTATAATACAGATATAGATATCATCAAAAAATAATATCATCAAAAGAGAAAATATATTATATATAATAATAATATATTTAGACTTTAAGAGCCATTTTCTATTATAGATATCCAGTATTATATTTAATTGCATTATTATTTTTTTTTAATAATTCATAATAACTCCATTTAGCTATAAATTATAATTCGTATTTAAAAATTCAATTCACTCTAAAAAAATATACAATAAATATTCCTTGTTAATTACTGTATAAAACTTTAAATCAATCGAGTTATGTCAAGTCAACTCAATGCAGGAACGCCATAAAAAATATAAAAAAAAACAAAGTCAACTACCTGTCTTAACAAATGCTTTACGACACTTTCCTTATATGTAAATGGCAATAGCAATGAACCAACTGAAGGACACGCACTAACATGACTAAACAAAAAATCAGCAACTGTTGTAAACAAAAGTAAGAACAAAACAAAATAGTTTTATGGCAACACAAAAAAAAAAAAAAATGGTTAGCTATAAATGTTTTCAAGTGGTTTCCAATTGGAATCGGATGCGAGGCACGTTCCATGTTTCGAGAACACCAAAACGAGTCAAAAAGCGCGTCATGTTCAGCACTTAAGTGACAAAAACGAGAAATTGGCCATAAATGAGCGAAATAAAAAAAAAAAAATGATGCAAAAAATTGATGTTTTTACGCTATTTGTGCTGTGGCAGCTGCTGTGGCAGCCTCCGGCATGTCAATTGCGGCGTTTGCTTCCGTATTTCCTTTTGCCACAAATTGGCAGCTAGACAGCAGCGGCAACAACAGCAACAACAACAACAACGACTGCAATCGCGTTGAATACAATGGCAATTGCATCATTTGTGCAGCGAGCTGAGTTAAAGAAATAATTTATTTATTGCAAATATTGCGCATACGTAGCGTGTGCCAGAGAACAAGAGTACAAAAAAATAAAGGAAATTATCATAGATGCCATATGCATATGTATATATATATATAGTATGCATGTGTGTATATATATACTATATATGTATGCATGCTTGTATGTTTATAGAGCTGATACTGTAGGCGCTGATGGGCAACTCAAACTGAGCAAATAATATTTCGCGACGCAGTTACTCGATTTCCATTTCATTTTGAAATACACACACACACACACACAGAGTCTTGTGTATATAATATGTTTTGTTTAATAATACATTTTGTTTTCGTTGAATGGAAAACGCAAAAATGATATCATACACAATTTCAATTGTAAAAACAAATTTCGTAAACAACAACAAAAATCATAAAATAAAAACAAATTTGTTCATTTTTGCTTTTTTAGGGCAGTTGTAAAAATTTTAAATACAAGTTATTAACGTTGAACAAAATTGCCACATTAGCACATTTAAATTTTATATGTAAAACAAATTGAATATAATAAAGCTTAAAAAAAAAAAAAATATATATATATATTTAAGCACTTTTTAAATATTTTTAAAAATTTCTTTTGTTTTTTAGCTGCTTGTCTTCTGAGCTACGCTTGGCGACTAAATTTAATTTGTAATTTAATAAAGTTAAATTTATATTCATTTTTAATTTACTGTCCATTCGTTGTACCCTTATCAGCTAGCTGTCAATTGAGAGCAGCTCGGGAAGCTGACGTCAAGCCGGTGTGTTGATTAATATTATTACTATTTTATTTATTTATTTATATTTTTTTTTTAATGTCGACCATGGCAAATTTATACACAAACAAATTAATAGCTAATTAAGCAGCTACATAGACATATGCGAATTTATAGAAAATTTATAGGCGCCAGCTGATAAACATTATAAGCAAATCAATTTCAAATACAACTACTGATGTCAGGAAGTTTTTTTCAGTAGAGATTTTCTGATGTCAGAAATATTTACATAGTCAGTTAATAAACTAAGTTTGCTTTGAAATAATATTGAAATATATTCCATAATATTACTCAAATGAAAGAATAATAATAAAATAAAATAAAATAATAATAATAATTATTTGAATAAATTATTATATGAATTAAATATTTAAAATAATATATAAATCAATTGGCTTAAAATTTAAATTAAATAAAAAAGATAATATTTAAAATATATTATAAATTTATATTAAAATACTGTTAATAAAATGATAAAGAAATTATTTAAATTAAAAAAAAAAAAAAAAAATAATTAAATGAAGAAAAAATAATAAAATATTTGTTTCATATTTTTATTTATATTCTAAATTTATATTAAATTAATAGTATAATAAAATGATATAGAATTTCTTTAAATTAAAAAAAAAAAAGTAAAATAATAAATAACTAAATGAAGAAAAAAAGAATAAAAAATTTGTTTTATTGTTTTTTTTTAGTTTTTAAAGATATATAAATTTAATAATTATTTACATAATACTGTGTCTATGTATATTTTTACTAAATAATTAACAAATAAAATTATAAGTACATATGAAAATATCAAATATATATATTTTTTTTAATTTATTGATCTTGGGTCTAATAATTGAGCAAAACAAAAATAGTTTACAAATTTTATGACTTCTTCAGTCTATAATCTAGCTAATTTAGTGCAGCCATAAAAAAATGTGTATAGATAATAATCTGAATCGAGTGCAATGTTCCGGGGTGAAAATTTTAAAATAGTAGATTTGGTCATTCATATAGAATCATTTATACCTTGAAGCTTAAATGATTTCATTTTAATTAATGAGTTCATATTTTTAATTGCCTGTTGATAATAATATACTATTTATAATATATATTTTTTTATTTATTAATATTTATTTATAATATATTTTTATTAAATAAATAAACTCAAGATAGGATTTATTTTAATTCTTTTTTAATAATAAATAATTTCCTTCTTGTTTTAGATTTATAATTAAAATATAAAAATGATTAAATATTAAATATTTATTTTTTTTATTTATAATTTGAATTATTTAAATTTATTTATTTCTAAATTTTGCATTACAAAATTTTTTTTAATTTTTTATTTAATTTTGATTTATTATTTATTTTATTTATTTTTTATTTTTTTATATTTAATATTTATTTATATTTAACTTATCTTATATAATTTTATTTATTTAAAAACATTTTTGCTATATTTTTTTGTATAATATGTTTAAGTATATTTTTATTGTTGTTAAGTTTTATAAATTAATTATATTTGGACATGTTCAAGACAGCTATTAGGGGCTTGAGCATTTAACGAGATTTCTCTAATAAGATTAAAAAACTTGATCTGAGTTTATTTTAATACGAATTTAATGGAGCTTAATTAATTTATGTTTCAGAATCGTCGATTACGAATCGTTGACATGTTGCGTAGCTAATACAAATTATATATACTCATTCAATTTATCTCTTTGTTTGGGCACACAAAATCGTACGAAATATCACGCCCAATTAGCAAATATGTTTCGCTCGCTTTTTCAGTTATTTCTCTATAGATTTTTGCTGCAGAGGCGTCAGCTTAGTGGGGTGATAACATTTTTTATGAGCCGTACAAACTAGTCTGGCTATTTGCAAGCTGCCCACATGATAAAAAATACAACAATTTAATCATAGACTAGACTATGCTAGAAATTTGGTCAGTTGAGCGGTAGAGAGAACCGAGAATTGTGAATGCAAATGGGGATTATGTCATTGCCAAGAAACTGAATGGCAATAGACCAAATGGCAGCGGCGGCGACAAGTGCAGGCTGTGGTCAAAACTTGTCTATAAACAGAGAGTGCTATATATATATATATATATAGAGAGAGAGAGAGAGATAGCAAGCGGAATGCCAATTACATGACTGCATCAACATCAACAATAACGGCAGCAGCCCAGACATATGTTGGCCAAGAAGATGGCACGCCCACACATCGCAGCAGCGTAGGCGTAGGTGAGGACAAGGGCGAGGGCGAGGGGTGGTTAAACAACTCTTGGCAACGCTCAAGTGTTAGCCACACTAAATTTGGCATTTTAATGAGTTTGGCCAGCTCTATTTTTGGGGCGCATTTTGCCTGTGTCTCGATCTCCATTCCGATCTCGTTTTCGTTTGCCGCGTGGGCGTCGTTCATTTTTCTTCTTTTTTGTTGCCTGACTGCAGGTTGCGCCATCGACATCTTTGGTATTTCTTTGTATGTGTGTGTGTGTGTGTGTTTTTCTTTTATGGCAAACAGACGAAACAAATTTTATGTTTTGTTTACATACAAGTCAGAGAAACACACGAAATACACGCATTATTCAGATGTTGAAAGATTTCCGGCACAACAATTCCATACTCAATGAGGAAGTGAGTGCAATTGCAGTGCGGAGTTGCTTCGATGCTTGTGTGCATATAAAAGCAGATGCTGAATCTTGTTCTCATACGCTGCATTGTTGGTGGGGTATGATAGACTATAACAGATTGTGTAAAATATAACAATTATAAAAAAGCAAGCAACAATGAAGCAAAGAATTTAAAATTTGCTATTCTCTTTATAGCCTGCAATGTTAATACCCTATAGATTTATATTAGATTGAATAAGTATTGGTATACGGTATATGATAGTCCATATAATAGTCCTATGTTTCAAAATTCCTTTTCGGTCTCTTTATTGTAAAGTAAATCTTTTGTATTATGTGCAAGTTTTGTTCCTTTAAATTTTAATACCCTGTAAATTTAATACCCTTCAAAAATGGTATACTATCATTATATTATATATACGCCTAAGAATTTTTTTTTAATTATAATTTTTGTTTAATTCCAGACAATTTTGAATACCCTGTAATTTAAGCAGCACGAAATGATTTTAGAGTTTAACGTATTTTTCAATTTACAATACATTATAAATTGATATATTCATTTTTTCACAATACCCTGCATGTGACTACTTTGATAGGGTATATGCATGTTATACAGATTATCCGGTATATGCCTGCTTCAATTATTATCAGACCCTAGCGCACTGTTATCGTGAATAACAAATAACTTTTAATATCGAATATTTCTAGATAATTCCAACACTATTTACCTGTGATACCCTGTATATTTCGTTAGCTATGCCGGCTACCATGATTCACAACTGCGTGATGAAATTCTCTTCACAGTTCTAAGAACTTGACATGATGAGCCAATTTGCCGGGCCCCCATTGAGGACGGTAAACAAGTTTTCTTAACTTCTTCTTCTATAGTTTCTGTTTCTGCTTCTGCTTTTGACTCTCTTTGATTGGGCTTTTAACTAAGGCCCTGCATTCATAAACAATCCACAGTGGGACAGAAATGTTTAAAGCCGCATAATAAATAACCCATAAGAGTGAGATACAGAAAGCGAGAGATAAATATGTATTTGTGGATAAGAGGCCAACGGAAATAGATGAGAATTGAAAGAAATAGCGAATTATTAGGCCACGAAATATAGTGAAATATATTTATATATTTATATAGTATTATCTTATATAAATATATTTCTTTTTGTACATAAATATATGAGTAAGTGAGTTCTACGTGCTTTAGATAGCGTGGCCCATATATGAATCAGTTGAGTCAATCTATAAGGCAGTCGAGGCCTATAACTGTGCGATAACAAATCAGAAGAAATGCAATCTTATTTTTTTTAAATTTTTTTTGATTGTAAGAGCCATAAAAACCCAAAGACGTCATATATTGTAATTAAATACTTTACAATGTCATATTTAATAGCAACCAGACATATGTCTGATGATCTTTGCATTTAATGGTCTTTTTATGGGGGCGTGACAGCAGTTGGCTCTCACATCATTTACATGTTCATAAAGACAATTAGTTAGGCTTGTGTCATTCACCCAATATCTAAGATCTAATCGTGATTCCAATCAAATTTTACCAATTCATTAAAATTCTCGATTAATATCAAGTATTTTTCCATTTCAAAACGTATGCAAATTCAATTAAATATAGTGATCAATTAGTGTCTGATAATCCGGATAGTAAGCTGAACAGAGATACTAGTCCTCATTATCATATAAGATTTGAATGATAAGAGTTTATCCGGATTTGCTTATACATTTGTATTATTTAGTTGTGAGTAATAAATCAGAAATATCTTATCCGTGTTATTTGGATACAAGTCTCAGTTACAAATTTCAACTAAGTATTTATCTCACAGCCTTATCCGCGCTTATCCGAGATGCAATTGCACTCGGTTACTTATTAATAAATGTCATTAAATATTTAAACTTTTATTTGTGCTGTCATAAGCGTTTATCCGTCATGATTTAACAGAATGTAAAATGATAAGCAAATCTTAAATTATAAATCAAAGCTCAATTTGTGAAGTTAAACAGATTAGCTATACGCATGCCAATATTTTTAGCTTATTCGAAAAAAATATTTGCAGCGGAAAAGCGCCATTTAGCATAAATATGATTACTCTTAATGCTTAAGACATATGCGCACATCCGCTAATGATAAAAATTGAAATGAATAAGAAATCAGTTGCTGTGAATGCAATTTTCCTGTTGGCCTGGGGCCAAATCAAATGACGTTTCAGTCATGCAAAAAGAAAAATATCCAATTGAATACAAATAAAAAATTAAATATTTGAAAAAAATCTATATATATATATATAGAAAATAATGAAACTGCATAAATGATTTCATTGACCCAAGCGCGACTGCCTTACAAATGAGTAATAAACAATTTCCGAATGCAATTAAGTAAGAGACAAATGTACATTGAACTTTAAATGACGCTGATGAGCCAGCACATGATTAAGATGATTATTATCATCATGATGATGATGATGTGCTGATGTTGCTGATGTTGCATGTCATACCAAAGAGACAAGCAGACAGATAGAAACCGAATGCGAGGCTGGGGAGCGCTGGCGAGATGCAGAGCGCAAAAACTATATAAACAATAGGCGCCTAAACAAATCACTGAGCACACATTTAAATTTAACAGCTTGTAATTTAAATCACAAGGCACACACTCACACGCACACTCACTCACACACACACACGCTTAGTGAGCAAAATATTTGCATACAAATCTGCAAAACAACATGCCGCTACACATGTCAAATAGCGCTGAGCTTTGGTCTGCCTTATGTAGATGAAGATTAATCAGCGGACAGCTATGTCAGTTGCTAGTTAATGACAAGATGCTCGACTCTCATAATACCCTGTAATCATATGAATTTAAAAATGTTAAGTGTAAAAACCAAACAGTTACAAAATTGAAGATCTTATATTATTCTTTTATAACTTAACAAAAATGTAAGAGAATTTAATATCAGAATATTAAATATCTCATTAATATTTTATATTATAAAGAAGAATATTATATTTTATATTATAATGAAGTTTTATTAAAAAAAAAAAGAAGATATTTTTATATAATAAATATTTTTTAATTTATATAAAATTGTGAGAAGGTTTTTTTTCAGATGATTTAAAAATTGAGTAAAAATATTCAAATTATTTAATATTTTTTAAAAATCGCGCAGGATTGAAATGTTCCTTATAAAATATTTTTAAAAATCTCTCAGCTTTATAATAGCACATGAATCAGTGTAAAAATATTTATTTAAAGAAAATATGTTACAGGAAATATTTCAGGATTGATGAGATTTCAAAAATAGTGACTTTAGAAAATTATATACTTTAGGCTAATAATATGCTGAAAAGCTTCCTGATTTCTCAATACTCATAGCAATACTGATTACTTTAAAGATTTAAATATTATATATTAAGAAGCTTATACAGCTTCCGTCATTTTTGCAGACAAAGAACATATACCATAATTGAGTGTTAAGTACAGGGTATACATATGAAAACAGCCGCCGCGTAAAATTAAAAAAACAAAATTTATATTTGTATATATTGAACAAGAGGTGTGTTAGATTTGTTTGCACAACACTCGTGGCGCCCGGGCCGCCGATCAGCTACAGGTAGTCAGCCGCCCGCTGGCTGGCCAACAGTTTACAGTTTACCTCAGCCAGGTTGCAGCTGCTCAGCAGCGCTGACGACTCGTTTCAATAAAGTACCAACACACGCAAAACTACAGTCACACCGACACACACATGCATAGCCTCACAGCCGTACGCTTTCAAAGCAATAATCGATGATGAGGTCATAACTAATAATAAAAATGACGCCGCTCTCTGAGAGCACACATCGCGAGCGAAGCACATGGAAAAAGCCATAAGAGCAAAGAGCACCGACGGAGCAGAGCAGGAAATAGCGTAAAAGAACTTTGCAAGCAAGCGTTCGTTCGCACTCATTCTCTCTCACTCTCACAAACTCATGCATGAAAGGGAGAGAGCGCAGTGGGAGACCTCTTGCTCTCAGAGAGCGCAACAGCTGTTTTTGGTGGGCGCGATTTTTGTGGCCAAACAAAGATTTTAGTTGCACTTTTAATTCATACATTTCGTTTTTTTTTTCTTCCATTTTTTGTTAGCACCTTCACTTTAGAACGCCTCATATTTATATTTATTTAATAAATGTCGCAACTTCAACGTTATCACATCGAGCGCTGATATCAGCGCGTGTGACGTCATATCACGCTGCTCTTTGAACTTTCGACTACTTATCGCATATCTCTCATACACATATCCCGTGCAGAGCTAGCGGCCTATTTCACTACTGTCATTTTTGCTCTGTCAATAAATCAAAGTCTTAATACCCTAATGGAAGCTAACGAGAAATGTTGGCTCGACATATGGAATGGAATGTAGGTGTAGCTAATCAATCCTGCCTGATTGAGTGCATATATACGTGTGCCAATGGAATTTTATCTAGCCTCAAACAGTTTGGCAATATTCAAAGCAATGCAGTTATAAAGACATCTTGGATAAAGTCTGACATTATGGTATATGTATTTAAGAAGCAAACACAAAAGAGAGTTTTAATCAACTTTTTCTTCTTATATATTTTTAAAGGTTTCGTTAGCTCTTGCAAATTTTAGACAGGATCAAAGGCAATAAACTTAGACAAATTAATTTAGAATATAAAATATATTATTTAATAATATTGTAATTATAAATATTTTTTAAATATATATAAATCTTAAATACATAATAAACTATATTATATTTTTATAAATGTAATCAAATTAGCTTTGAATATTATAACAAATAAAAATTGTAAACACAAAAAAACTCTGATATCATCTAAACTTAATAAGCAGAAAATATCTTTAACTATGACCAAAGAAATCAAATTTTTGTATAAGATCTCAAAAAAAAAAAAAAAAAATGAAATTGCAATATTATTATTATTAATATGTTTTCACTTCATATATCTTATCTGTCAAAATGTTAGGGGCATGTCAAGAACAAAATATATATATATAATGCATATCTAAACATTTTATGATAAGCGCCAATCGAGGCAACTTTAAATAAGTTAACAAACCAAAAAGCCTACCCCAAGTAGAAGGCATATCTGCTTAATTGCTTGTTTATTTATAACGCTGCTTTAACGCGAACTTGAGTCGCCCCTATTCCCATCGTGCCCCTTTAGCCTCGGCGAACTAACTCATTTACTATGAACGTCTGTCTGGCCAGATATCTATTTATAGACAATCGCAAACATGATTCCAGTCAACCAACCAACTTGGGGGGTATTGCTTTCCCCCCATTTTTTGTGAAAGAAAGAATAGATGGCTTTTGTGGTTATTGACACAAAGATGACTATCAGTTTTTTTAGCAACAACATTATGATGACACAATGTTAATGATCATTGTTTAGTTTGGGTTTCAGCGCTATGTTTAGACCATTGCGCGGCATTGGTCGTTGTCCTCTAACCTTTGCTTTGGCTTTCATTTCAAAGTGACATCAACATTTATTTTTAAGTTACATACATAATTGCTTGCTCTTCATACACTTAAATATGTATATATAATTTGTGTAGCAATATATATTTCTGCTATTATTCGTTGCCCATTTTTGTATCTATTTGTATTGTATGCCAAAAATTGTAGCGCAGCGCATGATATCACTTATGGCTCGTAATTTGTTTTGTTTTTTTGTTTCTCTGTTTTCTTTTTTGGTTAAAGCTATTTTTTTTTCTTTTTTATATTTGTTCAGAGTTCCATCAAGCTGGAATTGTAAGGTATTCGTCTTCTTTTTCTTTGCCATTTGTCAATCACAACTACAATTGATTGTAGCCGCAATCTAATCTAAACAATATAACCCAAGAATTGTTAAAAAAATAAAAGAGTTGAGCTTTTTATGTCAGCTGCTCGTACCGGCGAAATAAAATTTCTTTTTTTTTTCGGTCTTTACTCGACCTTGGCGCAGTCATTGATAGTTTGTATAAATATATATATTCAAATACATATATATTGATATTTTTATTGGATTATATTGTCTATACACAGCTGGTCAAGCACTTCAGTGTGCTTCCAGGAATTGGTTTTGTTTGGATTTGTTGGCGGAAAGGGCAAACGCTAGCATTGCTCCCTTAAACAAATAACAATTGATTCAATTGAATTGAAATACGATTTGCCAACGATTCATGTTAAGCAAACATTTCAATTTAAGGAAATAGTTTTCCATATAAAAAACATAGCTTAATTATGGTGATTTTTGCTTTAGAGATGGTAAGGAAATTGTGATAAAAACATAAATTTCTTATATAGAATAAGCATTGGATTTTATACTAAACAATTCTATTCCAAGGATTACAAATTGACTGTTAGACTAATATGCACAAAGTGTTTTCAGAGCCAAATTTGAATATCTTAAATAAAAAAAAAAAAAAAACGTTAAAAATAAAGACCTTATTAGTCAAACTTTAAATAATAATATAATATTTTTTTTTTATAATTAAACAAAATTTAATTAAAAATTATAAAATATGTTAAAAAATTTAAAAAAAAATTTGCATTCACAAATTTAATGTCCATATAAAATGTATTAGTTTAAAATAATAAAATAATACAAAAAATTTCATAAACAAAATATAAAAAATATTATTTAAGCATTTAATCATTCTTATGAAATGCATTTAAATTTTTGTTTTTATGTGAAATTTTTTAGCAATTTATTTTAATAAAATTGTATTTTTTTCACAATTATTAAACGATATTAAAAAAAATAGTTTAATAACAAAATATAAAAAATATTATTTAAGCATTTAATCATTTTTATTTATTAATGAAATTCTTTTTTTTTTTTTTTTTGTATGTGCAATTTTTTAGCAATTTATTTAAATTTTTTTTTTCTTTTTTTCACAATTATAACTCGATTTTTTTTCTATAAAAATTCGTTTTATTTTTAATTATTAAATATTATTTTATTGAGTGTATTAAAATTTGAATAATTCCAATATATACATATGTATATAATTATATATATAATAAAATTGATAAATTAGAGAAATATGTAAATTGTTAATAATTTCTTTTTTTTTTTGAAAGTCTATCAATATCAAATTACACGCTTATAATGCTTGGAAACTTAAGAAATATTAATGGACTATACGACTTGAGTATAATAATATGACATATGAATAAATATATTCTATTGAATTTGAGTAGAATATACATATACATATTTATTTATATAAATATGAATACCCAGCGAATCAAATTTCGAATAGAGATGAAGCTTAAAAATTACAAATTTCTTTAAATAAATAATAAATATAATTTACCAGGTAAACAATTTCATTTGCTTTTGGTTTTAGCAGGAAATGTGGTTTAGTTGAGTTGAAATTTCAATAAAAATAACCACAAATTGTTGAGCTTTGAAATTCAATATTTGTTACTATTAATTTTTTTTATTTTTTACACAAAATATCACAATTCCTAAGCAACACAAACAATATGATATAAATATATATCAATTGAGCTTTATTAATTTATTAAAATTGTAATAAAAATGCGCGATTTTTGTCATAGAAAACGAAATATTGTTAGAGCGCGAGACTAACCGCGCATTGGAAGCGATCACACGGCCAACTGAATATCGAATGCGCTTGCAATGTATTATCGGGAAGTCGCAGACCCCTATAAAAAATAGAAACAACAACAACAGAAGCAAAACTCATGCAAAATGTGCTCAATGAAATGCCGATTAAAGTAAGTTTGTGGTGAATATTTTTTCCGTTTTTTTTTTAATGGCGCACGAATTTTGATGTCATGGCAAAAATTGTTTACACTGAATCGTCGATGGCGTATGTTTGGATTAGACATAGATATAGATATACACATACACATATGTGTGTGTGTATTTATAGGCATTACAAGGCAGCGCTTCGTTTAATATTGTGTTAAATTACTAATTAAGCGAACCACTCAAGCATTGCCCTACACAGAGAGTGGGCGTGTGGCAGAGGGTGAGTGGGAGAGTGGGAGAGTAGTTTCTCACTCTCTCCCACTCTGTATGTCTGGAGCAATGTTACGGCCTGTTGCCATTTGATGATGTCATGAATTATCGTTTTCTGATTGAAAGTATCGATAGCCGCTCGACCAACACTCGACCCAGTCGAGCCAACGGCTGCCGGTTCAGAACAAAGGCACCCCGTCAAAAAGCCCACAGAGATTGTCTGTCACATGAGCTATGAAATGAAGTTGTCATCGCTACATTTGGACGCTGTCGTCGTCGTTT
The DNA here is from genome assembly GCA_030914385.1 of Drosophila antonietae. Lineage (NCBI taxonomy): Eukaryota > Metazoa > Arthropoda > Insecta > Diptera > Drosophilidae > Drosophila > Drosophila antonietae. Next base: position 22,912 of record JAUESO010000054.1, on the reverse strand, counting down.
AGCTACTCCCCCATATATGTATATATATACACATACATCTAGCTGGAAGGCTGGGCAGGGAAGTGCGTCAATTTCGATTTTAAAGCACGCTATATAGGCTCAACAGTTCGTTGGCTAGTTATGAGGTCAACATTTCTAAAATAAATAGGTTACATATGCCACAGCCAAAGAATTAATATACCACGCATCAATTTTAAATGAGTATGACTGAGTGTGTGTGTGGGACTATCGATTGTTGGTCATATTAAAAAATATGTTCTCATATCAACTCAGCAATAAGAAATCAAACACTAAAGTAAAGTAATTTGCGCAAGGTTAGTAAACGAGTTAAGTGAGCAAGAGTTTGAAATTTAAATATACCCTGTAATTTCTGTTGCCTGCTTGTTGGGCAAAAATTTACTTTTACTAGAGCAGCATGAACTATTTGAGTTGCTTAGAGCTTGGACTGGATTTTTTGAGAGTATACAGAATATACTAAAAAATTAATGATATATTAAATTCAAGAATATATGAAAGAATAAAAAACTGGTAGGTTTATATAAAAATATGCTTTAAAATTTAACATTTTAACATATTTTTTTCTAATATAAATAAAAATCAAATAAAATTTGCATACATGTCTACAATACACGGCATCGATCATTTCGCCACTCGATTGCATTTCTCGATACGTTAATTGATTTGTTTTCTTCTTCATCATCATCACTCAGGTGAAACATTCAAAGTGAATCAGTTGCGTGTGTTGCATGTGGATCGAGCTCTGAGCTCTGAGGTCATTTGCAATCGCAGCAGCATTTCAATTAAATGAACATTTGTATTGAAATGGAAGTGAATGCGGCAGGTGTTGTCAGGTGGGTGTGTGTGTGTGAGTGTGTATGTGTGCCTGACTATATTCAAAGTCTATTTGGTATTAGAGCTTTCAAGCTGTAATGACTAATAAGGGCAGAGTCGAAAGCTTTAGCGGCACTCTTTCATTTATTGAATGCAACAAACCAAGCCATGATCATTATCAATATCATTATCACGATCATAGAATGAGATCATATCTGTCGACAAAGAGTACAGTCACGCATTTTTACATAGATTACTCAGAATTTAATGCTTGGCTGGATGAATAATCGACTGAGAAGATTATTATAGACAGACAGGTCAAGAGCCAAGCCATTAACTTCATTGTTCTCTCATTGATCAAATGTAAACAACAAATATTTAAGAGAGTGCTGGAACTAAGTGGATAAGTTTTATAGACATATTCCTGGTATTCAAAGTATGGAAGAGACAATGAGTAGTGACTAAAATAGCTCACGGATAAGAACATACAACGTATCCAACATTATCCGAATCACAAAAATGTGAAATATATTATCATATACACCAATATAAACAAATATATATTTGGGTGAATGTTATTCAGACATATTCCAGACATATTCATAGTATGAACGCCCAGCTGTATGTTCGATTTTGCATATTTGTCATATCGGCTAACTTCTTATAAATTATCCGATTTTATCCGACATGGCAAAAATTCAAAATCCTTTAATTATATTACTACCACTCCTTTAAATCACAATCAATTGCTAAACCTCTACGCCTTAAGAGCATTTAATTACTGTCTTTAAGCATTATTCGATATTTATTTCAGACAAAAGAGAAGTCAAAATACTATAAGAAGAAAATCTTATTAAAATTTGGCTACTGACACGTCAATCATAAAATGCAGAACAATCGCAGAAGCTAAGCCAAAACTGACAGCCAGCGGAATACGCCTCCATACGAAATAAATTCGATAAATCTTAATGTTTTGTTTGAATTTGTTGCTTGTTTCATTTTTCTTGGCACTCACATGATTTAAACGCATTTTTGTCTAATATTATTCTTGTATTTTTTATTAATATTTATTTTTGTCTTGCATTTATATTTTGTTGAGCAAAATATTTACGATTATGTTTGCTAATTTGAGGCAATTATTTGTTTTGCAAATTATGAAGTAGCCCCGGCCCTCGATTTTCACACTTTCTTTCTCTCGACTTGTCGAATTGTATTTTTAGAAATGCTTTTAATTTTAAAGCAAAGTCAAACAAAAAATTTTGTTGAACAATAATTTTGCTTATGTTTTTTTTTATTATTATTTTACTTTTGTGTGTATACAAACGATGGCACTGAGCAGCTCTTCGCACAGACCATGAAAATCAAGTGCAATGCAAGAGCATAAACAAAACTGATCTATGGCCATGGCTATGGCTATGGAATTTGTGTGAGTGTGTGCTAAAAATAGAGAATACAACCCGTTTTTTTGAAGACTATAAAAATGCACAAAAATTACATCAACACAAATATATGTCTGTGATATATTGAAATGGCACGAAGTCTAAACATTGTATATCATAAAAAATGGAAAAACTTCGAGGAAAAAGTTGTCTAATTTTATCAAATATTTAAATTACGCAGTGAATTGTTACTGTAAAATTTAAATTGTTGCTTTTGTTTAGAGAAAGTATACAAAAATAAATTAATTATATATTACCAAAATAGAATCATAGAAAAAGCAAATAATAATTTATATATGAAAAGTCTGTCTGTTATTATAAATAATTTAATTAAATCAGCTTCATATTTAAATATTGAAAATATGAAAATATATATGAATAAAACGTCTATTAAGAAATGGAATACGCTATTAAATAAATAAATATTTAAAATATTATTTTGGCTTAGGCAGTTAATAAAGTGAAGAAGGATGCGCAGTCAAAATATTAAAAAATAAATAAATATATAAATATAAATATAAATATATACACCATATTTAAAATTAAATAAATATATATATATATATATACACAATATTTACAAATAAAAAAAAATATTTGTAATTAAAAATGATTAAGCTTAGCTGAAAACCAAGAAAAATAATAAACATGAAACTAAAACCAAATAATAATTAAGATTCTGTAAACATTAAAAATCTAAAGGCAAAAGACTTGAATAAATTTGCCTTTCCATAAACAATGGCAAGAAGGTAGCTACAAATGTCAACTAAAAATAATGTTATATATCGCATTTAATTTTGCTATTGCTATTCTTAGGCCACACACTAAACTAACTGCATTAAATTAAACAAATACTAAAGAATAATAATTAACAATAATAACAAAAGCAATACTAGTGTATAAAACTTTGTTACTTTATTTGACTAGTTAGTCAGTTAATTGGTTTTGTTTATAATTGATAAACGTGTCGCCTTGACTTCATAATACCCATTGTTTGCCTGGATCTAGTTGGAGTAGCTGACACCATAGAGTAGTCATCAAAGCTAGCGTATGGCGCTCATCTATTGGCTATATAAGACACCGACATTGTTGTTAACATTATCGATTTGCTATCACATTCACATTTATATATATATATATATATATGTGTGTGTGTGTATATATTTGCTAAACACTTTGGCTTAAGGCGTCAGTCAACTTGGCCTTTAGCTAATATTACGTATACGTAATAAGTGTGTAGGAAAGGCCTTCATAAGTAGTTGGCATTATTTTTAGCTAACTGCAGCTGTGTTTTTACAAATTCTTTGTGCTATTGCAATTTGTTATTAATAAACAATTAACTCAATGTCTGTTGGAAATATTTGATCAATTCAAGTTTTTTCTTTTTTCTTTCTCTTTGGAAATTTTTGTTTTATTTATTTGAATTCGTCTGCTGCGAAATTGTTTACTACACGTTTCGTTATAAATGTAGGCGTTTGTGAAAAAGCTGAATGAATACTAAGTGAATGCACACATTTGTTTATCAAATGCATTTTTCCACAACATTAATTATTATTTATTAGCAAACGTGCCGCAGTTCCGCGATGATCGGGCGCAATTGTGTGAAAATTGTGTGGCAAGCGAAACCTTTTGCCTAATCGAAAATAATAATGGAAAATACATGAATAAAATATACGAATATCCATATATTTAAAGATGACAAACCAGAGCTAAAGTTTATATCAATTAGCTTGGTTTTTGCCCAATGATTAATGAATATTATTTTATCCGTTAAGTAACTTGAGAGTATTTTAGCTTGCAATTGTTCAATTTATAAGAAAAACTATTTATATATATATTATATATTATCCATATTATCCATTTTTTATCCGCAAGGCCAATGAGCTGTGAAATTGATTTGACTGCATTTGTATTACTCCAAAATTGCCTTTCAACTTTATCCGAATTCACATATATATTTATTAATTACATATAAGCTCGATTTGAACCCGTTTTAGGTGTCAATTTGCGTGTTCAACAATTTGTTAATGCAAACTGCATGAATAAGCATATGGATAAATTAGCCAAATTTATCTGAATACACAAGATGTGTTTATGAGATTTGCGCAGCTTCAATTTTGAGACAATCTACTATAAAATTATTATTATTATTATTTTTTTGTATATTATAGATAATTATGGATAATTTGGTGACTAAGCTTTTGGTGTGAATTTTTAATGTTTAAGCTGCAATTAAAAGTGGGATAGGTATGCTAGTTGATGTGAAAATTCTCTAGAGTTAATTAAATGAATTGAAACAACGATCACGCCTTTTAAAAACCATAGAAATAAATTAGTTTTACCCGTTGCTAGTTAATTAACATAATGGCTCGAGTGGCAAGTAATAAAGGCTTTTGTTATTTTATGAAATTATTTATTATCTTCACATGCAGTCGTACTTATAATGGATTCCTAGCTATATAAATACGTATACTATATGAATATGTTTGGACTCTATGTCATAATCAAGTTAAAAATAAAGCATAATATCACGACGCAAAAAGCCATAAAAAAAAACACAAGTACTTATAAGCCAAATGCGATAAATGCAGTTCATAAATTTAACGATGCGGAATAAAGAAACAAAACTGAATTGAATTGCACAAAGAAAAAGGAATATAATAATAGTATATGGCATAAAGCAATTGACATTTCTTTTCGCTAAATTGAAGTGCCTCTGATAAAGTCATAACAAAATATGTATATACATATATATACATAAATATGTATAGCTTTAGATATGTGTGGCCTTTGAGCGCGGTCAATGCGTGATTTATTGATGCAATAATAAAATGAATGAAATTGAAACATCAAAAACACAATGACCGCGGTGCAGTTTCTGACTAACGTTCTGACTTGCAGCAATTGAATTAAAGCGACATTTAAATAAAACAACAACAACAACAAAAGTACGTAATTAATAATAATTAAACGCAACACAACTCTTTCAATTTGACAGCCAGCGTGCGTGTGTATTGAGTCCATAACTTTTAATAGCCGTAGCTTTGTGATTTATCTGCTTTAATTAGCTGCCGCCGTTTTCACGTTCCACTTGCCAAAGCCCAAAACAAAGCGTTAATTTCACTAAACATTTGGCTTAAAGTGAATCTGAGTATGTGTGTGTGTGTGTGTGTGTGTCTGAATCGACACAATTGTTTGCATGTGAATGCATTCACCTAAAAAATATCATATTTTTGCAAATGAATAACACGTGTAGCGCAATCTGTAAGAAGGTCAAACGAATCACGAATTAAAGAAACAATCAAAAGAAACCAAGTCAGACGCTCAAATTCAATTTCCCAATGCATAAAGCCAAGACAAAGGTCCGCTCTAGTGGTCCAAAGTCGTAAAAATCATTTAATTAAATTAAATTTTGCAATGCTCAACGTATGAGATACCCGCACAAAGTGAGTTGTTTATATGCAAATTTTTAAAAATTTAAAAGAAGTTTGAGTTGGATTAAATTTATATTTAAAGTAAAATGGTATAAATATATATTTTAAAATTTGGAAAAATGTAAGGAAAGCCAGTTTGATTAAATTTATATTTAAAATAAAATTAACTATATATTTTTATAGGAAATAAAAATATATATACATTTAATTTTACTTCAAATTTTCATATACAAAAAATATATATATTTAATTGTACTTTAAATTTTCATAATAAAAATATATCTATTTTTTTTTTTTAAATTTTGAAAACTATATTTTTATGATATATTAATATGTCCATTTATAATTTGAACAAATTAATTTGAAGTATTAGTTCAAATATATATTTAATATTTTATTTATATATTTAAAAATAAAATGTTAAAATATAATTAAATCAATTTTTTAAATTTTAAATACAGAAAAAATATATTATAAAATTTTAAAAATTACACGTAAATTATTTAAAGCAAAACAATCGTAAACCCTTTATATTTGAGCATTTCTCAATAATTATAATATAATTTTAAATAATTATTAAAGTATTATAAATAAACCAAATATTAAAATAAATAAATATTAATTATAAATGAAGAAAATAATAAACAAAAAATTTATAAATAAAGAAAATAATAAAGAAAAAATTTATAAATAGAGAAAACAATAAACAAAAACTCTTGATCATTATTAATCAAAATATTAAAATAAAATAAATTTCTTTTAAAAATATATTTAAACAATATATCTATAATATAATACAAAAATATATTTTAAAACATTTTTTTTTTAAATTATTATATTATAAATATATAATATATAAAAATATATTTAAGAACATTTTTTTTTTTTAATTTATTATATTATAAATATAATGTTTTGCTTTTGCAAAAGTTCCAAAATATAGATAATATTTAATATAATTTATTTATTTATTTTTGCTCTTGCATAGATTTATTTTTAATATATAACTATTTTCAATTTATCTAATATATAATAACTGTTCAATTTTGAATTGTTCCTGATTTGTTATTACAATATTAAGTATACGCACGCGCATACGTAATTCAGGTTACACAAGCAATATATGCGCATGCTTTCAGATAAACACAGGCAACAATTTGGCCTATAATTTGTACAAAAATACTAAACATGCAAGTTATTTTAGCTCAGGTAACTTGCCACACTGTCTATTTGGTTCGGGTAGCTAAGAGTCGAATCACGCTGAGAAAACGTTGCTCGATTGGCTCCAAACAATTGCCAGCGCTACGGGCACAATAAATATGTTATGAAAATGACAATTTGTCGGCTGACTTATGACTTTATCATATGCAAATTGCGACAAGAAATACACACATATATATATATATGTGTATATATTGCACAGTTTGTGTTTACAGCATTTGACATTTGAATACATTGTTATTGTTGTTCATTTAAATCAATTTATTTTGGTAAAATATAATAAATAAAAATAAAAATAAATAAATATATATGTATATGCAACTCACGCGCTCTGGCAAGAGATCAAGTTCATTGAATTTTCACATTGGCGACAAATTGAATACAAAATTTAAATAAAAATAAATGTAAAAGCAAAAGAAATGTCTTTGCTCTGTGCGAGAGTTCGCAAAAATCAAATATATATATATATATATATAGTATATAGTATATATATAAACAAAATATATAAAGCATTTTAAAATAACGATGACAAAATCGCGCTCGCTGTATTTTTGTGCAATACAACAAAAAGACACGAGAGGAAGATGTATTGGTTTTGAAGAATTTTTGTTATTATTTTTTTTTTAAATTTTTATTTTCATTCGGTGTTTTTTTTTTTGTTTTTATTATCTTATTTGGGGGCATTCGCCCAGGAAGGCGGCAGCGCAATTAGATTAGAGGCGTGGCCATAATTCATTTGTTTGTCTGGGCCGCCCATGTGATTAATCACGGTTTATGTCATGAATATCAAGCAGTTAGTGCCACAAATGTGACCGAGCGGATAAGCTAAATATATTATCCGTTGCTCTTTGGCGGCAAAAATGGATAAAAGTGATTGTATATATAGATAAGAGAGAGACTGAACAAAATATATTTAAATAATATAGAGGATAGATATGTATCTTGAAATGTATATTATATGTGGTTAATCGTTTCCTTTGTTTAATTTCACGGATAAATGAATATCTGTCAACAGAACAATGAATAGACTGTCTACTGCTACTACGGATAAACAACCACCCATGAAATTTCTTAAAATAATAAGGGATAAAAATGTTTCTATAAATTTAAGCAATTTGCCTGCGCATTTGCCAATTTATAAGATTTTCAATCTGCATAAAATATTTTATCATACAAAGTTAAGCAAGTCTAATCAAAAAACTTTCATTGATAGAAATTTATAAGTTGAAATCTCATTTATTCCAATCAAAACTTCTGTTCACTTAGGGTAACTGCCAGTCGAGCATTCGCTTATTACTGCATTCTCTCTCTACCTCTCTCTCTATCTCTCTCTCTCTCTCTCTCCCTCTCTTTCTCTAATTAGCTCTCTAATTTAGCCAATTACGTTACGAACAAAAACAATAAATAACTTTACATTGTATCAAGCTATTTTTGTAATGCATTCATAATATGGCAAAAATGCATCAACAAAAGATAGATAGATTTATCCGTCATTATCCGTATGTGTAATTTATATGTGGTTCATTCATAGCAAATGACGCCATACGAATAAAATTTGAAAGCCCATAACAGTTTATAAATATTTATATCGAAGCGATTGCCAATTGCGACCTTGAACAATTGAAGAGAGTTTGACCTATGTACGTAAAAGACATTGAAAGCGCTTCAAATCGAACTATAAAAATCGCAATTTTATCCTTCATAGATAAACACTGCTTCAGATAAAAATGAGAGGGTGAATGCTCAAAGTTCAATTGTGGGTGTGTCGAAAAAAAAAAGACTAAAGATAAGACCTAGATAGGATTAGAGCTTTAGGATCGAAACAAAAATCAGTTTGGAAACTATTTTATAGAGGTTTGAAAAATATTTACTAAATAAAAGAAAATCATTTTATATGTGGGTTAAATAAACTAAAATATTTGCTATTAAATATACTAATTTATAATTTAAAAAAAAAATTATTTATTTATTATTTTTTTTTTTATATTTGTGGCTTTTTAATTTTTTTTTTATAATTTTTAAATTAAGGAATATTTTTTTTTTTTTTTAAGAATATTTAAAATGTATTATTTTTAGCATTTTTTTACTGTAATATATTTCAAACAATTATTTGTAATTCTGTTTTAGTCTTAGTCTCAGTCTTCATTTGTTTTAAATTAAGAAATATTTGATACAAATATTTATTTTGATTAAAAATATCCTTAATAAAAAAATTGTTTTTAACTGTATAAAAATTAACTATTTGAAAAAAAAAAATATATATATATATATAATTTTTATAATTTCGTTAAGAATAATAATAAAAAAAAAATTATTTATAAAAAAAATCTGAAAAACTTTGTTTTATCAAAAATTATATTATTTTTAAATATATATAAAATATATAAAAAAATATAGAAATATTAGTAAAAAGTCTCTTTTCATATTAGTTCATATACATATATATTTGCTTAAATAAAATATTAGTCACAGCTTTATTTAATTAAATACAGCTCAATTTGCGTTTTGCACCAAGCACCAAGCAGGTTAGTAAAAAAAAAAATAGAAAGAAATAAATAACAAAAAAAACTGAAAATAAACATACCCAAAAAACAATTGTGTTATTTGCGCTGGCGTCTGGCAGATATTGTGCACGTTGAGGGTGCGGGGGCGAGCGAACAGCATGCTCGAGCTGTTGCCCAAGAGATTGGGCAGACAGGCAGCCTCCGCTATGATGGCCGATGTGGAATTGCTGCGCAGCGTTGTATAGGCGCGCAATTGATCAGCATTTGCTGTGGAGCGCAGCTCGACAGCTGTTGTTGTTTCCTCTAGGGTTTCGACCAGATCTTCAGCTGAATCAAGTTGCATGGGCTGACTGTTGTTGCTCTTGTTGTTGTTGCTGCTGCTGTTGTTGTTGTTGTTGTTGTTAGTTTTGCTGCGCAGCTTGTTGTAGACATTGTTGTTGTGATTGTTGCGATTGTTGATGAGATTTGGTATTTTGGCGCGTTGATTATTGCTTCGACTGTTGCTGACAATTGCTTGTGTTGCCATTGTGCTGCTGGTGTTGTTGTTGCTGTTGTTGTTGCTGCTGCTGCTGCTGCTGCTGCTGCTGCTGTTGGTGCTGGTGCTGCTGCTGCTGTTGAAGCGTTGCTGCAAACGCATTTTGGCCAATTTGCTGCGCATTGATTAAATGATTTAAACGCTTCGGTTTGTTGACTTGATGTCAAACATTTCTTTAGCAATTTCCTTTTATTATTTTATGTCTTTTGTTTAGTATTGTTTTGTGTTGCCGGTGACAACATTTCACAGAGCTGCAGCGTTGCCTTTCACTTTCAACTAAAGAATTTTCGTGCAAATAAACAGAGTTTTTTGTTGTTGTTTTTTAAGAAACAATAAAACGAAAACAAACAAAATGTTGATAAGCTTTTGTTAAATATTGTGTGTAAAATATGCGTATTTTTAAGTCACTTGTTTGTTGTTTTCTTTAGCAACTGTGGGCGTGTGCACCTTGACAAATATTTGAGTGTAAATATTTGGCTTTGCTTTTCAAATTTATTTTCCTTCTTTTTTTTTTTTTTTTGTTTGTTATCTTTTTTTTGCGCGCGCTGCGAATTAATTGCTTTTATATATTTGTTTTCTTATATAAATTTACAAATGATTTTATATAGACATTAGTATGCGTGTGTATATTTTGAACCGAACGGAAATTGCCTCACACACAGCGCACACATACGAATAGCACTCGAAAGCGAGCAGCTTTTGACACACTGCACGCACAGACGCACGCACACGACGACGACAGCTAATGTTGTGAACGCGTCGAGACAACGTTGCCGAATGATTCGCCCAGCACAACAGAGCGCGCAGAAGTACTGCGCTCAACGTCGTTTCGCATCGGCCGGTGTTCGCGCTGCGCAGTTGCTGCTCAGCCCCACTGCTGTTGCTCTGAGAGGGAGCGCACGTGTGTCACCTTCTCTCCGTCTCTCTATGTCAAACGTTCACTCTGGCTTTCGCCCATGTGCACGCCCTCCTCTCTTTGTGCTGCTCAATGTGCTTTATTTTTGCCGTTGGCCTTTTCTTTGCTAAGTTTGCTTGTTCTTGTTGTTGTTTTTTCAAAACAAACATTCAATCAAATGCTGTCCATCTCGAGCTCTCAGCTTAAAGAGCGCGTGGGCTGCTTTCGACTTATGAAAAGTTATGTTTTTTTGTTTCCTATTTGGCATATCGATCGGTCGTTCGATCGAATGGGTTTCATAGCAACAAACCAGCGCTGCTCGCAATTCACACAATTTGGAAGCAGCGCACAGTGGTGTAAAATAAGCAATTTGTACAGCAAAAACCGTAAATAATATTAATGAAAAAAAAATAAATAAATAAAAACAGTAAAATTTAAATTTAAGAAAAAATTGAGAAAGTTATATATGAGAAAAATAAGATTAAATTTAAATTTAATTTTAAAAATCATGTTTTAAAAATATAGAGATAAATAAATATTGTCATATTTTACACAAATTTGATTTAAAATTTTTGTACACCAAATGAATTAAATAATTCCTTTAAAAATACTTTTTAGAATCACATTTGAATACAATAATATATTAAAGAATGATAAATCTCTTCTCTTTCAATTATATAAATAAATATAAATCTGTTGTATTATTTTATTATATATAAATTATATTTTATTTTATGTGCATGATCAAAAATTAAATATATTTATTTATTTGACAAATTTTCAATTTAAATTTTTTGTTCATTTTTCTCTTAAATCTTTTTGAAATTTTTCCCATTGTGCGTGGCTTTCTCTTTTATTTCGAAAATGCATTTTCATAACGAACTATCTGGGGCTGGCTCTCGACAATGAAAGTTATTATAATCAATGCGGAATCATAGTTTTTGTTTTACTCTCTTTCTCTATGCTATGCTATGACTAACTCTTTGAACTGCTCCTAATTACAAATTATTGCGATTACTCATTGGTATTTTAGATTGTGCAAACAAAACAACAAAACAACAAAAAATTAGGCATTTAGTTGAGTAACAATCGGAGTCAGATAAGTTACGGCGATAAGGCCTACACCCAAGTGGGATGTGTGTGTATGAGGGCAGAAAACATGGTAACAGCTGCTCCTTAAATAGGACTCACAGAACAGGTAAATCATATATGTACACATATGAGCTGTATTCTAAGGTATTTCCGTGCCTAGCTAGCAAAAATATATGATTTCATTTGAGTGTCAGCAGCTGTTTGTGGGCGTGTGTGAAAGACAGGCTAACCTACATCTATATATATATAAATAAATAAATGTATCTGTGAGATACTATATGAGACTATATATGACAGTCCAGATGCCAAATTTAAATACAAACAATAATTTATTGACGCCGCACGAAATGAGATTATGAGCGCGTGTAGGTGAACGATATATATACATATATATATAGGTATATATCTATTTTTTTAAACAAAAAGCTAGCATAGTAAGGAGGGCGTTGCTTTAAATATTATTATGTATGTCAGGGTTTGCTCTTGGCACTTGTGCCATACGAAAGTTCAAAAAGATTTGCGCACAACTAAGCAAAAATCATATATCTAGCTATATAAACATATCTATAAACACACACATACATATATATAGTTTATATTTATGTATATTTTTGTTTTTGGCCAAAATAATTTGTAGAGATATTGTGGATGCTGTCATGTACGCGCCTTAAATGAGCATTTTGCGATGATGCCATTTTATTGTGGGTTGTTTTTGGTTTTTATTTTTTCTTGTTTATTAATGATCTATTGAAGATACGGAAAAAAAAGCTAAACAAAAATGAATGAACTGAGTGGTGTGTATAAGGTGAATACGTTTAAGAAAAAGCTTACAAATTGTGAATTCGTTTAAATCCGGATAACAAGTGGTGCTTATAGATTTGGCATACATTTGAATTGACTGCTTGCGGATAATATAAATGTTCACTCTAATGGCTTTTATCTGAACAAAATATTCTGATCGAATAAAATATATTTAAATTTCATTAAAATTTAGAAACGTTTATGATAAAGCGTAATGCTTATAGATTTAGTATACATTTGAATTGACTGCGGATAACATAAATGTTTTATCCAAACGAAATATTCGAAAGGAAAATAATTCGTTTGCATTATATTCATGGAGTAGATAAACTATATATATATTAAGATGAATTCGGATAATAAGTAATGCTTATACATTTGGCAGATAGACATGGCGGATAACATATAAATATAATAAGTATTGTGAACGAAATATTCTAAATAAATTCGGACAAAATATAAATATAAAATTGAAATATGAATTGGATATATTAAGATACAAGATATTGTTGGAGTGTGAATAAAGTCAAATAACTTAAGCAAAGTCAAACAATCTTGAATTGAATGGGAAATAATGCAAAATCAATCCAATAAATTTTATAATATTCCTGCTACACATAAAAAAGTTAAATATATTTATATGTATTATATGTTTATATAAAATTATATATTTATATGAATTATTAGTTTATTTATGGTAAATACTGCTCACCAATAAATTGAATGATTCAGCTAATGAATGGTAATATCGAATATCAAAATATTTCCACTTGACTGCGCAATATATTAAAACTCGATCAGAGTTTATCATTTAATCGTGTCAGCTAATTTGCAAGAAATTTTGGCGTTTGATTAGCGCTTTGCGCCATTTATTTATTTATTTCTTTGTTTTATTTTCTTGGACTGAGTAGATCGCAAAAGTAAGGCAGTTAAGGTATATTTGAGCATTTCAATGTATGAAGATTATTGAAATATTTGAAAATATAAATAATTACACAATTATCATCATATTAAAGGTATTTTTAAAGTGAAAGATTTAATAAGATTTTTAAACCAATTTTTCTAGTTTGAAAATAAATAAATAACGTTTAGGAAAATAAGAAATAAAGACGCAAAATTAACTATAATCCATAGATAGTGAATGAAATACAAAAATTAGTTTTTTTTAAACGTTATTGCCCCGAATCCATGGAAAATGGAAAATTAGGGTATAATGTTGCTTTTATTTATTTATTTTATTTTTTTTAGTAATATTAAATTAATAAAATATTAATTTTTATTTTTTGTATTTATTTATTTTTTTCATTATTTTTATTTTTTATTTATTTATTTTTTTTTAAATATTAAATTAATGAAATATTAATTCTTATTTATTTATGTTTTATTGATTGATTAATTGCATTCCAAAAATTTATAATATTTATTTTCAAAAATTAGTTTTTAAGTATTAAAATAATAAATAAAAAATTTATACTATTTAATCATTATTAATGATTTATTAAAAAAAAAAAAATCACAAAAAATTCTACTTTATTATTTATAAATTTAAAAACATATTTAATTAATTTTATAAGAATTTTGTCTCATTAATACAATATTTATAAAGTAAATAAAAGAAATGCTAGCACTGTTATGTATTTATTTTTACTTTTTTTTTTTTTAGTTATAATTCAAATTCAATTGTTTTTATTAATATTTGCAACATTTTATTATTATATAATTAACTTTATTATGCATTTCATAAATATTCAAAAATTAATTTATTTACACTTTTGCATATTCCAACTAATCCATTGAAACACCCAAAATGTAGTGTAGGGTATAAATTAGAGCAAAATTAAACCTAAATAGTTGAAAACATTTGCAAATTGCTCACGCTAAAGTAAATGACAAATACATTACGCCAACCTCCTTCCCTCCCTCTCCCTCTCTCTCTCTCTCTGTCTCTCTCGCTCTGCCGCCCTCCGTCAGTCTTGCACCTGAACGGTGAGCCCGCCGCTCGGGTGAGGTTTGATGAGTTGATTGGCATTTGATTGCCAGTTGATTGACAAATTGTGCGATTGTATGCGTTTGGAAGGTTTGTCGCCTTAATCTGGCATTGCGCACATTCTATAGCCTAGATATTTAAATTGTATATAGTTTTATTTGTTTTTTGTTTTCTGCGTTGTTTGACTTGTGATAAGTGCTGGTTGCCTTATTTTATGCGCATATTTCATGACAATTCAATCAAGTAAACCGCAAATGGACATATGTAAATATATTTGTAGACATGTGTGTGAATAGCGATAAGTTTGGAATAGCTAGGGCGCAGATAAAAAGAAACCACTGAAAACAATCAAAATAAATATAACAACGAACAAACTTTATGCCATATTTGCATAGGCGTATGTGTGATATTTACTTAACAAGAAAAAAAGAAGAAGAAGAAGGAGCAGCAAAGAGGCGCATGCGAGACGCCAGCCAAAAATGAAATACAAATTTATCGCGCGCAAACACAAACGACCTTCAGGCATTTATGGCCAGCGCTTTGCCATTTTTGTTGTTGCTTACACACGATTTTATTTCCGTTTCGCCTTTTAATTGCTTTTCACTCGCCGCAGTCGCCTTCCTCTTCCTCCTTCCTTGCAGCCTTTTTTATTTTTTCCTCAATAACTGTTATTGTAATTGCATGCAATTTATTCTTTACGCCTTGTTGACGCTGGCGTCGGCAGAGGTAAGCTGCTGCTGCTGCTGCTGCAGAGAGTGCATTACAGTAAATCTCTCTCGCTCTCAGCATTTCATCTGTGCGCGAGTGAGAGGCAACTCAAGCAAGCTTAGGCAGAAGAATAACCATAAGCATATGCCTGAGTGCATTGAGCATTTATAGCAGAGCATTTGATACCTTTGAAGTTGTCATATTGGGAAATTTATTTTGTGGGACATTTCTGCTAGATATTTGTGTTGTTTTATGAAGAAAAAAATATATGTAATATGCTATTATACTTCAATAATAATATATTGAAGGCTTATACCCTAAACCAAAGCTGAGTTTAGGATATGCCTGAAGCAGTTAAGTCGTTGAAGCCTCTAGTCCTAATGAAAAACATTGAAATGTCTATTAAAATGTCCAATTAGAATAAATCAATATAAACATTATTATTACATTATTTTATTTTACTATTTATATTATTAATATTCTAGTATTATTTATATTATAATCCAGCATCTATAACAAAAGATCTAGACAAAAATTCTCTCTGCCATCTCAACTAGACTTTTTATTTCTCAAGACCTTCCAGTTGAAATTTCATAACATTACATTTTGAGCAAATATTTTGTTATTTTATCTCTTTAATTTTTGTTTATAATGATTTTTTTTTTTTTTTTTGTGTTTATAACGACTGAGATTGCGCAGTTGTTTTTAATTTTCTACGTAATTGTTGTTAATAAGATAACAGAAAAATATTTATTTAATCTTTTTAAGCAGAAGACAGTTTATTAACTAGAAGTTTTCTGTTGCTGTTGTTGATGTTTATTAATGAATTGTTGTGTATTATTATTTTTTTTTTGACAACAATTTTATTTACTATTTTATTATCGCGCGTCGCTGTATTTCCGCATTAATCACTTAAGTGCAAAATTGGATTATTGTCAAATAATATTAATAAGAATAGAACAACAATGCATTGCCTTTTGCGGATGAGTCGAAGTGGACAATGATAAATTGTTGGGGGCATGGGGCACTTTCTGCTCGTGTCTGGCATTGCAATTTAGATAGATATAGATATAGCTATATATATAGCTAAAATATGATGCACTGCAATTTGTAATTGACATTGCCTGATGTCATACCAGAAGTAACTACAATTAATTTATAATAATTTACGCCAAGATATTGTATTATAGTAATTTTGTCTGCAATTAATTGTCAGAGTTTATCATATCAAAAAATGCCAAGTTGAATTATTTATAATTAGTTTTTAAGGAATCTCTTAAGTAGATTTCTATGTTTTTTGTATAATAAATATAATAAATTAAAATTAACTTATTTTTTATTATGAAAAAATAATTACTCTAGCTGCTTTAACAATAAATATTGCTGACATTCAAATTAAAATAATAATAATAATAAATAATTATGATTTCTATTTTTTTCCTTTTTTGTTGTTTAATAAAATGTTTCTTTTCTTCTTTTAGTCAATTTAATATTTTGTTATATTTTTATTTATTTATTTTTTTTTATATATTTATATATTTATTTATTTGTTTTATATTTAATACAAAAACAATTTTAATTATTTATTTATTTACTTTTTTTTATATATTTATTTATTTGTTTTAATATTTTAATTATGATTTTATTTAATTATTATTCTAAAAAATATATATTATATATTTGAATAATTATTTTGACTTTCATTTATTAATTTTTATTTATTTATTTTTTTTTTTTTTAATTTTGAACATTATATTTATAATATAAAAATGTTCTCTGCTTTTTGTTATCTACAAATTTCAAAGAAAATATTTTACATATTTTTATCAATGCCACGAATAATAATAATAAATGCTGTTAAACAGATTTCTCAAAGTTTACACGCAGAGCCAAGGACTCTGATACAGTTAAAGGAAAATTCAAAGTTAATTTTAATTGCAAATTGAATTGCAAGACAATTAAATAAAAGTTCGATTTCGTTAAATATTTAGCACATTTCTCAACAATTTTATGTTTTCAATTTATCATTATCATCAGACTTTGCCTTGAATACTGACAGCGGCTACTTTTTTTTTATTTATAAATAATCGCTTTTCTTAATTTTTGACCTATAACAGAGACGCGGTCATAAACGAAACCAATCAAGGTCTGCGCTCTGGCCAAAACTAACGGAACTCTAGCGAAATTGGCATAAACAAAAAAAATTTGTTAGCAATTTCCTTTAAAAAAAGACTGCAAAAAGCAAAATGCGAGAAAAAAAAAGCTAAGCTAACGTAGCAAAGAGCGTTGCTTAGGTCATTGACCAAAAAAAGAATTAATGTTATTGTAAAAATAATAAGGGAGAGAGAGATGCAGAGAGAGTGAGTGAGTGAGTGTATGTGTGAGACTACCAAAAACAAAGCCATTGGAGCACTCGCTCTCTGTGCTGCTCTCTTTCGCTTACTCGCTCTGAGCTCCGAGCACGTTTTCCAAGAAAAAAGCCAACGACGCTACTTTTTGTGTGAATGTGTGTGTGTGTGTGAGTGGGGAGCTCTCCCACAAGCACCCATACATGCATAAATACAACATACGGTGTATGAGGGCTGCCTTTTTGCTTTTTTGGCAAAGCCAACAACAATACTTTTAATAGCAATAACAATAATAGCACGCAGCAGCAATAACAACAACAACACCAAACACACACACACACACACAAAGGAAAGTTGTTTTTGTCGTTTTTTAGCACCGTTGTACGGCACATAGCAGTGCGCGCTTACGTCATTCATAAAAATAAAAACGCAGCGCAAAGCAAATGAGCAGCGGCACTGACTCGCTATCTCACTCTCAGTGTCTCTCGCTCCCTTTGTTGTTGCTGCTGTATGTTTTCGTATGTTGTTCTTGTTCTTGCTGCTGCTGCTGCTGCTCGTTCTCACTTAGCTATTTACCTGAAGAATATTTTAACCATTTTGTTTGGCATTATCTAAACGGCGCTCGTTGCTAGTTGTCACTCTTATTACACATATTTTAACAAATTTGAACTACATTGCCTCGATTAGTGTGTTTGTGTTTCTATTTTCTTTTAATCGAACCGCAGGTTTTGTTTTGCACACACACAAAAATCTACTACTTTTCGTTTTGATTTCCGCGTAGCACTGAGCTTCTTGTCAATTCGGTGTGTGGGGAAAAACGTTAACAGCGGAATGGCACTGACCCTTTTTTATCGCTTAGCCGCCACAATATATCGAATAGAACAATATATGTCAATAAAACTGCAGCTGTTCTGGTAAATTCAAATTCGACGCGCCAACGTTTGCTCGCAAACCAAATTTCAATTTATTTCTTGTTTAGAACTGTAGTTTCGTCAACTCTTTGATATAAAATTCAAAAGCACATATATTTAACAAAATAATTACTTTTCCGATGCTTGTGAATTATGAAACTTAAATAAATAAAATTTGCATAACAGTGCTGTTAAATAAATGTTATACTCAAAATGGTACTGTTGTTATATTTATAGAGCTGTCACCTATACAGATAAAGATTGCTTACTGTGACTATTCGGAATGATATAGCACTGAGCAATTCAACATGATCAAATTTGCGCTAAATTTAAAAGTGTATAGAGTAAAATTTGAAATACTTGTTAATTACGAGCCTGGCGACGGTAATGTGTGACTCATTATATATAGACACTTTGTCCGGAATTTGCACTTAGCTGGATTTCATTGTCATTCGCAATATCTTAATTACAAGACTCGGCTCGAGTGTCTCGATATCTGCGACGCTCTTTTCAGCAGCGACTTGTCTTATTGTTCGCGTTTAATTGCAATTACCTGTCAGATTAATGGCCAGTGCCTGTCTCTCGTAATTGTAGCAACAACAAGCACAAGAGCAGCAATGGCGCCACCTGCCGCCCACCACTGCACAACATATTTGCATTGTTTAATTGCCACTCAAAGCGCCCCCTACTCGCACACACACACATGCAAACCCTCTCGCACCACACACACACATAGACGCACGCTGTGTTGGGCTTCTCATTTTCACACATGCGGTTAAAGTGCCGCATTTAATGAATATGCAACAATGAGAACTCAACTCGACTCGAGTCAACTTAACTCAACTCGACATGGAACGTTGCCGCTCTGCCGCTGCGGCTTATCCTTTTTGACCACACCAGTTGCACGTTACCTGTTAATGAGTTACTCAAGTGCTTGGCATTGTGAGCAGAGAGAGAGGAAGTGGTAGGCAGAGCGTGCATTAATATCAATGTGAATTTGGATATTTCGCTTGATTATATAAAATGAAATATATTAAAATTTTTAAGGCTTAAAAATATAAATTTAATCTACATAAATGTATTATATATCGAAAAAAGTTTTATCTTTTACAATTGTCAAGTTAAAGCTCCAAAATTTAACTGCAGTTGAGAGTTGAGAGCATAGAAAATGAGATGGTAAAAGTCTACGCCTTAACATTCATGTGCATTAAAAAATATATTTACTAAACATTTTAATTGGATACTTATTTATTTAATTTATTTTTAAAGCGAAAAATTATAAATACTAATATAACTGTATAAAAACAAAAAAATATATATGTAAAAATATAATATATATAAAAATAAATCAAATTAAAATAAAAAAATCTAAAAAATTTTTTTAGATTTAAAAAAACATGAATAATTTTTTTTCCACCTTTAATTTCATAATATATTTTTAGATCTATTTATTTTATTGAGCTGTATATAATTAATTCTAATTTATGTTATAAAAACAACAAAATATAATTAGAAAAATAAATAAAATTAAAATAAAAATATCTAAAATATATGTATCATATTTTTATTTATATTTTAAAATACATTTTATATATTTTAGATTTATTTTATTGTGTTGTACATTATTAATTTTAATTTAAATTACTTTATAATATGAAAATTCCTAAATTAAAAATGTTTTAAATAACAAATAATTCAAAATAAATAAAATTAAAATAAATCTAAAAGAAATATATCAAGCAAGAACTCTGAAATTTTACTTAAATTTCTATGTAAATTCGTAAATCTGAGGAAAACATATTTTCAATCTTTAGATCCTTGAAGATGCAGAGTCATAGAATGTACTCAGGCAAAACTGTGACTCAAACGGCGATAATGAAAAATTTCGTTATGCAATTTAATTTTGGGTCAACTTAAAAAAAAACTGCCAAACAATAACAATATATGAAGCCGTCTTGTTAGCCCTCCGGTGGTAACTTGTGGCATTAAGTTGGCCAAATTGAATTACTTAAGCATTTTGGCTTTGTTTACTCTAAGGGTGCAGCTGCCCGAAGCCCCCAACCACGCCACAGTCATACAGTTCCGGTTCCAACGGTTGTTTCTTCAACTTGGTCCATTGCTTTGTTGATTTTTGGCTTTTAAAGGATTTCTATGTGGGTGGCTTACAGTTTGCACGGTTCATGGCCCTCGGCGCATATGCTTCATGTGGAATTTTATTTTTTATTTTTAATTTTTTTGCTTCTGTTCACTGCTGTTGTTATTAGTTTTTAATGCAGGATATGTTTTTCCAGTTGTTTAAAAGTAAATAAATTTAGAACAATGAATTTGGATATTTTATGATTAGGTAAATAATATATACTTAAATATTATGGAACTAAAAATAATATAATAATATAATTTTCAAGTTAAATAATATAATATACATATATGATATACACTTTAATATAATAAAATATAATATATATTGTTAAAAATGTTTACCAATTTCTAAATATATATTTATATTATTTCATATTTATTTATTTATTATTTTATTTTTAATTAAGATGTTGACAGAACTAGAGTCAAGCTTAAGACAAATATAATTATATAGTAATAAAGCCTAAAAAAAATTACAGAACATTTAAATTATCATTAAGTACTGAAATTACTATTTTTTTTATTCATTATTTATTTTTATTTAGAATTTTTTTGATTCATTATTTATTTTCATTTAAAATTTTATTTTTTTGATTCATTATTTATTTTCATTTATAATTTTATTTTTAATTTATTTTTATTCATTATTTATTTTTTAAATGAATTTATTTTATTTTTTATTTTTTGATTCATTATTTATTTTTATTTAAAATTTTATTTTTTATCATTATTTATTTTCATTTAGAAATTTATTTTTTATTTTTTTGATTCATTATTTATTTTCATTTAGAATATTATTTTTTATTTTTATTTTTTTTTATTCATTATTTATTTTCATTTATAATTTTATTTTTTATTTTTTGGATTCAGTGTTTATTTTCATTTAGAAATTTATTTTTATTTTTTTTGATTCATTATTTATTTTCATTTAGAATTTTATTTAATGTAATATATACAATTAATATTATTTTATCGTAATAATAATAATTTGTCAATGTCCGCAAATAAAAGCTTTTAGCTCACGTTTTGAGAAAAAAACTCAGAGAGCAATCGATTGCATTAGTTCTTCAACGGAAAGCGTCTTTATTTAAAAAAATTTTAAATAATAAATTCATAACATATTCAACTAAATTTAAAATGCAATTTATATTATTGCTAAATCAAAAAATAATAACTAAGCTCACAAGCATGGCAACATATATTTTTATTATTTATTTTTTTATTTTATTATCAATTAATATTTAATATTATACGAACTGTTTTGCTCAGCTTTCCAAAGTAAATCTAATTTATGTGCATTACATAAAATTCTTAAATTCTTTTCTTGTTATTTAATTGAAATTGTACGCATTATACGGACTTATTCTTCAACATCTTTGCTTGCAACGTTTTGTAGTCTCTGCACGCTCTACTCAAGAAAAAAAAATAAGGAGAAAAATAAAAAATAAAATAAAGATGCGTATGTTACATTTAATGAACGACATTTTTGTATGCATGTCGCCGATGTGAATGCAAATTTGATTTGATGTTCATTAAATAAAAAAAGGCAAAAAAAAGAGAATTCATATATATACATATATCTGGAGATACAGTTAGATGCTTGTGGAATTGCCACCCGGGGCGCTATCAGCACTTGGCTGAAGTGCTGCTGGGCTGGATGATGGTGATGGTGGTGGTGGTGGTGGTGGTGCAAGTGGTTCGTCAAGTGTGTAGGCACCCACTTCTTTATGCATATTAAGATCCCAGCAGCTAACTTAATTTGTCCTAACTAGAGAGAGGCCTGGCCTGTAAACCCTTCATCACCAGCATCGTGTTAATGGACTTAATAAAAAATGCAACATTTTGATTTAATTTAATTGAAATTCACGCCACTCGAGCAACTCCATTAGGCAGAAACGTGTCCACAACATTCAAACAGAGCGCGACGCAAATCAAATTACCATTGGATGCCGTGGGAGGGTAAAGTGAATGTGGGTGGGGGAAGGAGGGGGATGGCGTGGCATGGTGTGGCATGGTTCGTGTAAGGTCGGCTCAATAAATATTGTCAAACACTTGTCAAATGCTAAA
>JAUESO010000053.1:0-245846 GCA_030914385.1 Drosophila antonietae | reverse complement strand
CAATTTGAATACACGCAGCTGTAAATTGGCAGCACAGATGGGTAACATAGTGTGTGTGTGTGTGTGTGTGTGTGTGGAGGCAACATGTTAATCGGATTTGAAGAAGTACGCGTTAGTTTAGATCACATTGCTTTGAGTACAGTTTTTATATATAGAGAATCAGCCTTTTATATTAAAGTCTACCTTAGTTCCTGAGCTAACTAGAATTATTCACGTGGATTTGACCTGGATGGCTAAAAGGGGCCAGTTGTGCTTACCAAACGAAACGAACGCAACACGGACAAGCCCTGAACGCCCTCGAGTCCCAGCTCGAGCAGTGAGAGTGCGACAATGATGAAATCAAAGATGTTCCAGCCTTCCTGGAAATAGTATTTCGGACTCATGGCCATCAGCTTCATGGTCGCCTCAATGGCAAAGGTTGCAGTGAAGAACTGAAATCGATAAACATATATGCATGATCGACAAATAATTCTTGAAAATAAATAAAAACATTCTTTGCCGCTACTCACATAGTTTCCGCTCTTGAGCACACGCTCCATCTCCTTGTTCATATCGTGATGATCCATGGCCATGAACATTGTGTTCACGACAATGCACAGCGTGATGAAGAGCTCCACGAACGGATCGAAGACGATCAGAGAAACCCATTCCTGAAATTTCAACCAAACCCAGCAGCAATCCCACACACAAAACACATCGATCCCTTTGAGTATCACTTCGAGCGCCTTGTCTTTGAACGTCGGCCCGTCCTCGTCGTCGTCCTCTGTTGGGAAATAGTAAACGGAGACTGAACCATACAAAAGTTTGTTATTAGTTGTGATTTGACCAACTTTGACTCAGCCAGATTAGCAGATTTCTGTTTATTTTTTTTATTTAATTTTTGTTTTTTTCAAGCAGATACTTCATACGATTCACTTTCGCAGTTCTGTATGAAATTTTTTTTTGTGAAGCTTCATTGCATTGGAAATTATTCGTTTGCTTTATTTGAATTTAAAGAGAGAATTAGAAAACAAACACTCACGCGTAGTGTCTGTCTGTCTGTATGTGTGTGTGTGTGTGTGTGTGTGTGTGTGTGTGTGTGTGAGAGAGAGAGAGAGTGTGGGTGTTTTGGGTGTGCTTTCGAAAAACTAGAGAGACTTTTGTTTATCGTTATTTTTTGGAGCACTTGATGTTTTCATTTCTATTGCTTTTAAAACGAAATTCTCTAACTGCTAAAGCACGAAATATTAAAATCAGTTCGAATTTAGTTACTCTATACTCGACTTGAAAACAGCTCCAGCTAAGGCACATAAATCAGACTTAGAAGTTCCCAAAAATTTCTAACAGCTGAATTTTAATTGTTGTTAGGATAAAGAATTTTTTCAGATATATTGTATATTAGGATTTCAGGAATATGCCTTACAAATGTCTGAAAACTGTTAATTACGCATCTGAGAATTATCTACTGCGGAGTACCTGACTAGGAAATACCCTTAATTCAAAATACACCAACTCTTTGTGTTTATTACACAGAAATTTTAAATTTGAATTACGCTTAAAAAAAAAAAGATTAATCGATAGCTTTTTATCGATAAATAAGAAACGAGACGAGTTCCCGAGATAAAATGATAGGTTCGTACCACATGAGGTCTTTTGTGGTTTACCAGATAATACGGTTGGACAGATGAAAATAGATATATCGACTCAGCTCGTTGTCCGTATCGGGAGTACATTTACTTTAAGCATTTTATGCATAGTCACAAAGCAATGAAAGGCTGAAATCACATTTTTAATCATAAATTGTTATAGAGATATCTTCATGTTTTTAGATTTTAAAATAGTTTCTTAGATTTCATATACATATTTTCTTCTATTTATATGTTATGCAGTAAATTCAATTTTCTAATTCAACTCAAATTCCGCGTAGAAAAAGTCTTGGGAAATTCACATCGGATCCTTGGCTTCTAAATTTCAGCAAATTCTATTGGACTGTCTGACAAAAAAAAAATGTCTTAAGCTACTCAAACTACTGGTAGTACTACGATTACAAAAACTACAAATCACTAATACTGTGAAAGACTCAAAACGACTTTAAGCGAATTATTGAAATACTGATCGTAAAATTGTGAATGTTCTCTGCTTATTGTTTCTCTATAGTGTCAGAGCGAATTCTGCTTTCATTATAGTATACGGAAATGTATTTTGATATCTATGCTGATTTTTTAAGTCTGACACAATTTATTATAAGCGCGAATTATATTCCAATACAAATGTTAAGCATTCAGTTCAAGTTATTACAGTTCATTACAAGTTATTGATTGCGAGTATTTACTCTAAGGGTGATTTGTGACAACTGACAACGTTCTACTGAAGAAGCATGCGTTAGTTACTACATTAGGTTAATTAATGCGTATAATATACGTATTCTTAATATTGTTTTTTTTTTTTTAAATCTAAAATCAATGCAAGCTTTATAAATAAAAATGATAAATGATCTAGATTATAGAGTTAGAGATTAAAGGCAAGGTTTTTGGTTAAGTTTTAAGCTAAGTTGAGGCATGCAGAAAAGTTCAAATTTCAAAAATCAATTTCAATAAAACTTACGACTTTTAGTAATTGGTAACAAACAAAATGAAAGTTAAGTAAAATTAGTTGATTAAAAAGGCTCTCTGTTTTTTTTTTTCTATTTTTTGCTATTTTTGTTATTCAATGCGGAAATGTTTCGAAGTACCTTTAAAATTTTTAATTTTTTTATAAATCTGACGCTTCGAAACATAGCTGCATGAACTGAATCATAATCGATGTTTGTATGTTTGTATGTTAGTTTGGCAGCAACGGTTGTTGTTGTTGTTTTGCTGTGCAGTAAAGCAGCGCTAACGGTGAATTCAAAATAGTGCAGCAAGCTAAGAAGCCTCAAAGGAGGACACTATCGAAGCGTCAAAAAGTGTTGCCTACTTATTGGGGCAGCAGCGAAGCGAGGTCAGGCTCTGGCTACTGCAGCGTTGTATATCTGCGTGTGTGTGTGTGTGTGTGGTAGAGTGTGTGTATTTTGGCATACAAAATTATCAATTAGGACTGCATCTAGTTAGTTCTTATATAAGTGTCTGTGTGTATGTGTTTGGTTTGGCTGCCTTGCTGCTTTTATTGTAAATATTATATAAAAATATTGTTTTCTTTTTTCTTATATTTTTTCGCTTTCTTCAGTTAGCATCAACGGCATTAAATAAAATGGACGAGTCAAAGAAGTCATTCATTGGGTATAAACATATGTAAGTATATTTATATAGCTATAATTATTAAAATATTTTAAGTATGTTTTCTTTGGTTGCTTGAATTCTTTCTTAATAAAAAGAAAATTAAAATAAAAAACAAAATACAAAATAAATGAGAAAACAAAATAAAAACAAATGAAAAATATGTATATATATAAATATATATATCATATAGATAAATGTGAGAGTTAACAATAATAAAATTTTCAATTATTTCATTCTTTTCTGTTAAATGATTTAATAAATGAAGAGAAAATAATTAGTATGCTTAATCAACTGATGCACAGGCCTAGGGTCTGCATGCAGCACGCTAGAATTATTTTATATAGTATTATTCAATCAATCAATCAGGCGGCCTTCAACGCACTCAACTCATGCGTTTTTATTTCGATTGTAAAATGTTAAAGCAACAATAGAACCAATAAACATGATTATATATCGTATTATATATATAAATATGCATATAGAATGTGAGTTCGAATCTCTAGGCAAAAATCCTTCAAAATTCATTTCGATATGAGTTATGAGATGAATGCGGAGAAATCGCATTCTGGAATATCGCTGACGCATTCCGGATCGTAGCATAAACAGATGAAACTCGTTTTATTTTTAGATAGAGTTTAGAGAGTTGAGAGTAGTATAAATAAATGACTATTGGGCAAAAAATGCGTTGTCAGAGTAACAAACGTTGGTTTATTTGAAAGTTCTTCAAATGCACATAGCCAAAGGAAAGGAAAAGTAAAGAAAAGTAAAGTCGAGTAAAAGAAGTAAATGATTTGCTTTGTACTTATTTACATGAACATTTAATTCGTATTATTTTTGATATAATTTTTGAAAATGTTCTTGAAACGAAAACGGAAATCAATGAAAACAATGCACATGGTCGAGAACACAAAAACAAAGGAAAATGTACAAGACGATCGATTTCAATATATATTGTTCGATATATCGATATATATATTGTTCAATGGATATGTCAAATGTACAACATGAATGAAATGCAGTAGTTGAAATCGATAGATCGATAAGTGTGTACTTACCACCGCGATCACTTGCTCGACTATGCCGACCTGCGGCTTGCTCAATAATATCATTCAGGACCATAACATCTATGGGGAAAAGATAAAGAGAGAGAAAGATGAGTTATAAATCTCCTTTTTCTCTTTTTTTTATTACCTTTCATGTCGACCACCGTTTGTGTCTGGACGGGCTCAATAAAAGGATTGTCGTGAGTTTTGATCTTGCCCGCTTCGTCCGTGCACTCCAGGCCGATTTCCTGCAATTTATCATATGGGTATTATTTCGGTTCAATTTAATGGACATTCGTGGAGCTTACGTATTCGCGATTCTCGACCTTATGATTGGTGTCCAGGCAGGTGGTGCCGCCGTTGGTGGCGCCCACTGATTGATTTCGTGTATTGCGATTGCGCAACTTGCTCTCCTTGGTCATTGTGCTGACGCCCATGACGGCCATGCCGCCAAGCAGATCGCCATGTGAGGTATACGAGATACGGGACTGGTGCGAGGTATACGATGAGTGTCTAGAGCCTGGAATAGATTGGAAATGATATGTCCATACACAGCTATAGTAAAGTAGCTCGATCGATTATTATCGTTATCGATCACTCACCTAGATTGCCATAGTATACCGGTACTATGATAGCTCCGTTCTCCTCAGACATAGGCGTCACGGCATTCGAGTCGTCGGCGTATGGCAAATGTTGTTGTGCGTCCTGATATGTTGACAATACGAGTGGCTTACGATCACTGCCAGGTATTCCGAAACGGCCACGTCCATTACGTATCGTGTACTGATCCGATACGATTGTTGAATTGTTTCAATGATTTGAGCTTAAGATTAGTATTTTCGACCAAACATGTGCAACAAGACTGTTTAAAAGTAACTGTAGCTGTTGTTGTAGTAGTAGTAGTAGTAGTATTAGCAGTAAAAAGTAGTAGTAATAGTACGTAATAGTTGTAGTAGTAGTAGTAGCAGTAAATAGTAGTTTCTTGTAGTTGTAGTTGTCAAAGTGGTGAATTGTAGCAAATATTATGATATACGATTATTATTGAAAAAAAACATATATAAGCCAAGGCTTCATTTGGCATGATTTGTATGAGGGATATTAATAAAAAATGTTTAAAAATCGAAAGAGAAATCTTAACAAATCAAACTCAATCAAAACTCAAACAGTAATTGATATAACCGGCACAGACACATATATGTAGGTATATATACATATACATATATATATACACGCACACGCACACACACACTTAATGCTCCCTAAGAGATGTAAACTTATCGGATCATAATTGGATAACAGACAGACAGAGAGTGAGAGAGGGATAAAGATATAGGGAGACAGAGAAAAGACAAGTTGACTTGAGAAATAAGAAACTAAATGTTAAGTGTATATATATAAAAATATTAGGGAAATACATATGTATCTAGCCACAGCATTGTATTGAACATATGTATATAAGTATTTTCATGTATTTGCATATCGAGAACTATATAGTTATTGGGTATAGATACAGTTAGATATTCGTACATGAAATCAAAACATTATACAATGCGTGTGACTGCGACGGTGACAGTGACAGTGACCAGTGGCAATGACCAGTGACAGTGACTGTGGCAGTGACTGGAACTGTGACCGTGACAATTACATTATGTGCACTCTAGAGATACGTGTGCGACAATCTGCTGCTGGCAAGAACTGTTCATTTCGCGATTCGATAATATTTTAACAATTATTAAGTTGGCTGCGCCTGAGCCTCTTTAAGCCCTATAGCTGGACCAAATGAACAGTTCTTTGCTCGATCATTAGCTTACGATCGTTGTATAACTTTACACAAACATACACGATATAGACATACACACACACAGACACATATATAAAAAACAGACAGTTACACTCACACATACGCTTACACACACACACACACACACACACACAAACGAGCCGATATTACAAATACTGATTGGTTTAGTTTTATAGCATTCCGTTTAACAGTAGAAAAGAGAGAGATAGAGACAGACAGAGAGAGAGCGAGAGAGGGATAGAGTGGTGAGAGTGAGAGAGTTTGAGTAGAGTTAGAGTTAGAGAGAGTGAGTGCTGGTACAGTAGTTAGTACACTTACATAGGGTATATGTAGTTCAAGAAACATCAAACATGACCAAAATATCACAAAATATAATTATGTATACCAATAATAATAAGGATAATAATCATAATAGTAATATATATATATATATTTATATGTATGTATATGTTATATGTATATGTAGATCTTTATAAATAAAATAGATATATAGTTATAGACAAATAGGCTGGGTGACTTATGGCATGGACGACAAGACAAACTATGTTAAGAGATACCCAACAGAAAAACATAAATCAAAAACAAGAATCGAGAATAAAACTTAAGTCGAAATGGTATGCGCCTAAGTGAAAGCTGAGTCAATGTATATATGTATTTATCTACTATGTAGATATCTATGCTACGTATGCTATATATATCGTATACCTAGTGCAACATCAAATTAACTTTTTTGATGTCTACTGTGACTGCTTTGTTTGTTTGGTTTGGTTTGTTATCTGTGCATTTTTGTACAAATGAAATGGACAGAAGTACTTCGACTACTATCGGCCCTAAGCAAGTGTATGATGTGCGCACAGTGGGCACATTAGATATTTTTTCTGGTAAAAAGAAACTAAGAAACTCTGATGAGTATTAGAGTATTTTGAGTAGTCATAGATATTCCATTGCGAGCTAATAATTTATTGGATGCTTTGTCCAATGGATCCACTGTGCAGCACCTGCACACACACAAACATCTATATGTACAGCAAATTATCCATATCCCATATCTGTATATGTGTGTGTGTGTGTGTGTGGGTGTGGGTGTAATTTCGTAATTACTAGTTACATACAGATTTCATTGTTGTGTTGAAACTTTAGCTATATGATATGAATAATGATTGCAGCGACTGTAGTACTTGGATGCTCTTGTTATTGTTGTTGTTGTTGTTCTGGTTGTACTGGCTGTCATTGATTCAAGGATAACAATACGCTTGGTGTCTATGTGTGAGTGTGTGTGTGTGTATTGGGCGCTTACCTTGTGAGAACTACGTGATCCCCTGCGTATGTTAAACGGTGAACCAGGTAAGGATAAGGATGTCTAAGTTGTTGTATTTTTTTTTTTTTTTTTTTTTTTACAAATAAAATATAAATAGAAGAAAAAGAAAAATGGAATCAAATAAAATATATTTATATAGAGAGAGATGTATGTAAATATAGTTATATCTGCTGAGTTTTGGTTTTTATACAATTTGCTGTCGTTGTTTCAGTTTGTTTCATTTGAAAAGCAAAAGTTGATTGTGTTTAGATACTCGGAAGTACTTTGACTTTCTTGTGTATGAGATAATATATATATATATATATAATGATCCTAACACATTAAAATAAAAATTTAAAATAAATGTATAGAAAAAGAGTTTTGGCTGCAAATTGTTTTACATTTCTCTGTGGGTGAGGTATGAGTCGGCGATTAGAATATGTTTCATTGTTGTTGATCTACTGCAGCGCGGCATTTAGTTTAAATATAATTTAACTAGTTTCAAATAAACCAAATACGGCTTGTCCAAAGTTCTAAGAATCAAAGTTTAATAAAAATAAATATAAAATTGTAATACTAATTTCTACAGTTTTAAGTTGAAAATCTCTAGACAAATTGCGCATCTAGATTAAGTCTTACGGGGATGCATTGTAAAGTTGCTCTAAGATAAAACGATAACGAAATACCACAAAACAAATATTTCAGATATGAAAATTACGTAGTGTCTAATCGCCAGCTGCCGAAAGTCGTTCAATTTTAACTTTAGTATGGATCAAAGTTCTATAATTTGATATAAATTTGGTAACCAAGAAAATGATTTTATTTAAGCTTCAGTTTTTTAGATTTCAATTCGGAAATCTCATTCTTTACGTTACTAAATTGTGTTGGCCTGGAAATGGAACTGGAACTGGTACTGGAACTACAACTGTTTCAGCTAATCTATCGGTTTCAGTGTCTTGCTTGAAATGTGTAGAAGAGTTCGGTTTATTAGAGAGCATTACAGTTAGAGAGTGTAAGTGAGGCTTAGAGAGAGAAACCTACCTGTGGCCCCCATTTCTGTTGGGCCGCTTTGTGGCCAACTGTGTGACTGCGATTACAAGTATGAGTATAGTAAGTAGATATTTGGAATGCAATCGCTGAGCAATTCAATTTGGCATACAAGAGCGAGCTAGCAAATGCAAGAGCGAGACAGCAATAACAGTATAGTTTGAGTGAGAGAGTACAAAGTTCGAATTATATATTTGCCATTTTCCGTACTATCTGGAAGTCCATTGAGTGGAGTCCATTTATTGATAGATCAATCAGTCAGGCAATCAGTCCGGCAGTCGGTCTGTCATGGATATATTCTAAGTAATTGGGTCAACTATATATACATTTATATAGAGTATATTAGTGTTATCTTAAGTGATTTGTGTATTTGTACAGAGACCTGAATTGATTCGCCCCAAGTTCAAAGTGCCAGAGTTGTAAGTTTCAGTGTGTCTCAGCCGCTGTGCGCTAAGCAAATGCTTGCCAAAGCCAACAAAAATTATACATTAGGTATGTATACTATATGTATATGCTTAGTATAATTGCGTGGGAGTTAAAGTTTCCAGGACTAGTATGTATGGACATGCTGTAGCATGTTGGTGTTATCGCTTCGCTGTTATAGTTATCGAATTTGTCGGTGCTAGTGTAACCTTTTGTGCCGTACTGTACTTGAGAGCTTCTCTTTGCTTAAATTTAACTTAAGTATTTCGGTTTTCTTTCGTGTTTGAGCTTCTTTCAGCCATGTAATAATCATAAATAGTTGAATTGAAATCAAAGCAACGTTCACTGAATGCATGCAAATGATAAGACAGCCATAAGACAGATTGAAATAATCGAATCAAATCAATCAACTATGATAAAGAAAAATACAATACAATAAAATAAAACGAAAATGATGAAAGATCTTTGCTTTGAGATTCAGAGATTGCAGAGTTATGAAAAGCCCAAGCTGTCCTACGCAAGTTAGTTAGATAGATTGATTAGTTAGTTAGCTTAGATAGATTAGATTAGATTAGATAGATACGCATAGTTCAAGCAAAAATTTTCGACGAATTGTGAGCTGAGAGGTGTGAGAATTGCTCAAAGCATGGTTTTTTGTTGCACTTCGATTGAAGCGGCGTCTATTGTAAATGCGATTTTCAAGTTTCATTGATTGGCATTGATTGGTAGTCGTCCTCGGTTAAGATATTTGCTTGCATTGTAATGAAATTAAGCATCGTTGAATTTGTGTACGTATTTTGATTTGATATATAATTATAAATGGTTCTGGTTGTTGTTGTTCTTGTTGTTGTTGTTGTTGTTGTATTTGAGCTCCAATTCACGTACAACCGAAAAGTTTTCACCTAAAGCATTCCGAGCAATGAGTCAACTGAAAACCTGAACTGAAAATTATCGTTTACAAATCCAAACAGATACCCATTAAATAAGTTCTTGAGATCACAAAATCAAAATCAAAATCCAAAAATCAAAATTTTTTGTATGCGAATGCCAATTATAAGAGCCAGCTAGAAGCTACGAGCATGAACCAAATAACAGTTTAAGTAAACACTGTCTGCTCACTCACGCACACAGACAAACTCACGCACGCACACGCTTAGAAGCTGAAAAGTACAACACGCACACATTGACAAAATTCATGCACTAATACATTCAAATTATTGTCTAATACAATTAAATGAAAGAGAGACAGAGACAGAGAGAGAGAGAGAGAGAGACAGAAAGAGAGAGAGAGAGAGATGTATATATATATATTTGTATATATATATAAAGGAAGGAAGAAAGAGACAGAGAGAGAGAAAGAGAGCGAGCGAGAGGTTGGGTGGGTAGAGCGAGACTACAAATTCTCTGACTCTCTATATATTATCTATATAATAAATATATATCTAGTTAATTATTCATACATGGCACTAAAGCTATTTATATAGAGAGAGTTATACACGCACTAGCACTACTCGTTAAATGGAAGGCAATAAACTATCGATATAGGCTAGTTGTGATAGCTATAATATATAATTTACAAATGAAAATAAAGAGCAACAACAACAGCAGCAGGAAAAGTTGATTAATAATATGTAATTAGAAATACGACGAGTGGACTGAAAGCAATCGGAGATGGAGAGCCCAAAACTCTCCCAGCGAGAGCTCGCATCGAGCAACGAGTTGAGAGGAGTTGAATGCAAATTGGAGTTGAGTGTTGAGCTCGTTGCATTCATGGACAATGAATGAAGGCAATCAAAATCGATCAACGATTAGCGATCAACGATCAACGATAACAGACTAAATATCAGTATGGCAAACAAAGGAGAAATAGAACGCAAATGCATAAAGAAAGAAATCACTCATACCACACTGATTGCAACTAATAAACGATATTTGATATTAATAGACCGGCCGTTTAGCTGCATATGACAAAGTCGTAATCGAAATTGATATTGAAACCAAACACAAGTTCGTTAAGTATATATTTATATAGAGTACAGTTAGTATATAAGTATATATCCCAAAGAAAACCAAAATGAATAGGCAAACTAAAAGATAAAGATAAACAACATTTCAAGGCCAAGAAATAATTAAAAGAAAAGAATAATTGTAAATCGAAACGAGATAAAAACGAAAGATAAGGAACTTATTATTGCGCTCGGAATACTTACCGTGCTCACTTTACGAACTTTGGTAGCTTGGTGTGCTGTGGTAGGTGCTGGTTGTCTTTGTATAACGCTCACCGACTCCGACTCCACTTCGACGCTCCGTATGGACATCTTCTCCTTGTTGTTGTCGTCGTTGCCTTTTTCACCGCCCACGAACAGTTCATAGCTGATGCACGAATACGTTGGACTCTTGGCCATTTCGGGATGCAGGGCCGCCTCTTCGGCGGCGGCTGCATCAGCGGCGGCTTGCGCCTGCGCATTGGCTCGCTCCTCCAACTTAGCGGCCTTCGCAGCGGCCGCCTCTTCTGCCTCCTATAATGATATATATGCACAGAGAATTTTGTTTGCTGATCTGGAAACGGGCGCGAGTTAATATCCGCACGGCGTCGCACATGATATCAGGTATATTATATATATATATATATAGAGAGAGAGAAAGAGATGGAGATGGAGATTGCATGCAATAGGGCTAGGGGAAGATTTAGTTGGATTTCGGTGAGTTAAGAAAAAAAGGCAAAGTTCTATATACAAGGTATATACAATCATATATATATAGGGTTAAAATAATATACAAATTTCAAGTGCGGTGCTGGGAATCAACTGGGTTAGGGATAAGACTGGGAGAGGAGAGGGCTTATCTTCTAATACAAATTTATTTGTATTTGATTTTTTCTTTTGTTTATTGCTTTTTACTTTTAAAAACTAAAACAAATAATAATAATAATATACTGTGCATTTTAATGACATATAGTATATGAATTGTGTTTAGATATGACTATATATATATATTTAGATTGATTAAGAAAATGTACAGACATTAGCTTCAATGCCAGATCTCTGGCATGACAAATTATTTACTTGCTTTACACGAGAGATACTAAAACTAAAATCGAAACTAAAGACCAAAATCATAATTTTTTTTAAATATATATTTGATATATACGATTATATATATGTATACATATATAGTTAGAAGTTTACTGGAAATCGGTAAGCAATATGCATACGTATAAGTATGTGTTGATAGATAGATAGTTGAGTCGGTTATACAGATAATATATATAGTTACACGTATAT
This sequence comes from Drosophila antonietae, assembly GCA_030914385.1. Classification (NCBI taxonomy): domain Eukaryota; kingdom Metazoa; phylum Arthropoda; class Insecta; order Diptera; family Drosophilidae; genus Drosophila; species Drosophila antonietae. Next base: position 233,715 of record JAUESO010000053.1, on the reverse strand, counting down.
ATATATATATATGCAATTTTGTGGATAGGTGTTCTTTACAGCTCTACACAATCGTATCGTGTGTGTGCTACATACATAGATATACAGAGAGAGGAAGATGTTCTAGAATGTGTTTAGATCATCGCCAACTAGTCTGACAATGCTGTACGATCGATCGAAATTGTAATTGAAATTGAAATTGAGATTGATATTGATATTGAGATTGAGATAGCAAATCGTGTTAATAATATTTATAGAAATATATATAGTTTCGTAGCTTTGTAGATTGTCGTTAATACATACATATACAAAAGAAAAAAGCAACTCTGTTGTATTTGGTAGATATTTTCAATGATCAATTCGGCTCGTGGGCAATTGAAATTGAAATTATCTACCATTCGATTCAAGTGGCTTATGGTAGTGGTGGTTCTTAGTCCATTGGGCGTTTGGGTCTCTATTGGGCCTTCTACTTACACGTATCGCCTCCTCTTCGGCAGCCTCCTCTTCTTCGGCCTTCTTTTGCAATTCGTCATATGACATGGCAACAATGGCCAAAATCAAATTCACAAGATAGAATGAACCTAGGAAGATGATGACTATAAAGAACAGCATGTGCCAGGGTCCAGCGGCGCGTAGCACCAGCTGGTACAGGTCCTCCCAAAAGTCCTGCGTCATCAGACGGAAGGCGGATAGAAATGCCCAACCGAATGAATCGAAACTGGTATAACCATAATTGGGATTCGGTCCAAACCCCTGCAGACACACGTAATCGTCATCGCATTGACTGCAATCAATCGATCAATCGATAGCAAACGATCATCAATATCGATATACAAATTGTGGGCCAGCGACACATCCATTGCGATCTACTCACCCAGCGCCAGAGATATTGCCACATAGCGGAAACGATATGCCATCGTCCTCCGAATACCAATTGGAACTATTGCGATTGTGATAGTCCCAATTCTCATCGGTCAAGTTGCCCCAGGAACCATCAAGCGGGAATTTCTTAATGCATTTCTGTGTCAGCACGCCCATGTAGATTTGGAGGCCCATCAGTGCGAACACCGAAAGGGAGAACATTGTCAATATTATCACATCGCGCAGATTTTTCACAGACTCAATGACCGCTCCGACAATGGTTTTCAGGCCTATAAAAGCGGGTTATTTATATATATACATAGGTGTGATGATCATGAATTCAAAATTTGCACCGTATAGCAGTTTGTATAACAGTTCGTATAACAGTTTGTATAACAGTATAACAGTTTGTGTGTGTGTGTTTTTTTTTTTTTAATATTCTGTTAAATCAATGTCAAAATCATACCTGGAACAATGGCTACGGTTTTTAGCGCACGCAGCACCCTAAACGTTCGCAAGGCTGCTAGATTACCTAAATCTATACCCATGGTCACGTAACTGTGCGCGATCCAAGATTAAAGGTCATTGGTTGTTGCAGTCAGCAATTGAATCGTTGTTGTTGTTGTTGTTGTTGTTGTTGTTGTTAATGTTATTAACGATGACAAAAGCAAATATACATACATATGAAATGTCATTAAGTATTTGGTAATTATACAGATATTTATATGTATATATATACATATATTTAATATATATAATGCTATCGATCTAAGTATGTAAAAATAGAGCTTTGGTACGAGATTATGTTTGCAGTCGTTAGTAATTACAAATGTAAAGATTTTTGGTATTCATTCATTTTATTAGATTTACAGAAGCTTGCTTCATGTATGTATGTGTGCGTGTGCATGTGTGTGGGCGAGTATGTGTGTGTGTGTGTGTGTGTTATTCGTTTTTGTTTTCTTGTTAAACAGAGCAGCAAAATAAATCAAATAAAATAGATTTTGAGTTATAAATGAATTTGATTTGATGTATGTGTGAGTGTGTGTGTGTGTGTGTAACTGAGGCGCATGAAAAGTGAAAATGGGTTTGGCCAGTCATAGTGTGCCCCTCGCCTTCATGGCTTAATGATTCATTACGAAAATGGGCCACAAGCTGCGTAGAGCTAAGTTCAGGTCACACCTGGCGCAGGTGCAGCAGCTGCTTCTGCTGCCATTGCTGCTGTCACATCAATTGTTTTTACACGTGTGTGTGTGTGTGTGTGTGTGTGTGTGTGTCCGTGTTGCTATAAAAATATTTATGCACGCACACACAAGCGTACCATGGAAATAGCTGGCACACACAGACACAGAGAGAGCGAAAGTTTGTGTGTGTGAGAAAGAGAGAGGAAGAAGCCACATGCACATTGAAGCGCTTTTGGTGTGGCCTGGTAATGTCCATTTGCTTGAGTTGTTTGCCTTGTCGTACTGTATGCTGTCATCCTTTGGGAATTTCACGTTACTTCTGCAGCCAGGCGAACCTAACATTTATTTTTCATGAATATTTATCGATTTGGACGCATATAAATACAGTTAAATGCACACACACACACACACATTCACAGAGAAAGAGAGAGAGAGAGAGGGGGAGAGAGTGAGACACGTGTGTATATGGGGTCGCTCTCACTCTAGCTCTCCCTCTCTCTCTCTCTTCCTTTCTCTCTCTGTAGAAGTACATGCTCGCATTGCGTGTAAATTGGCCATCTAATTGGGCTGGCCTCTAAACTGTTTACCCGGCAATATATATACATATATATATATATATATTTTTATTTATTTATGTGTGAGTGTGTGTTTGTGCATACAAATTCGCTCAGCCATAACCAGTGCTTCATATGCTTCAGCTACATTCATTATTCTATTCATTTTGGCTCCAATTTAGTGTTTTTAGTCGCGTCGCCTAAAAGCGCGCTTTAAACTTTCTGCGCCACGGACTGGAGCATGCCATGCGAACTGTCTGTGTGTGTGTGTGTGTGTGTGTGTGTGTGAAGAGAGGGGGATGGCTTGGGCTGTATGGCTTGTCCAAGGCTGCGCGTCTATGCGGCGCCAGCGAAATGCGCTGCACGAATAGCCCAGCCACATTACAGCAACCTCGAACTGGCCCCATCCCCCACCCCCGCCCAGCACAGGCAGCAAACCTGCAGCTCCGAGCTAGGGCCAAGCAATGCGGGCCAAAACCTGTCGCTACCCAGACAAAGGGCGCCCAATAAATGGTTAAATTGGAGCAAAAAGCAATGAAACGAAACTGTCACGAAACGAAAACGAAAACCAAAATGAACAACAACAACAGCAACAGCAACAACTGAACATAAATAATAATATCTTGCAGAGCCAAATAAAGAACGAACGCAACAAAAAAAAAAAGCCAAAAATTTGTTTATGACTCTGGCTTGGTGTGTGTGTGTTGGGGTATGGGAAATAATCATAGGCAATGGCTGTGTATGTGTGTGTGTGTGTGTTGGGCACGTCATTAGTAACGGCATAAAAGAAATCAATAAAAACGCTCTCAACTAACGCGACTTTTAGCTGCCCCGCGACTCACATGGCGAATGTGTAATTTTAGCTAAGCTACCTTTTGCCCATACGTGTTATTATTGTTAATGTTGTGGTTGCTCTTATTGTTGTTGTTGTTGTCGTAACATTGTGTCCTGTTATCTGTGTGTGTGTGTGTGTGTATGAAAATTAAAATGCAATGCGCTCATTTTCGGTTAGATAAAATGCGTTCATATTGCCCGACGAAAATTAATATGTCTATAACCACAATATAAGCAAGTAATGACAACACACACACACACACACACTCACATACACACAGACACACACACACACTCATACAGAACTGAAATTTGCATTTCAATAAAATTCATTTCATTCAATTTTCGCTCATTTCATTTTGTCTAATTTGCATAATTGAAACAAAATAAAAAAAAACTCGCTGTTTTCATATAAATACTTTTTTTATCATATTTTTTTTTACTGTTTTTTATGGGCTGCTAGTTAATTAACATACGTTATGTATTAACTACATTTTGTATTAATTAAAATGGCTAAAACAAAAAATTAAAAAATAATACAAAACTGAAATGGGAAAATCAGTTAATGTGGCGTGTAATATAACAGTTAATGTTATAGAGAATAAAAGGCGATTACGATACAAATTACGATACGATACGAGATTCAAAGAACAGAAACAAAACAAAAAAAAAAAAAAGTTTAAAAACAAAATGGGAAGAGCGATATTTATATATAGTACACATACGAGTAGAGTAGAGCATGATGTAGTAAGTATATAGAGGAGAATGGATGATTAATGAGATAGATCTGTGAGATAGTATGTGTTGGGTTATAATAGATTGACGTTGAGTTGACAATGATGAGTTAGTAAATCGATTAATATTTGTATATATAGTTTGATATAATAATAATAATATAACTCACGCTAAAGCTATTACTACGAAGTCCAGCCAATTCCATGCATCTCTAAGATACGTAAACGGGCATAAAATGAAACCTCGTGCCATCACTTTAACAGCTGATTCAAATGTGTAGATTCCGGTGAATATCACCCTAAAAACGAATTGAATTTCGAATGCAATTTGTTTTTTTTTTTCTCTCTCTTCTTCTTCTTCTTCTCATCATATCCTCCTTTTTTTTGCATGATTTGTTTATCGTAAAAGTACGAGTAGCTTAAGTGCACTTGCTGCCTGCTTAGTTCAGATACTCTCAGTTATAAATCGATAAACGGCAAGCCGTTCGATAACATGCCCTTGCAAAGTGTTTGCCATCGACCAGTATCGATAACAGCATTTATGATTTATTTTTATTTAAAATATAAATTATATAAATTTAACGATTTCCATTTCATTCTTTCTAAGCCATTTCGATTAGTATCGATAGTTAATCGATTATCACACAGAACATAGACGTAGTTATCTTAATCTTCCTCTGCAAGGGCATTGCAAATGTAAGTAGAAATTAACAAAAAAATAAAATAACTCAGTTAAAGTTAAAAGTGAACAAATTAGAATTAGTTTTAGCTGCACTATTCGTATAGCTGTGGCCTTATAATACCAGTAAATCGCAAAGCTCTGCATATTTAGATAATAGCCTTATTGATGCTTAGTTATAGAACTTATGTGCTAGCTTAACCCTGCGCTTAATCAATTGTTATTTACTGCCATCCTTAAAGACCGCGCTTAAACTAGTTAAATCCAAGTGGAAACTGTGCTAGAAAGTGCACGAATGCACATGGCCAAGAGGCACATGGCTTAAAGGCAGCAGCATCTTTGGGCAGATCAAAGGGCATCATGCACAATTGTTAATAACAAGCACTTGAGATGCCAGATAGACAGACAGCTGTTCCACGTCTCGTCGTCGACTTGTGCCAATTGTCAATGTCAATAATTGTTAATAAGTGCTTGATGATGATGAGATGCTGCTGCAGCAGCAGCTGCTGTTGCTGTTGCTGTTGCTGTTGCTGTTGCTGTTGCTGTTCTCCGATGTAGGCGTTTAGATCAATAGGCCGACCTTCGGCCTGAATTCCAGCTATGGCAGTGCTATCTCACTCTGTGTCTGTGTGTGTGTGTGAGGGTGTGTGGGTGTGTGGGTGTGCATCTGCTCTGTGTCTTTGGTTAGTCATTTGACAGATTTAAATCGACTTGCGAGTGACTGGCGAACAGACAGTCAGTCAGTTAGACTGACAGACAGCTGGTCGGGCGAGTCCAGCTGCCCGACTGCCCGCCCCAGCCACAGGCCAGACTGGGCCAGGCATGTGCAACGTGTCTCCGGAGCTGCAACTAGTTCAAAGTCGCTGGCTGTGGGCCGTGTTGAGCGTTGCGTTTGACCTAGGCCCCAATGCCTGCGAAGGACACTTGAGTTGCGTTTTAATTGCAGGTATTATGTCTTTCTGGGCGCCCACAAGTGCGCCCACAGCCATAGCCACAGTCATAGCTGCTGCTGCAACGGCAGCTGCGACCCAAAGCGGTCGACCCACATAGATGCGACTGCCAACTGCTTAGATAGGTGCTCTAGCAAAAGTTTAAATGTTCTCTCTCTCTCTCTCTCTCCCTCTCTCTCTCTCTGCCTCTGACTATATCTGTGTGTGTGTCTTTCACCCAGTTCTCTTATCTTTCCTTCTCTTTCTGCATAAAGATATTCTCTTACTCTCATTCACTCACTCACTGCATGTCTACGTGTGTGTGTGTGTGGGCGCTGAGCTTGGTGTGCGTGTCTCAAGTTTTGGGCCTAAGCGCAGCCGCTGTTGTCAACAGTGGCCCAGAGAACTTGGCCCAAAACGAAGCTGGATATGAAAAGATGTGCGATGTGGGAGACGGGAGACGGGAAGTCAAGCCAGAGCTGAAGACGGAACTGGAGTTGGGCATGGAGACGTGTTGCGTTGCCATTGCAAGTTCAAGTAGGGCTCTTACACATGAGCACACACGCGCACACACACACACACATATATATATATACACACACACACTTGTGCACTTATGCACGTCTATTTGTTAGGGTGCTCGATTCTGATACCAAATCTGCGACAAATTCTTTGATATCAGCTAAAAAAATGACGTAACTCTTTTCACTTTTGTTGCTTCTTCATACGCTTCTTGCGTTATTTTCTTTTCTTTTTTTTAAGCATTTTGCTCGTTATTCATTTTTTTGTTACGTTTTTTGTTACGCTACTTTACGATATTACAGGTACACGAGCTATGTACAGTTAAGGCTAAAGAAAATACGAGTACTTCGTACAGTGAAGCATATTCAAATGGATTTGTAGCTAGAGCTTCTGTTCTACCTATGTACATATATATGTACCTATATATATGTATGTTCAAATAGATGTTTGTACGTCGATACACAGCTATGTGAATCGAATTTGATTTATCAGCACACTTTACATAAATGATGAGAGAGAGCGAGTCTAAGGATGGGAGTTGTTACGGTATACGAAGTTCTAGAAATTCTAAAGCGATATAGTATTTCTAAATGTTATATATATTTAAACTATACCAGATTCTGGCATACTAGAGCTACGTATATATTGTATAGATACTAATAATTACAAACTAGAGACTATTGATATCTAATAACTAATTCCTTATAGCAGTGCCTGCAGTTCAATATATATTTATATCGTACATCGAATATTGTATACAGGGTAACGCACATAGTGTATTATATATTGTATATCATATAGTATACAATATATATCGAATATCGTATATCGAATACTGTACATCATATATATTATAGTATACATTATATCATATATTATATATAATATATTGAATATCGTAAGTCCAATAAAGTTTATGGAATATCGTACATCAAATATCGTATATTGAGTATATAATGTATGTACCATATAACATATATCGTATATTGTATAACGTATACTATACGATATTTCATATATCATGTGTCGTATATTGCACATCGTACATCGTATATAGTCATCATATATAGTACTTCGATCGATTGTCTAATTCAGCTGCTGAGGCACTGCGCATAGAAAAAAAGTCAAACCCCAATGGTTTTTTGGTTAAGCCAACAAAATGTACAAAATTTAGATATATGACTAAATATTTAAGACTATAGTATTTATATATGTTATATGAGCTATTGGTGTACATATGGTACACGTATATGTAAATATAATATTGATATACATATATATTTAATTAAATATATATATATCAAGTTAATAGGCATTTACTTCAACGGCATGATAATGGTTCTAGTCTGGTTTGCTACGTCGCTATTAATATACTCATAAAATATGTAACAAATTTGTAAATGGTACAATTAAATCGATTGAAAAGGATATTGCATATATAATACGGGTTAGGGCTGTTATCGTTACTTAGTTACGTACTTAAGCTACTTAGAAATAAACGTATACTGTGGCTATATTCGTTCTAGGCTACGTCCAAGTATATTACTAAAAACTCAATTCAAAATGTTCTCGAATTTGATTTTGATGAATTCTGTTGTTTTTACGAAAACGTGAACAAACCAAAACCATATTTGGCTCCTTGGCGACCGAAGTGGCCAGTTACAATATGTATGTAATTACATATGTATTTAGTAGTATAGATACAAATATTAGTAAGTTAGTTATTTAGTTAGGTTGACTACAATTCAATAGATTAGAGATAGTTAAGAGCGCCCAGGTACTAAATGCGTTTTCGATTAAGGCAATTTACAAAATGAGAGGCATCGAAATGTGTCTAAACTTTAATTGAGTTTTTGTAGTCGATTTATCGATAATTAAAATGTTTTTTTTTTTTTTTTTTTTAGTTTTTTGATAACGGAATGTATTATGTACGTGATGTAAGTACAATCGAATATAATACAATTTGGCCAGCAGGCTCAACAGGTTTTGCGTGGCTGACAAAAGCTGTTGAGCACGACACACGGCTACGCCTGCTGGCCGAATGAGTTTTATAGCAATGAGCTTGCAACTACTACAAAATGTTTAGTTCTTTTAGTTTTTTTATACATATTCCTGGGCAAGGGCTTTACTAGTAGATGTTCTTTACCTGGCGGACGCTTTGAAAAAAAAATGTGAAAAATATTTTAAAATTGTAATCGTTATCGTTATCGTTCATCGTTATCATCACTTTGGTTTGTTGTTGTTTTGTTCGATTCATTTTTCATTTATTTTCTTTTTTTTTTTTTTTGTATTTTTCGCTTGGTTGTAAATTAAAGTTGAAATAAATTTATGTTTGACCTAAATACACGTTCGCATCAATATCGAAAAAGTTACAATTGAATATAAATAGTATTACGTAAATATATCGATCTATATATATATATATTTTAATATATATATGTGTGGTATATATATATAGAGTTCAACTTAGTCGAAAAGGAAAAAGCAAAGTGGTTTAAAAAGAATAAATCAAAAATCGTAAATCAAATCAATCATTTAGCTAAGGATTACCCAAAATATGTGTCTGTATATTGATACATATATATATAGAGAGAGAAATATATTAAGACCCAGAGTTAAACGAATATACATGATCAGTATGTATATATAGTAGTAGATGTATGCACTGGCAGTATGTGTACTCTCGGACATACCACTACACTGATGTCATGTATGCAATGTAGCGGCTGCGCTAGCTAGGCTAGAGTTTCTAATTGGGAATACTTACTCAGTGGACTCGACCGTGGGCGTTGTCGGCATTATCATCAATATGCAGTTCACGAGAATGGTGGTAATGATAAATAACGAAAATAATGGATGCACTAAAATGTAAATGGCCACACGACGTATCGGATTGAATGGATCGAGCAGCCACATTGCTTTTGATGCAGAAAAGCGAAAAATATCTTTTCCCTTGCTTACAACTACGAATGTCTGCAAAACGAGATATACAAACAATTGTATGGATTTGGATTGGAATTGTAGTTCGAATTCGATTAGATCGGGCAATCGTATCGATCAATGAAATGATTGGACAATCACTTACCAGTACATTGCTGTAGTATGGATCGATATCCTCGAGAGGAGTGGAGGCCAATTCCGGCGGGAAGCTGCCCTGCAATCGAACAGGTATTGGCACACCCTGTTCAAGTGTAGGATCCGGTTGTGGACCTTCATCCTCGTCCTCGTCATCATATCGGATCTGATTATTCCGGTACGTTTCAGACGTTTCAGGCGTTCCATGAAGACAGAGAACAAACAATTGCGCACACACATATTAGCATAAGCAGGAAAATCGATTCAAATTGTCATCATATAAATATATATACATAGTGTATATATACATATATGCATATATATATATTTGTAGTTTGTCCATTGATGTTAACAAGTCGTAAGTGGTAAGTAAGTAGGTAAGGCACATTAGTAGATTAGTTTAAATGAAAAGTGTTAAGACAATCACAATAACTAAAATATTATATTCAATTTTGAATAGTTCTAAAATTAATTTTTTGTTTTAGAATTTTCGTTATGGTTTAACATTTTGCATAGCACTTGAGGTGAGGACATCAGATAACAAATGGGAATTGAAATGAATTTTGGAATCAGAATCAAAATTCTGAACTGGGTCATTATGCAAAAGCTATAACCAAAGTGAACTTGGGCCAATCACTCTCATCAATCAATAATAATTGTTTTTGTTATATATTTATCAGATCTGTATTGAACTTTTCTATATACAAGTCGGAAATCATAGGGTATAGTAAAGTAAAAATTATATATAGTAGACTATAGATTGAAAGCGTTTTGGATTCGTAAACAATTTGCATGCAATAAAGTGTTGTTATTTAACCAGTGTTGTGTAAGTTTTGTACAAAGCTTGTTCAAAGTCATCAAATCGTGCACGTGCTAAAAGCTTACACACATAGAGTTCTTCATATATAACTACATATTTATATATATATACACTCAAACACACATACACACACACCGAATCACACACACATACAGTCGCAACTCATAGGACACGCCATTTAGACAGAAAACTTGGACAATTCCAATTTGGAATCGAGTTCAGATATCATTTTTGGTTCATTTTTGCATGCCCGTTCGCGTAAGTGAAAAGAGTATATTGGTTTACATCTGTACATATGCATACATGCAAGCAGTAAAGACTTGATATTTAATAAGATTATATAGATAGGTTAGGTTAACTTCTGGTTAACTGATTCCCGTTGAATCCATATTCTCATAGATTACCCTCATGTGATAGAAATTTGAGATTGTGATGGATAATCTAAATAAACTTCGGTATAACTGCTTCCCATCTAAAAATTATCCTTGATAGAACGTTATAGTTAGGTGGATAAGCCAAGTTAGCTTCTGGATAATAGATGGATAAGCTAGCTTAACTTGTGGATAACTGTATCCAGCTGAATCTACATGCTCAACGGTTATCCTTATCTGATGGAAAGCTAAAAGTGAGATGAATGACCGGCTCACTTTCGGGATAACATACTTCAGCTGTTCAGCTTTATGCTCCACTGATTGAGCTGATAAGAAAGAAGATGGAAAGCAAGAAGTGAACTTCTGAATAATTGCTGCTGAAGAAGTAGAAGTAATCTTTGAAAAAAGTATATTCGATGAGCGTGTATCACGCAGTCGATTGCAGCCCGTCACAACAAATTTCTTAGTTGTTTTGTAGTATTTTATTTTGTTTTGCTTTTTCATATTTCTTATGACGATGATCATTTTTGTATGCTTTGGGCAACTTTAATTGCCCTGTCATGCATATTGTATGGGGGACAATATTTGTCCCATTGCTAGGGCCATGGCACGTCTATCGATTTCAAGAAACCCTCGCTCACTCACTCACTTTCACACACACACACACACACACACACACATAGCCATAGACATGTGCACATGTACAGGGATAGAGTGTGGCTATATCGATGTACAAAATAACTAGGTATTGTGCTCGTAGTTAGTTTTTACTTTCCATGGACATGGACATGGACATGCAATGCCAAAAGCAAAAGTAAAGCAAAAAGTCGAACGTCAGCGTCATGAAATTGTTCGAGTTTCTATAAAGACACACACACACACACACACACACACACACACATACACACTGTGGCCATAGAGCGCTAAAAAAAATTCCATAATAGTTGGTTTGTTTGCTTGTTTGCTTGGCGTGACAATTAGATTGTGTGTGTATGTCTCTGTGTGAGTTTGTGTAGTTGTATTTGTGTGTTGACGCAATTGCGCCAACGAATGAGGACACAGGGATGAAGCAGGAGCCGAAGTCGTAGCCGGAGCCATGACCATATAGCCAGAGTGCCGCAGTAACAACGACGGCCAAGGGGCAGTCCATGGGGCTGGCTGCCTTTTTAAACAGACCAAGTCAAGTCTATATTTAAACTAATAAAAGGCAAAAACCGCACTACAGCGCGCACACTCTCACTCACACACACACACACGCTGACAATATGGCGGTTACAACCGGATATGTCTATTCCCGCTGACTTACACACAGAGCGAGAACTTATGACGCATGGAACGACTGGAACTGAAACTGGAACTGACACACAGAAAACAATAATTGAAATCTGGATGCAAAACTTTTGTTTATGTCGCTTATGACATAATAGAGGTCTATGCTAGTGCTACTGCTGCTTCTTTCGCTTCTGGATCAATATTTACAGCAATAACTTAAGGAAAACTATACTAAATAGTGTTAGATTTAATATAAAAAGAGTTTCTAGTGCAACGCATAGTTCCTTTATGTAATATTCATTTGAATGAGCATATTTGCTCAGCTTTTTATCATTTTATCTGTTTGTAGTTTAAATTTAGAGATTGATTGAATTTCAAGTCAAGAGAGAGAATGTAAGATTTACATTGCTTAAAACCAATATACTCTCTTTAAAGCTTTGTGAAGGAGCATACAAACGTGATAGGTGATTAACCATTAGATTGATAACCTTTGCCAGGCTATAAACCACTTTTAGCCACCTATATATATATGTATATACGTGGGAGCTATATTTGGATTACCTTTGGCATTAGAAAGCTGTCATATGCTCAGCGTTGCCAGATGTATGAAATATTTAATGCATATTTCAAAGTCAATGAATTGGATGCCTTCTACAAATCTAGCTTAGACTAAAATGCAACATGCAAATGCACACACACACACACACATACATATATACATTCACACACACACACACACACACACACGCAGTTGAGATATTGAGCTCTATTGTTGATTTGCTACTTGATGCCAGCTAGAAGGCATCGCACTAAATATAATTAGTTACTCAGCTATCTATGTATATAACTAGAGTTGAACAAGCAAGCAGCTACAAATTAAAAACAACTCAACACAAATTGCCTGTAGAGTAGCTTCTGTCTAATTAATTGCCGCACTTAATGCACAGCTTAAACACTTCAGATATAATTTCAAGCCCATTCGACTCGAGTTCGTGCCCTGCAAAATGCGTTTAAAAAGTGCATATTTATTAAAATTTACATTTTCAAAAATGTTATATAAAATTTAAGTATAAATTTACTAATTACAGGGTATTCTAAGCAGCTGGACATAGCCCATTTAATGGCTATAGTGCGTATACCCTAATAAAAATTGTAAAATAGGGCATAGAATGCAATTTGAATTTCTGGCTATGATATGTAAAGTATTATACCAATCCTTTTCGGGTATACTATTTACAGGGTATACAGTATATATATATATATATATAGTTGAACTCTGAAGCACAGACAAGGGTACATCTCTTTTTGATGAATATATGCATATGCTAAGCTAGCATACCCTTTACTGTGCAGAAGTTTACAGAGTATACAGAGAGATAGAGAGAGAGAGAGAAAGATAATGCAGAGAGGGCTATAGCACGGACAAGCACATAAATTTAACTAATGAAATTTAAGTTAGCTCAGCATATGCTCAACTAGCATACCCTCTAATTCACCTTACAGGGTATACTGCATAGTCAAACTGACGGACAAATACAATACTAACATAGCCCTATAGCTAGCCATCCCTTTATAGGGTATACAAAAAGGCAAAAGAAAGCTGCGCATTAACTTCGTTTCAAATGCCAAAGTTCGCGGCAATTATAATTAATATCATTTGTTGTTGTTGTTGTTATGGCTGTTGCTAATGTAGTAATTGTTGTAGTTATTGTTGTTGTTATAGTTATAGTTGTTGTTGTTGTTGTCATTGACTTTTAAGCACTTACTTCATTTACCATTTACCCACTTACTGCATTGCTGAGTCACCATTCAGATGATATATTATGATTTATGTATGTTTGACTGGATGTATGCAGTATAATATGATTATATAATACATATATTATACCGTTAATTATTTGCTCGGCAATGCGAAATGTTGTTTTAATTGACATGAAGAAAAACAATTTGGCTATTGCGCGCATAAATCATCAGACATCTGCATAGTATGGTCAAAAGAAATTGTTAACTGAACCTGAGCTAAGCTCCTTTAAGTTACTGTTGAGCCCTAAGCCTATGCATATAAATACACACACACACACACACACTCGCACACTCGCACACATATACAGACAGAAAATTGTAAAATATTGTATATAGAAAAGTAAGCGGCATAAATATGTTTTTAGCGAGCTATTATTGTATATATTCAAATATATAAATATATATATATAGTTGGACCGGGATTATTCGAAACAAATTCGTAATTGCAAAGGAAATTTCAACGGACACATAGCTTTATATAGGGTGGGAGAGAGAGAGAGAGAGAGAGAGCGAGGGCGAGCGAGAAAGCTTTTTCCATCTTTAGCAACTTCTATGTATGCTTTTAGTGATTGAAAATCCTTTGAGTCCTTTGCTTATAAGCGCATTAGCACAGCTCAGGCAATAGACACTAGCCGATGCTGAGAACCTACTGCAGCCAGCAGCCAGCAGCCAGCAGCCAGCTGGAAGCCACTCAGCAGGAGGCAAGGGTCAAGAGGCAGTTGGCAGTTGACAGCCAGGAATCAGAAATCAGTGGCCAAGAAGCCATTTAAGCACGAGCGAGCACAACTTTGTGGCTCTGATTAAGTAGTTGAGGCACTGTGCAACAAAGTTTCATTTTCCTATTAATATTTAAGCAGGAATAGCACTTAGCAATTAAGTGAACAGAAATCGATAATTACGCATATCGTATTCTTACGTAGTTTATATAGATAGCCCTGTTTATTTATCTTTTATCTAGTATATATATATATCTTGTATACTTTGTCATTAATCTTATATCTATATTTGATCATTAACATTTTTATTTTGTAAAACTATCTTTTATCTATTTTTCTTTTGCTTATCTTTTATTTAGCTTTTACTTAACTTAGGCATCTGGAATACAGTATACATTTTTTATCTATGACTTATATATCTTTTAACTATCTTGTATATATCGTTTATCTAACTTTTATCTATATGTTTTCTAACTTTTTCATTCATCTTTGATTTCTCTTTTATCTATGTTTTATCTCTTTTCATCTGTATGCATTTTGAGTGGAGTTAAGTTTGCCCCATTTGAGAGCTAAATCCCTTAAATAAGTTATATATAATCTCCTCAACTGAACAAATATTCAGATACAAACAAACTCGAATCAGCTTCAGGGTATCGCTTAGTCAGGCATTGCCGCCTAGCGCACTCTACTGACTAGTAACTAGGCTAGTTCAGCTGCAATTTACATATGCTGCAGATTGAGTTTGTAAAAAATATCAGAAAATTGAAATGTCTAAAGGGGAACTCAATGAGACTATGTTGCACAGTGTACGCATTGAGCTGCCTGAGCTGCAAACAAATATTGCCAGACGCGATTCAAAAAAGATTTTGCATTTGCGCTGCGATGGCAAATAAAATAAGCGTGTTGATATAAAAAGTTAATATATATACAAATATATATATATTAAATATAAAAAATATATATAAAGAAAAAAGAGCTGCACCTTTGCCATATATATAGTTGGATAAGTATATATACACACACGCAGAAAACATATTTACGATTAATTGAGTTGAGGTGAGTTAATTGTTAAGCAAAAGTAGTAGATACATAGATAGTATATAGCATATAAATACATACATATATATATTTATTAATTTGTTAAATATATATATATATGTATATTGAAGATAAGTCTTTGTATTTGGCAAAGTGTTGCACCAAATAGAACTAATTTGTACAGGGAATTATACGCATATCAATATTACGAATTACGAGTTACGAATTACGAATTACAAGTTACGAATACAATTACGATTAGGATTACGAATACTTAGACGAATACGAATACGAATGCGAATAAAGTCGTAAGCAGTTACATTAAAAAACATAAATATGCGGCTAATAATTAACAAATTTTGGCATAAAGTTCCAAAAAAAAAAAAAAACGCAAAACAAATTAAAAGCTTTATTCGAATTTCAGTTTTTAGTTTGTTTCATTTTTGTTTTTTCCTTTTTTTTCTTGTTTTTTGGTTTTATTTTTGGGAAATTTCGTTGAGTTTTTGGGTTATGTTAAATGTAGTTTCTTTTCAGGTTTTTTTTTTTTTTTGGTGTATGTGCTTGGCGGAGGGTCGGGGTGGTAAAGGTACGTTATTCGTTGTTTTTTATTATTTTTTATTTTTGGTTTGTGTTTTAGAGACTAAAAGTTCTGTGGAAATCTTACTTCTTTTTGTTTTTTCTTGCGACCATATTGCGGCTGAAAGAAGATTTGGATTTGGTATTTGGTTTTAGGAGATTGATTGATTGATTTTTGTTTTTTTGCGGGAGTTATGTAAAAGTTGAGTTAAAAAAAATGGTAAAAAATTGTTCAAGTTTTTTTTTTTTAGCGTTAGGCAAGCGCCAAATTGTTAATAGTTATACATGATTTCGTTATAATTATGCATTTTTGATTTTGTGATTTATTTTGTTTTTTTTTTTTTTTGTTGATTTTCGTTTTCCAGACAGCAGCGCGCAAAAGTTTCGTTTTGGGAGCATTCAAAGTAGAGAAAAAGTTGTAAAAAAATAAAAGAAAAAAGTACACGAAAAAACGAAAACATAAATAGAAAATATATGTATATATATATATATATAAAGAGAGAGAGAGAGTTTTATATATATTTAAGTGAAACGTTTAGCATTCTTCAAGATAATAATAATAATACGTAAGGCTTTCAGGGTATTCATTAATAGATCCTATTTAGGCAGGGAAGGGCATAGAGACAGAGACAGACAAATGAACAGGTGTATAGATCGAAAGCGAGACAGAGAGTTTGGGAGAGAGCGGGAGAGCGATAGAGCGATAGAGCAATAGAGTAGAGAACAGCAGTGAGATGTATTTTATGTAATTTCGTTGTACAGAAGACAGAGATTGTTGTTGAATTTTTGAAACTGAATGTTGAACAGATAGAGTGCGCGCATGAAATTTGTTATGAAATATGCTTATGTTGACTTGACTCTACATTTGTACAAATTCAGATAGATAGAGAGAGAGAGAGAAAGAGAGAGAGAGTGAGTAAGCTAGTTTCTAGTAGAGTTTAGTTTAGGAAATCTCTGTACAACATTTGAAGCTCAATGTTCGCTGCAATGTTTTCATAGCAGTCAGCTTTTGAGCAGCTGTCGGCTTTATACATTTTTCGCTGATTCGAATGTTTTTCTTCTTTTTTTTTTTTTTTTGTATATTTGCACTACGTTGCTAGTTATATTTAATTATTATTGATTTAGTTTGTTCTTTATATAAGTATATATTCAATTTGATTGACTGTCGTTAATGTTTATATGCTAGGTATTCTAGATAGATGAGTCACAGCTACAGGAATTAGACATGTAATGGACAATGTTGGATGTTCTATGGTCTGGTATGGGCATTGGTATTGGTATTGTTATAGGTATTGGCATTGGTATTGTTATTGGTATTGGCATTGGTATTGGTATTGGTATTGGCACAGGAACTGGTGTTGTGTTGCTTAATGGCTGAGACGTACGTACGCATTAAATGACTTGAACTTTTAGTATTTACACAAACGAAACAAAACGAGACGCGACGGCCATGGAGATTGTGAGGTGCATAGCCGCGCGCACACAAGGTCCAGTGATTTATTGATTCGAGGTACAAAACATTAGTAATGAGCTCAAACACAAACTAAAAGTCATTTTCAAAGTAAGAGAAAATTATAATTAAAATCAAAAGTAAATAAATGAATAATTGAAATGAACTTTTTGCAGTTGACAATAAAGTAACTTTGCTGCGAAATCAAATATTTGTTTACACAATAATGAAATATAGTCAAGATAATTATATAGATAGATACATAGATAGATATATATATATTTATATTATACACACATTACGAGGCCAATAGTAGTATAGGAATATACAGTTCTTACTCTCAATATGATTAAACAATTAAACAAACAAACAAACGTACAACGATTATGACAGGAATTTAATGTAGTTTTCTCTTTTCTTTTGGATAATACGAATTATGAGTTTTTTTTTGAGGGGGGGAAACTGTGAGTTATATAAGAATACATACGAAATACGACAAACAACATAAATTATAGAACAATACATTTATTTTGATAAGTTTGTTTTTGAATTTTGTTCAAATTATAATAATAAGAATAAGATAAAACAACAAAGTGACATCGACTCAAATAAACATGGTTCACATTAAGCACAGAAAAGTTCTAGACAAATAAACCCAAGTGGATGTGAAGTGGGCTGGGGGATTGAAACAGAAACACAATTGATTCTAGCTGGACTAATTACGGTAAAATGGTAAATGAAATCAACTTTCTTAAGAAGCTGCATTACCAGGGATTAGAATGCGAGCTACTGAGTATAAATTAGATTTATAGTGTGCAAAGAGAGAGTGAGAGAGCGAGAGCGAGACAGTCAGAGAGAGAGAGAGACAGAGAGAAAGAGAGAGATATATAGAGAGAGTGATACAGAGAAAAGAGATTTACATAATACGAGTATGTATGTTGGATCCAAGCCGTCCGACTGGACACAGGACAAGCACTTTTTAATGGTTTGAAAGATTGAGTTTCTTAGATGCTTTCGAGACAGCGAAATGTGAGAACAGGAAATACATTTACATATAAACATATACTATATAGAGTATATATAGATGGTACTGGATGGTACTGGGATAGGGGTTGCTGGATTCATATGATATGTGCTCGATAAAGCATTGAAGAGTTTGTCAGATATGAAATGTGAATAGGTTTAAAGCAGAGCAGGATGGCAAGAGTTGATTTGTTATGGGATTACACCTTGACATTGCATAGGTAGAAAATGGGGTCTTGAAAGAAATACGAGTAGTACGATTAAGTATTCGAAGGGTACGTAAAAATCCATTGTTTGGAAGGCTTAAAATACTGTTTGATAGTTAATTAGCGGATGGCTGAATTTTCTTTCTGGTTTTTACTGGAGTATTACTTGGCATTGGGTTAGCATATATAGGTTAGTAGCAAGTAATATTAGTACTTAGTAGGAGTAGTAGTAGTTGTTGTTATTGTAATTTTAGTAATAATAGCAATAGTTTAGGTACAGTTAGATAGGTGTACAGGTATATGGTTTAGATAGTTATTTATATATAATAGATACATATTCAATAGACGTTTAAGCACGAACAAAAGCGCACAGTAGCGTTTAACGTTAATCGATCGACGATTATCGATAAATATCGATTGTTGTATACTTGAAATTATTAGCAAAACAGTTGATTGCTTGAAAATCAATTAACAACTGATTGCCAAATAATAGATAAATACAGAAAATGTAGTCTTAAGCGGTATCGATTGCTGTAAATATCTAACTGTTAGCTAAACAACTGTTGAGTTGAAAATCGATAAATGTGGGAGCACATAAATCAATAGACATTAAAAATAGATGATGGATAGATATCGATATGTTATGGCCATACAATCGATAAATGTTGATAACCAATAAATTGGCTGACGAAAGTATATTATCGATAGGCAACGATAGTCGTGCAATCATAACTGCTATAAATACGATAGATATCTTGGACATCGATCAATATCGATTACAGAAGAATCGCTAGGCATTGAAAATCTGTTAAGCACATCGATAAGTATCGATAAATGTCGAAAGTCGAACATCGAATATCGTTATAATCATAAATACAATTAGAATCATAGTTATCGATAGCAGATTAGATAGAAGAGACACAAAATATAGCACAGCACATACATAATTGTATGCATTAGCAGACAACATTCAGCTAGAAATAATTACCACCTCTCCCTCGGCTCTCTTTCTTTCCAGCTCCTTTTGCTTTTCATGTTCAGCGGCAATGCGTTGTTCAATTTGCACCAATGATTCGCGGGTAAAGGGACGGAACAAACTGCGTTCTTCCTCAGATATCGAGTCGGAATCTTCTGTCATTGTCTATGCGGCCAACGATGAGAGCCTTAGATTTCCAAGGCCTGCAACGATAATGAAATTACACAGATTCGTTTAGGTTTGCGAAGAAATTTCAATTGGTCATCAATACTCACATGAGGCACATGGATGTCGCCTGCTACATTAAAGCTACAACTATATCCGAGGCGCCATGTTCGAGTAGCGCCCGCCGCTTAGCACGATGCTGCAATTGAAATGAAAAACAAACAGATAATAACCCAAATTAGTGCATTTATTCATTATAATAAGTTCAATAATCATTGTGGCAATGTAGAGCAATGCACTCGCACTCGCACTCGCCAGCACGTAGCGCACATTGAACCCGTTTGCGTGAATGGCTAATTGGATTAGCGCAGCTAACGATAGGCATTAAGTGCATTCCAATCAAATGCAAACAAAACAAAACAAAAATCCATGGATGGAAACAATTGACAATCGATATAAATAAAATGTCAGCTGCACTGAATACACTCGAAGAAATTTCCATGCTATTTCCTCTGGAAACTTCAGTAAAGGGGAGAGACAGAGTGAAATTTCTGATTTACTTTTACTTTTTGTTTATATACATACATATGCATGTATATATATGTATATGAATATGAGCATACATATAGCAGCTATATATCACAACAAATTTTACACTTTTTTTTTAATTGAATTTCTAACTTATGTGAGTGAAAGAAAATTGAATTAGTAAAGTTGCTCTTCCCTGCTTTTATTGCACTTAAAACTTTCCCTTTTGACAAACAATTTGCATGAAAAACTATGCTACACATTGCATCAAAGAGTTGCCTTCATTATATGTCCATATAAACATGGCCTGTGCTGTATGCATATATTGAATATTGAGTTCAAGCTCTGAGCCCATGGAGCAAAGCCTAAAGGCTGAAGCTAAAGCCAAAGGACAAATTCAAACAGCAGAAATTAAATACAAATTTAATAATTAAATTGAAAATATAAACTGAGAAAACATTGGAATCATAATGATAATAGTCATCATAGTTATAAAAATAACAATTAAATAAAAATAATACAAAAATTAAAAAATTTCTTATTCAAATGAAATTTGTTAACTAAAAGAAAAATCAATTTATGACATTTATAATAATAGCAATAATAACAAGAACAAGAATAGCTCAATATTAATAATAAATATAATAATAACTTCCTATTAATATTAAATTACCTAAACAAAAGGAAGCGCAGTTTAAACAACTTCAATTTGTGATATTTCCCAATAATCCTTCAACATTTTATAAATGAAATATGTATATATAATTCGTGTGGAATTTGTGTGAAATGCTCTTTTCGATGGCCTTGTGTGTGCAATTTAATTGGGATTGAAGTTTCACGAGTAATTGCAACTGCGAACTCAAAGAGATTTCACAAGTGCGTCATGCCATAATTATGGCAATTTCTTGGAATTTGCAATTAAGTGATATTAAATTCATATATATATGTATCTGAACATACTTAAATATATGTATAAATAATTGCATATAAAATGCAGCACAAAATACCAGGAAAATAAATTCGAGTATGGCATTCATGGCAATCTAAACTGAGCAAAATTTGATTGAGTCGAGTCTAACAATTAGAGAAGAATAGTTGCATTAAATGGAATTCAGCTAAACTATAGATCTAACTCGAACGTACTGGAAATTTGGAATTCGATTTGAACTTATGTAAGCTGGCAGAGCTAAGGTCAAAGCACTCTTGGCCACAGACTATATAAACATATTGTGTGCGTGTGCGTGTGTGTTTGTGTCAATATAAACATATACACACATTTATGTATATAGAGTTATATGTGTATATAATTTAAGTAAATCCAAGTGAGTGTTTGTGTATGTGTGTTGCACACAAAAGTAGGTCAGTTCGATATTCCAATGTGTTTTTATATACGCAACACGCACACATAACAACACATGAGCATCAATTTATGCTTATCTGTTGGTGTATGTGTGTGAATGAAGCAAATGTTAGGCTTAGCTTGAAATTGGAAATCAAATCAAGCAATTGTCACACACACAGCTCAAGTTGCAAGCACACACGCACACACACACACGCATGGCATTCTTGTGGCGCTGAAAAGTATGCTATGTAAAAAATCGCATTTGCTGCACTTGCATTTATGCAAATGATTAATCGAGTGTGCCGCAATACAAAAGTTGATTAACTAACCAACACACACAAACATATTTATTTAAAAAAAATAATAATCATGCTCACACACACACACTCATATACACATTGAGCAGTGCTCGCATGTTGTTAGTCAATGAATTTTACAATACACAGGCACAAAGCAAGGCTAGCAGAGGGCAAAACACAAAGTGAGAGAGAGAGAGAGAAATAGAGAGTATGGCCAGAGATGGGGGGAGAGCGACAGAATGATAGCGAGCACAAGCGAAAGTGTGTGTGCGTGAAAAGGAGAGAGCGAGTGGGTTAGCAGTTGTGGCCAAAAGCAGCGCCAGAGCCAGAGCCAGAGCCAGAGCGAGCGCCTGCGCCTTTTCAGCGCCACACACATATCCTGTTCGACTCTCTGGCTCTTGTACAATCTTGTATCTCGAAGATACAATTATTTTGGTATGTTTCTTAACGAAACTTAACGCTCAGTGGGGCATGTATTGGCCCGTTTTTCTTTCTTCTTTTTTTCCAGCTGCCTCAAGTTTGCCCTCCAAAAGCCACCAAAAGGTTGTGCAGTAGGCCAACAAAATGACGAAAAGGAAAAGCAAAATGTTCTATGCCAGCTCTCTCAGTGTGCGTGCGTGCATGGTTGTGTGTGTGTGTGTGCGTGTGTGTGTGTGTGTGTGTGTGTGTGTGTGTATGGGTGTGTGGCAGCAAGTGTTTGCCAAGTGTCTTAGCGTTTTCAATTGCTTGGCTCATTAGTGACATAATCATGGCTAGCAATTAGCTGCGACTTCTTGCGGCAAATCGAATGCCCCATGCCCAGACCCAACTCCCATCACATTTTGTATGCACATACATTGAAATATATTTATATATATGTATCCTTTATATGGCCAACTTACCGTTAATCGATGTCAATCGATGTTGTGCCTTTGTTGCTGCTGCTGCTGTTGTTTCTATTGTTGTTTTGTTAATGTTAATTGTTGCTGTTGTTGCTTTTGTTGTTGTTGCAATAAGCTGCCACAAATGTTGCTGCAGTTATGCTGTTAACTATTGTTGTTGCTATTGCTGTTGCTGTCGTTGCTGTTGTTGTTGCAGCCTACACATGAACTCGCATCGGCAAACACAAATGACGGCGGCTCTGGATGACGACGACGCGGCGCGCAAAAACAATTCACACAAATTTTTTTTCCCACTTTTTGTTGTTGTTGTTGTTACTTTTTGGGCGATGCGAACGCGCTATTTTGTGACTATTGCTGTTTGTTTGGTTTTGTTGTTGTTGTTTTTTTTTTGTGTTTTTTTTTTTTTAATTTTTGTTTTGTTATTTATTAATTTTTGGTTTTATTTTGTTGATTCCCAGCGCTGTGAACAAATTTCAAAATTCCGACAATATTAGCGAACAGCAATGTGAGCATGAATATATGTCTGTATGTGTGTGTGTGTGTGTGTGTGTGTGTGTGTGTGTGTAATCGAAGCCGTAACAGGAGCCGTAGTCGTAGCCGTAGCCGTTGACGTTGGCGTTGACGTTGCCTTTGCCATGACAGAAGTAGCCAGCATTAACGTCCATGTGCGTGCTTCGAACTTTTGTTTGAATGTATGTGTGTGTGTGTGTGTGTCTATGTGTGTGAGTGTGTGCATGTGTGTGTAGGTTCAATAAAGCCGGCGCAATTGTATTCGTATTTGATGTGACTTGGTTTTCAGTTGATTTAACTTATTATTGTTCTCGTGCTTTGTATGATTTCTCAATGCTATTGATTGTTTGATTGATTGATTGATGGATTATTGTTGCTGCTGCTGCTGCTGCTGGCTTTTGTTACTTGAGCAATTCGTAAATTTTAATTGATTCCCATTGACTTTGAATGCTTCTCTCGATAGCTTACATTTTTTTTTTCCAATTCAATTTTCAACAATTTTTTGTTGAATTCGCTATTGACATTGCTAACA
Organism: Drosophila antonietae; assembly: GCA_030914385.1. NCBI lineage: Eukaryota > Metazoa > Arthropoda > Insecta > Diptera > Drosophilidae > Drosophila > Drosophila antonietae. The sequence continues at coordinate 209,859 of JAUESO010000053.1, read as the reverse complement.
CCAACTGTTGTGGCTCGATTATTTGTTGCTGTTACTTGAGCACATGAACAAAAAGCACAATACACTTAAAAAAAAAATATATATATATATAATATGGTAAATGCAATTCACCGAAAAAAAAAGTGAACAAAACAACAACAATCGACGAGAATTGTCTACTTAGTGCAGCGCAGCGCAGTTTGTTTATGTTTATGCAACTTTGCAGCTTCAAGCGGATTATTGTAGCATACTTTCGCGCGCACGTGAATAACGCAGCCAACACCGAAACAAAGTCAGGGAGAGACGCTTACAGGGCACATCAGAGAGCAGCTATTGAGCAGAGAGGCGAACAGCCAGAGATAATGAGAGGCTGACTGTGTGAGTGTGAGCAAGACAGACAAAGAGATAGAAGGAGAGAGAGAGAGAGAGAGAGAGAGCGTAAGTGAGAGAGCAGCTTTCACTATTCATTTAACAGCACCGAAATGTTGCTTTCGACTAAGTATTTTCAAGTGCTGTTTGCGCCATTCTTCCACAACTGCAGCAAAGCTAAAATGGAAAAGAAAAGATACAAATCCAACAACAAACTAACCAAATGCCGTTAGCTGTGCAGACTTCCCTTAACACCCAGCACCCCTCCCCGCGAACCTACATCTACCCTACAACCAAACCCGTTGCTCTGCCGTAATCCCAACCGAAAAAGGCTGCAGCAAACGTTCGCTGCCTTCTTTTGCCGCGAACAACGAATTCGCTGCGCGCTGCGCGCTCTCGCTTCGTCTCGCTTCGTTTCGCTTTGCTTCATTTCGTTTCGTTTGGTTTCGTTTCGTTTCGCTCTCGTGTCGCCTGCACCACTCGTCCACCGACCTCCGCCCCGCCCCGCACCCAGTCCAGTTACGCTCGTTCGCCCGTTGTCAACACAACTTTTGTTGTGCTACTTTGCCGCTGTTCGCTGTTCGTTGTTCGCTGTTCGGCATTCGCCGCATGCCTTAGTGACTTGACTTCTTATGCTATTTTTAGGTCATCAAATTGATGGCCAGCTCTCGTCGCAACTCGCCGCAACGGCAACAACAAACTCGAAGCATACTAAAACACTTGGCACCAGTCTGACTGGGCCACGCCGTGCCTTAACCATTCCGGCATCCTGGCAGCCACAGCCAACGGCCCATTATAACTTATATGCCCTATAAAAATAGCCCAGCCATTATCGCAAATCCTTATGACCTGCTGATCCGCTCCACATTGCATTTAATTGCCACTGCCAACGACTGGCCACTGGCCACTGCACTCAAATCATTTCCCACACACACTCATATAACTCTTAATTGCATAGTAAAATTGCATGGAACTCAGACGAAGCTCAATTAAACTCAACTGCCATCATGAAAAGGAGCACTAAATTGCTTTACACAAATGTTCACTTAACTCGTATGCAAAATGATCTAATTAAATACTTAATACTTTTCATCCACACATTGTATGCAGACGAGCATAAAGACATACACATAAATACACATGCATACATATACATATATGTATATATATATATATGTATATCTGAAGCCAGATTTGCCAAGCTAAGACGAAGCGAACGAAATAATTCTGTGTTTGTATTAAAATTTTCGCTTAAACAGTTTTAAGCTGTTATTAGACGACGCGACGTTCGAGTGAAGCAATTTGATCTGCTTAAAGCTGATTTCAGCGAAAAGCGCAAACTCCCAAGAGAAAAGATTTGCATGTAAATGCATATGAATACGCTTCATAGTAAATCTCTGACCATTGCAAGCAAACATTATTATTCAAATGATGTACGAAAAATTGTAATTAATGTGGGACATTTGCGATTGCAAATTTCGAGAATGCAACGAAAATCATTAAGCGCTGCTCTTCCGCTTATTCCATTAGTTTAACAAATGTGCACAGCATACGTGCGCGCACACACACGCACACACACACACACACATACATACAGTTGAGCACGCGTAATTTGGTTGAATCGTTACGGAATCGAAATTTTGGCCGGGCAATCAGAGTGAAATGGGATTATGCCAAACGCCCGTGGGCTGTCACACAGAAACTATAGCATACATTTTAGGGCAACAAGCGACGCTCTGCATCTGTGTGGGTGGTTGGCTGGTATGTGTGTGTGTGTGTGTGTGTGTGTGTGTGTGTGTGCGTGTCCTTTTTGGTGCTGTCCACATTCAAGCCATTGTTGGCGCACACGTATTTAATAATTTATTTATGCCGCATTTACGTTATGTAAACAACACAATCAGCAGCGGGACAAGAAAAACCAATTGAATAGCAACAATCAACTGCGGACAATGGACGAACCAAATGAGCACACGCACATGGGCCAGCGAACTGGATAACCTTTGGGCAGCTGCGGCTTGCCAATGCATATAAATATACATACATATATATATTTATTTACATATATATATATACAAATTCATGCATATGTGTGTATATTTTTTAAGCGCCCGAAAGTCGCTGGCAAATAAATGAACTCACACAAAGGAATGTAAGATTTCTTTTTCATTGAGAGAGCGAGAGAGAGAGAGTGAGAGGAAGAGAGGCGAATAGGCGAAGAGTTCACTTATTCAGCTTTAAGCTGCGTGGATTTTCAAGCAGCGCCCGCAAGTATGCAGCACTTTTTTCTATGCACACATATTGCAGCCAATTGCTTTCCGGTCGGTGTGTATGTGTGTGTGTCTTTTTTTGGCATTTTGCTCACATTGTTGTTATATAAAGCGTAGAGGCTAGCGAACAGGCAGCTGCTCGGCTTGGTCGAACCCAATCGAATGCGACCTGAGGCGAATATTTGCTCATTAGAAACTGTCATTAACCGTATTGACTTAACCACAAACACACGCATACAACTGCACAAGTGCGTGTGTGTGTGTCGTCAGTGTGTCGCCTCAATAAAAACTAGAAAGTACGGCAAAAATTGGAGCTGAAATATATTGAAGTGCAGCGGCACAAGGGCCGAGGAAGCAGCGTGCACACCATCAAACGTTTGGCTTATTTAAAAAATTCTGTTGCATACTTTTGCGCTGCATGCGAAATACTGAATGCGAGTGTTTGTTGTTGCTGTTGGCGCTGCTGCTGGTGCCGTGCTAGACAAGCAAACAAACTTCAAAAGCGTTGCACAATTTTCGTTGGCTGTCAGAGCAGCAGAAAGTAGGAGAAACGAACAACGACGACGGCAACCAGGCAGAAGAGGCATTCAGGAAAATTTTTCTTTTTTGCCTGCCCAGCAAAGGCTCGTCGTCCTCGCCATCGTCCTCAGCAGTGTCCCTGCCCCTGCCCCTGCCCCAGTCCCAGTCCCTGTCTCTGTCTCTGTACCCGTCCGTGTCCATGTCCCTGTGCCTTTTCTTTTTCCTTTTCCTTTTCCAGTTGCCAGTTGCCTGTTCGCCGTTCGTCGTTTTCATTTGTCGCTCGGCTCTTTTTTGCGCACAGCACAAAACGCGATATGGCACACGCGCGTGTTGCGCTGCCAGAGGCGTAGGGGCGTTTAGGGTACGGGGCCACTATCTCTCTCTCTCTCTCTCTCTCTCGCTCTCCCTCTCTCTCGCTCTCTCTCTGTCGGGTTGGTTGGTTGGCTTACATGCTGCCTTAGTTTAGCCAGTTAGCGAGGCGCCAGCGCTGCCAGCCTAACTGACAGACTGACGAACTGACGAACTAACGCACTGACAGACTGACGAGCTGACTGAGTGACAGACTGTGCGGTGCCCTACCCAATGCTGTGCAGGGTGTGCGACTGTTCGGCTTTGCGCTGCTAATTTTTTGTTTTTCGAGTTGAGTTAAGTTGAATTGTGTGCTGCTCCGCTTCGCGCTGCTCTGCTCTGCTCTGCTGTGCTGTGCTGTGCTGTGCTTAGCTGTGTTGAGTTGAGTTTCGTGCCAGCGCAGACGTCGTCCTGCTTGTTGGCATTGCCTTACACACACACACATAGGGCATATGCGCGCTTTGAAAAAAGGGACATGCCAGAAACAGTTATAAGCGCACACACACACACACACACACATACATAGAGCCTAAACACGGCGCAACAACAATAAGTTGAAGACAAGCCACAAAAAATCGAAAGTCCAAACACACACACACACACACAAAGGGGAACACTTCAAAAGCACTCCAAAAACTCACACACACACATATATGTATGCATGTGTGTGTGTTTGTAAATTTTTCGTTGCCTACTTAAGCGCTGCGGCCCTCGTTGCCATTTCAAACAAAATGCAAGTTATGCATTCGCTTTAAGCAGAGACACACATGCATAGCATGGCGTATACGCAATCTTTTGTATGGTCACATCAAGTATACGCCACGTTTTCGAAACAAACACACACACACACACACACAGACAGCGAGAGGGACATACATGTGCTGGCAATGCACAGACAAACACTAGCACGCGCGTCAAACAACAACAAGAGCAAGAAATATTAGATATATATTTATATATATTATATATAAATATAAATAAATATACATATATATATTGAATATATTTACAATATATATATATATATATATGCATGTTTTGCTTAGCTTTCTGCTTTCTCTTCCTTTTCGAGCACTTGAAAAAAAATACAAAAAAAAAAGAAAATTTACAGAAGGAACTTTGAGAACTTATGTAAAGCGTTTTGCTGCCTGCGCACTGAGTTTGCCTTTTAGACAAATACAAGGAAAAAAAATTGAAAAAAAAAATATATAAAATCATTACATATGCATATATATATATTATATATTAAATACATATATATGTATAGATTTTCGACTTGTGAAGCGAACATATTTAGCTCAACTCAAATTTCGGTCACTTTTATTATTTTTCTTTGGTTTGAACTGGCCTGCCAGCCCTGAGTGAGCGCTGAGCTGACTCTGACTCGGAATCGGGAGTTTTCGAGTGCGGCCAGCTCAAGATTTGTGTGTCCATTTAGTCAAGTGTTCTTTGCTTTGCGTTTGTTAAATATTAGTTTTCGAAATTTATTTGATATTATTTTTGGATTATTTCGTAATTTTGTGTTTGAGATATTTATTTATTTATTTGTTATTATTTTTGGATTTTCTTTTCATTTTCTTTTTCTTTTTCTCTTTTTTTTTTTTTTTTTTTTTTTTTTTTTTGTTTGGTTATGCTGGCTGCTGTTTGGGTTACCCGTAATCCGTTCGTCTCCGTGGTTCACTGAAACTGTCAGCTGCCGCAGCGCGTGTGCGTTCATCGAGTGCGACTTTCGTTCAGTTGGACGTTCGGCAGTGAGGCGACTGTGGTTCGGGCCATAGCCTTCGGCTCGGCATCGTTTTGTGGGGCGTTCGGCGTGTGCCACTTTCTTGGAGCCGTTCAGCGAGAGCAACAGAGTGGGAGAGAGAGAGCGAGAGGGCGACATGGGTAGCGCAAGAGAGAGCGACAGAGAGAGGGAGATGGTGAGAGAGAGAGAGAGAGAGAGAAAGAGAGAGAGCGCGTGTGCGACACTCGGTCATTGGGACAGGCCCAGGATAACGAGCGCACACGGCCAGCAGCCCAGCATAGGCGAATGCCACGAGCGAGAGCATTACAGAAGGCGCACTGAAAAAAAGCAACAAAAAAACAACAACAACAACAACAACAAATTGGAAAAGACGAAGCAAAAACTACGAAAATAAAGTGGAAAATTGTGGCAAATGTGCTGCATACGTCAGGGCGCAAAGGCATTTCAGGCATTTTTTGCCTTTGCAAAGACACAGCCCGACCGCTCGACCGCTCGAGCTCGAGCGCCCGAACAACTTTGTGACTTTGCCTGACGGCCAGGTGCGCGTGAACCACAGCATGCACCGCTGCCTATGCACTATGCCGGTGACGAGCACCACACCACACCAAACACCCACCCACCCACACACACACACACACACACGCACACTCACACCGAGGGCGCTCAATTCAGCTCTTTGCGCAATGAACACGCATTCACGTCGAGGACAAGCCTTGGACGCAACATTTCATCTCCTATTGTTGTTGTTGTTGTTTGAAAGCCACTGCATTCCTAACTAATTGACCGCAACGACACAGAACAATTAAGACAGGTGCGCGATCCAGCACATTTAACTGTTAAATGTACCCCAGACACCGCTACCACACCTGTCTCACCCACCCAGCCAACGAGCCGCCCAGCCGCCCAGCCGTCCAGCCGTCCAGCTGGCCCCATTCAGCAAGGCCCCATTAGCAATGACCCGTCATAAACTGAACGCTTTAGAAACCCCATTAAACTGTCTCATCGTATAAATTATACATTTTTATGGATCATAGCTATTCGATGTGCATTCGTCATGTGAGTGAAGGCATTTCATCGAGAAACGTGCTGAAAACTGACTGAAAAACAAGTTCGAGAAATTTTAAATTTCAACTCAATTCCAATTTAATCTTGGGAAATGCATGAAAGTCGCAAAAGAAAGGCTCAACAAAGAGAATAGAGGAAAAAAACATTTGTTAATGAAAGCAGAGGAAATTGAAATTGCTTTGAAGCATGGGAGCATCTAGAAGAAGAAGATTCTAGAAAGCAAGGAAGAAAGTAACAACGAAAGCTTGAAAAACACAATAAATAGAGCAAGAGAGAAGGAGAGAGAGAGAGAGAGACATGGAGCGAGCTAGCAGGGGAAAGAGAAGGAGAGGGAGATATAGAAATAAGGAAAAGTGATAAAGAAAAAGCAATGATATACAGAGAGAGAGAGAGAGAGAGAGAGAGAGAGAGAGAGAGAGAGAGAGAGAGACAGAAAGTTAGAGTAACAAGAGACGAAACCAGCCGAGAAAGATAAAGTAGCAGAAAGTGCTAAAGAAGAGACAGCTAAGTAAACGGAGAAAGAGCAAAGACAGGCAGAGATAGAGAGAGACAGAAGGAGAGAGACACAGACAAAGAGGGAGACAGAGAGACAAAGAGAGAAAGAGAGAGAGAAGGCGACCGATGGAGACAGATAAAGACACAAAGAGACCGATAAAGGCAGATAGAGAGAGATGTGCAGAAAGGGAAAGAGAGAGAGAGAGAGAGAGAGAGAGATGGACAAACAATGGAAAAGAGATAGAGAGAAAGAAAGAGAGAGAAGGAGAGAGAGAGGCAGAAAGAGGCCGAGAGAGGAAGAAGAATAGACAGAAGACAAATCATTAGGCAAGGAAACAGTCTTCATTTGGCAGACAATGAAAAAGAAATAGAAAATAGATAGCTAGAAATAGATAGCTCTAATAAAGTAAGTTGGGAAGCCAGCAAGAGTTGAAGCTAAAGAAACACAACAAGCACATTGAAACTTAAAAACGTGAAAGTTCTCTCCATCAAATGATGCAAACTTCCTAATTAAATGTTTTAGCCAAGTTCATGAAAATCGCATGCAAAGGCACTGCGAAAAAGCAGCCGCACACAAAACAAATCAGATAAGACAAGCCGGTTAAGTCGCAGCCGCACGCCTGCCCTCGCCTCATGGGCGGAGGGAAACGCTTTTAGTCTGTGCGACATCAGTTCAGACAAACTGGCGCTGAGGCTGAACAAAGTGTATATACAAATAAACACACACACACACACGCACACACACACAGACAAGCATGCACACGCACTTTGTCTGCTGTTGTCCAAGTTTATTGTTAGCTTTTGTTGTTCTATATAATCAAGGATATCGTTAGCAATACGATTTGCAATGTGAACTTTCACAGCTATTGACCAATGCTCAAAGAGTATAAAGCAGCAAGTGAATTCCACTGAATGCAGCTCAAGAGTATGCTATAGTCGTCGAAGAAGAAAAAGCTGAGGCTGAAGCTGAAGCTGAAGCTGAAGTAGAAAAGCTGCAGTTAGAGCTAAAAGAAGAGTAAGGACAATTTCCAACTCGAATATTAACTATAACAACAAACAGCAAAGGCAGAGACAGAGGCAGTGGCAGCGGCAGCGGCAGTGGCAGTGGCAAAAGCAAAAGGCAGAGGCAACAGCAGCGGCAGCTGTTGCCCCACCCACCCATATTAGCTTACAGTTTGTGTTGGGCAACATGGCGTATGAGCAATGCGAGCTGTCGCGCGCTCTATATATACATATATAAATATATATATATATATGTGTGTATGTATGTGTGTGTGTGTGTGTGTGTGTGAACTGGAAAAAGGGAACTGCGGATGATGTCAGCGAACGAGGCAAATACTCGTACAAATCGTTTTGTGTGATGTGGGCTAGCTATGTATGAATGTATGAATGTATGTGTGTGTGTGTGCTAGTGTGTGTTAGTGTGTGTGTGTGTGTGTGTGTGTGTGTTCGTGTAGCATGCAACACTGCCGCAACAGCAGCAGTGGCAGCAGCGGCAGCAGCAAGCACAACAACAAAAACTTCAGTGGGCTAACAAAGTCGCACGTACGTCCTCGCAGTGTCCTCGCACACACTCACACACACAGACGTACATATATATAAGTATGTATATATATATATACACTTATCCAGCACTCCTTTGCCACGCGCGTCTTTCGTGCTTTTTTTTTTCTGTTTTGTTGCTGCTTTTTGTTCCTCTTTTTTTTTCATTTTATCCATTTTTTGTAGCCATTGCGGTTGCTTTTGCTGCTGCTGCTGCTGCTGCCGCTGCTCTTGCTGCTGATGTTGAGACAGAAGTAAAAAGAGCGCTCATTTCATGAATGAACAATGACGACATTCTGACAGTGGCAACGCCTGGCAGCTGTGAATCCTTTAGCAACGCTCGACAAGGGGACTCCAGCGGCAGGCGGTGTGCAATGCAGCGCGCTATCTGTCGTCCATCACATTGTCAAGTACGACTAAATTTCCGCACCTTTGTTCACACAAACACAATATACCACACATACACAACAACAACAACTCACACACCTTCTGCATATATGTATAGACAGTTTTATATAGAGTTTAGTCAACTGACATAAACCTCACGTTGGTCAACATTTTATTTCTTTAGCTCTGTTGCCAAGCCAAAGAGATTGAAAAACGAGAACCCATAACAAAATATATATGTATAGATATATATATATATATCGTCTTTCAATCTATAAAGAGGGACAGAGCGAGACATGCAAATATTTGAGCTTGTTCTATAGATTTTTACTAGAAAATTTCTTATCAAACTAAGCCTGATTTGTTCTTTATATAATACATATACATACATAACGATAAATACTACCTGTAATAGATAAAGTTGGCTGATATATTCAACTTCATTCAAATCCCTTAGATCCATTAAAATCTGTCTCATTCTTAATAGGTCTTCGTAAAGCCTTAGTAAAATACCTAAGAAGTCAAATGTTAGAGACACGTTGAGAAAATACCAAAAGCGTTGAGCATATCAGACACGTAAAAGTTTATAGATCTAGCTTTAGCAATAGAGTTCTAAGGTTTCAGATCAAGGTTTCAGATACAGCAGTAATTGTAAGCTGTAAGTGAAATACACAACAATGTGAAGTTACAGCGACAAAATTTAACTCTTCTTTATATTTTCAAGTTAAATAATGCTTAAAAAATATGAGAATAAAATCGATATTTATCGCAGCTTATCCGATAACTTTAGTATTCAGAAATGTTCAGTTACAACTAATAAATATTTCAACTTCACTTCAAATTTTAATTACAATAATGCTTAAAACTTATAGTCCCTAATCGATATTTGTCGATTTTTGTCGGCTTATGCAGAACTCTACTTAATATTTTCTTTTACAGAAATATAAAAAAAAAATACTGATAACCCTTCATATATGATATAGACAGTCAGAGCTCTAACTTGATCGCTCAAGAACATATACATATATGTACATATCAAGTTTGTGGCATCGCAGCTAATGCCTTTAAGCTGTCAGAGACATTAGCATATTGAAAATATAAACATCTTAAGCACTTCGAAATGAGCTCACCACAGGCAGTAAAATTATCAATAAAAATTTGTTATTCTTTGAGGCTTTTTCAATAGTTTTAATGAGTTCGATCATTTAATTTTCAGCTGCGTCATTGCGCTAAGCTGTGGGCGTTCCCCACGGCTATAAATTGAAATGAAAATATAACGTAGCTAAACTTGAATCATCGGCATAGTAAGTAACATGAGTCAATGTGGGTGATAAAGGGTGGATGATATGATATAAATTTATAATATATATAGTATATACATATATGAAACAAAATTTAAAATATTTAAGATATATTAATGAATATTTGATAAAAAAAAAAAAAAAAAAAAATTGTAATTCAAATTGAAATCAAAATTCCAACATTCTACATCCAGGCAAGTTCAAGAGAGATGTATGTAATCTAAATTGATGCTTCCCTTGACTTGGGTTGTGTCAAATATGTTAACTGCCATCGAGATTAACATTTGTAAGTCTAATTTCAACAGATATTTTGATGGATTGCAGTGTTTCCTTTGCCATCAGCAACTGGCTGTGCTGTTGGCTGTTGACTGTTGGGCGTGGCAGTTTGGGTTGCGGGCAGATTGACCTCTAACTGCCAGCCAATGGCATAGTGTGTGTGCATGCGTGTGTGTGTGTGTGTGTGTGTGTGTGTGTGTAATGTACACCTGAAATGTCGCTGCGCCCTGTACTCGTCCTTCGGTAATCGTGTACGCGTATTAACATAACCTTACATTATTCAACTTTTCCGTTTCCTTCTGCACTTGGCTCATTGGCACAAAGCAGGAGGCGGAAGGCAAAAGGCAAGCAAGGAAGCAAGCAGCAGGCAGGTGGTTTACCTGGTCGCAGTGGCATGGTATAGAGTCTAAATGTACATAAATTTGGTTTATGAGCTGCGCGTGTTCGCCTCTTGTTGTTGTTGCCGCTGACAGTTGGGCGAGCCATCGACGGGAAGAGCAACGAGAGCAAGCAAACACCATAGTAAATATAACATGGCTAATTATGCCATCGCCATCGTCATTGTAATTACGCATAATATACAAGTGCACGCATGTGTGCGATTATGTGTGTGTGTGTGTGTGTGTGTGAGTATGTTCGTGCGTATGTATGTGTGAATGTGTAAATCCATTCATGCATTACAATTGTTTTGTTTATTTTAAAACTGAAAGACTCGAAAATAAAAATTCTCAAAAAAAAAAAAAAAATATATATATATATATATATCTAGTATATACATACTATATATCATTCACAATAAGCCACGTCAAATGGCAGCTCATTAGGGCTATTTCCAGCTGAGTCAGGCAAGAAATCGACTCACTCCATGTCTGCAGCAATTAGCCAAATCGATTCACGATTCTTAGTAGCAAGCGGCAATATGGCATACATATGTTGAGTGGCTAAGCCAATAACCAAATTGAAGCTCAGGTATATATATGTATATATATTTACACGCTCGTCAGTCCAACCGTTCGTCCGTCTTTCCCTCAATGCATGCGTCCATTTGTCCCTCTGTTTGTCCCTCCGTCCGTCTATACATATGCTCGCCTGTCTATCTGATCATGTGTCTGTCCGTCGACCCCTACATTTGTCCGTCCATGCATCTATCTGTCTGTTAGTCCGTCCGTCCGTCTGTCTGTTCGTCCGTCTATCTATCTATCCGTCTGCCCGCCCGTCTATCCGTCAGCCTATATTCATCCATTTGCTTGTCCGTCTGTCCGTCCATTCGTCTATTGGTTCCTTTGTCCATCTATATGTCCATCTGTATATCGATCTATTCATTCCTCCTTTTATCCATCCGTTCATCTTTCCGTATAAACTACTTCACCACTTTTAAAGCTTAAAGACTTCAAATTTATGCTCGTCCAACAAAGCGCTAAGTTTCTTCCGATATAGAAGGCTAAGGTTATGAGCAAATCGGGAAATACTATATCTGCTTTTAAGGTATTAGAGACGCACAATTTAAGCATAAGCTAAGCTGATGCATTCCCAGCGAAAAGCACACACACGCAGTGAAATGCATTCGCTGGTCAGAAGACACGCTTGAAGCGATTTGCGAACGCGCTTTAATCCTAATCCACAATTCTATAGCTTCCCGGATTCAGCGTTAGCCCCATTCCCATTCCCCTCACCCCAGTTGCTGCTGCAGTCGCCCCAACTCTGAGCTTTGGCCAATTACCGTGGACCCATTTCAATGTTTTTTTGCTGTTTTATAGAAATTTTCTTTCATTTATTTTTTTTTTTTATTATTATTATTCTTTTTCTTTTTTTTTTTGTGTTTGCTTTGCATTTCGTTTCGTGTTTCATTGCGTTGCTTTGGCAACCAGCAACAACAGCAACAATGAGCACAACGATGCCCGACAACGAGCGTTAAAATGTGCAGCAGGCACGCGATTAAAGTCCACAGAAGAGTGGATGGCTGGGTGGCTAGGTGGTTGAGTGGTTGGGTGGCTGGGGTGTTTGGGGTGTTTGGCTTGCTGTTTGGTTGGGTGCTTGGTGTTAGCAGAAATCATCGAAATGCCACAAAGCCAAACGTTTGACGCTCAACTCTCTGCCACAGTCAATTTGTGGGGCAGACATCATTTTGCGGGCCCCACCAGCAAAGCAACATGTGCCAGTGCAGCTGCACCAGCCAGCCAGCCAAGTCAAGCCAGTGTGGGGCGAGTCTAGAGATGGAACTGGGTTGGGTACCGGGTGGTTCGGATGAAATGTACGGCACGCGATTTGCTCAACTGCTTGCTGCATGCAGTTGACTGATTTTTTGGCAGGCACTCAGCCAAAACAGCCTCTAAATGGAGCACAACATGCAAAGTGTGTGTCTCTCTATATCTGTGTGTGTGTGTGTGTGTGTGTGTGTCTTGTGTGACTGCTGATGCCATTTGCTTCATTGTTTTTCGGGGTTAACTGCAATGCGCTGCGGGCGATGAACGGAAAAGCCGAACCGAAATTCCCGCCATGCAAATTGCCACTTGCGTTCCACATGCCATCCACAAGCGCCATCTGAGTAGTCGAATCCAATAGCTGAGAATGGTACACTTAGTGTGGGATTTATGTTGTACCAAAACAGGCGCTGATGATGAGGCAAATGCACCACTTCAGCTACAGTCTCTGATTGCCAATGGCACAAAGTGTACCAAAATAGGTACAGCCATATAAACAGCCAGCAGCAAGAGCAAATAATGGTAGCAGAAGAAATGAAGTTGCTGATGGGCAATGGATGTAAAGTGTACCAAAACGACTATGGATAATCCATTGGTACATTTAAATAAATATCAAAATAGTTGCAAGTGAGTTCCAAATAATAAAAACTGTAACGAAAGAAGGTACAGTCATATACTAAGTCAACGGCATGAACAGAACATGGTACGCTTAGCTGATTTGACTTGTACCAAAGCAGATACAGCTGCCAATAGATAATGATATACTTTAAAAAAAATGGGTAAAAATACAAGTGCTGAGCTCCATATGGTACAAAATGTACATAAATACGTACAGCTGTAGGTGGGCTCAAATAAATCTAAATGTACCAAAATAGGCAATTTATTTATAAAAGTGTCAAAGACTTAGAAATTTTATATCATATGTGTACCTAAAAGATACCTATGTATTAGCAAAGGTACAATGAACTGTGCCAATTTGTAACACTTTGGCACTTATAGTAGGTACTTTATTTAGTCAATGGTACAGAAAGCTGCAAGGAAATGGACAGAGAATGGTTTATTTAAAATGTATTTGTGCCTCATCGACTCATTAAGGGCATTTGGCATTTGGAGAAAGCATGTCAAGGATGTCCTGTCCTAAGAAACAATTAGAAAGCTAAACAAAGGCAACGGAGTAGCAACCAAAGGGAAGCGAAGAAAAATGTTCGTTTTAAATTAGTTGAAATAAGAGTAAGTGTAAATTATGCGAATTATCGAATGGTATATTGTCAGTCATAAATAAGCACAAACAGATTTGTTTCTAAGCTGGGTTATGAGCTGGCTCAAAATTAAGTAAAGGCTAAAAGTCGCTGGCAAGGACAACGGCACGAAAATTGCCAGCGGGTGGCGGCCATTGATTTTCATAAGCAACGCTTAAATGCAAATTAAATGCCAATTAATTATGCGGGAACACACACACATACACACACACACTCACACACACATACTACCTAATATTGCCGCCTATTCTTTTCTTTGTTGTTTTTGCCGTTATATTTCGGCCCTTTAATAGCGTCATTACGCCAGCGCTGATAACGGTAAGTAAAACACACAGGCCAAAAACAAAACAAAAAAAAACCTGACAAGTGTTGAAAAATTCATCAAAAAGACAAACCAAATATATCACACACAAACACGTGCGTTAGCCATTCGCTGTTGACATATATTACGCACATATATTACATCTGTGTGTGTGTGTTTATGTGTGTGTGTGTGGTATATGTGATGGCTATTCACGCACTTATCCTTCTTTACGCATGCATGTGATTGTGTGCGTGTGTATGTCGTAATTGGCATCCTGTGCTGCATCGATGACATCATGCAGCGGCAGAGACAGCGACGCGCCAAATACCTTCCAGAGTTGCCAAGTGTCCTGTTTATATATGTGCTTGTGCATGTGCATGTGTAAGTATGTATGTGTGTGTGTGGGCTTGGCTTACATTCCAATTGGCCCCGTTATAAAATGAGACTGACCAACGCATATAGACCTACATACATACGTACATACATATATGCACTTATTACAGACATATATACATATAATTTACATAAGTGCTTAGCGCCAGTGATGCACACGTGACATCATCGCTTAGTCCCGACCTACAAGAAATTCAAACATAAGCACACTAATGCAGCTATTTCAGTCGACTTTGCGCAGCTAAAACTTAATTACTTGCCATAAAATATAAATATTCAACCTTTTGATCAACCAATCTTCTCAATGGAATCTCATCTCTATCTCATTTCGAGGAAATTCAAAATTTCGATACATCAACTTGGTATCGATATCGTATGAGCCTTTACAGCACTGTCATCGGCAATAGACCGCTTTTAAAGTTGGGCGGGCAGAAGGCGAAATCGAGTCAAGGCGTATTGTAGAGCATGAAAGGAAATAATTTATATATTTGTTTATATATATGTGCACACACTCACACATATATATATATATATGTCGTACAAAATGTTCAAATAACAACAACAACAAAAGTAAATATATATAATATAATATATATATATTTCAAGAATGTTTTAAATTAAGTTTCGTTTTCAATTTTTGTTGTTGTTGATGTTGATGTTCTTGAGTAGAAAGATGCGCGTGTTTGTATTTCATTAAGATGTTCGATTATGAAACTATATATTTAGTTATTGTTGTTTACTATTTTAGTGTTAGTTTTAGTTTTAGTTTTTAATTTCTTATTCTTTGTTAAGGTAATAATTTATTGAAATTGTTGTTGCCTTGCTAAGATTATTAATTGCTAAACTTTGTATGGTATATGCGAATAACTTGAACCTGAATATATATGTATATATATATATTCATATTCATTTTCATATATATATTAAGACATAATTTAACGGCTATTTTTGTTTGCTTTGTATAAATTCTTTTAAAGTTTTTTGTTTATTTTTATTATTAAGTTTTCAGTTTTTTTTTTTGTTTTTTATTATTTTTTAATTTTTCATAGATTTTCGTACTGGGCGTCATTTAAAATGCATATATCAAAGTTCTTAATTACATACAAACTTCGGTTAAGTATATTCTTTATTGTTATTTAAATAAATGTAAACTTTACGTTGCTTGCGTTCTGGAGGGGACTTTAAATGTTAATTAAATACAAATATTAATTTTTCGTTTTTATTTTATCTTTTGTTTTTTTGCTTATTTGCCCGCTGCTACTTGTTTTGTCTACACTTTATAGTAGGTAAATCTTTGACTTTGTTTAATATTAGAGCTAAAATTATAAAAAGTTTACGTTATGCATATATATACAAATATGTATATATATAAATATATATATATATATATATATATATATATATATATATATATATAGCTTGCGTACTCAGTTACGTTGGCGAACTGTTTTGAATCGCATTTACTCCATATTGTTTTTATTTTCTTTTTCTTTTTTTATTTTCCCACATTTGTTTGTATGCTAAAATTGTTTGTTTTTTTCTTTTTCGATTTGCTTATGAATTTAAAATGAATAAAATTATATGTTCAATTAAAATTTAATTTAATTTGGGTAACAAAATATGTCGGCAACATTTTGAAACAAATTTTAAACAATAATTTTTTTTTATTTAAAAACAAATTCTATTAGTTATTTTGAAATATAATTATAAGAAAAATAGAAAATAAGTTTTTTATAATCAATTTTTAATAAGTTATTTAAATGATTTCGACTTTATTTTCAATGGACATGTTTTAAAAAAAAAAATATACAAAAAAAAAACAGGTTTTAAGGGAAAACATTTTTGAGTTTATATAATTTGAAAATTGTCGAGTCAAAAAAAATAGATATATACATATATAATAATATATATATAATATAAGTTGATATTTTTCGCTTAATATATATGCTTGCCCTGCGTTATTAAATTATCTACACGGAAAAAAAATTGTTATTATTCAATGCTGACGCCGCCGTGTCCCTCCCCTCTGTTCGTGGTTATAATTTGCTTTTTTTTATTTGCCAATTGAAGCCGACAACAATATTACAAAAAATTGATCAACAAAATGTTTTAATTTTTTTTTTTTTAAATTATATAGACAAAATTTACAAACGAGATAGAAAAAAAGAGAACAGAATTGTGGTCATATAATGAATTTTACGACTTTCGACTTTTGCTCTGATTACATAGTTTGTATATATTATATACATATGCATATACACACATATATATATATAAATTATATAATGTGTATGTGTGTGTGTGAAGTTATGTATTTGATTTATATATATATATATATATATATATATATATTTGTTGTTTCGTTTGCTATTATGGATTTTGTTTTTGTAATACGTACGTAGTTGGTGTTTTATTTTCACTGCGGTTCGTTTTTTTTTTTTGTTTTTTGTTTTTGCTTTCTTTTTCCTTTTTGTTTTTTTTTTTTTTTTTTTCATTTTTTGTTAAATATTTTTCGTTTTTTTAGTATTTTCTTGTATTTTTGCTATATAAACTGTATAAACTGCCTTGCCTGCTTGCTAACGCTGAACGTTTGTCAAATTTTAGTTTGTTTTTGTTTTGTTTTTTTTTTTTGTCGTTTTTTAATTTTTTTTTCCTTAGTTTTTGCTGTTTTTTGTTTTTCTTTTCTTTTTTGCTTAAATGGTAGAACGTATTTTGTATATATTTTGTTTTGTTGGTTTACATATGCATTACTTAACTAACAAATAGCAGCGCGCATATATGAACTATACCGTACACTGTATAGCTATATGCACGGCTCTAACTTTAGTGCTGCTTACAGACTAACATTTAAAGACTTTCCATTGCAATTGTTGACATTGTTGTTGGTGTTGGTGTTGTTGAGTTGACTTTGTTGTTGTAGATGTTGTTGTTGCTGCTGTTGTTGTTGTTGTGATTTTATTCTTTGATTGCTGTTGTAATTCGTTTAGCTCCACTTTCCAACCAACACCACATGAAGTAAGAAAGTAATTTTGTCGTATTGGTATTGTTTGTTGCTCTGATTTCATGGGGTTGTTGGTCTCTATTTTGTTTGTTACTTTGTTGTGTTTTTTGGCTGACAGGGGAGGGCCAGCCAAGTATGTTGTTTTTTGTTTGTTTATGTGTGTTATGTATGCATAGTACATAGCTTTTTATATAATAGGTATATAGCATAGTTATTAATTATATTTTGTATTGTTTTTGCTTTTGCTTCCACATCTCCTCTTTCGCTTCTCCTCATATATATGCATGCCGCTCTCTCACACAAATGATATATGCCTCTATCATTCTTCCTCTTCATCATCTCCATCTCCTTCATCATCATCTTCATTGTTTGTTTTTTTTTTTTTTTTTTGCTTTTAACTTTTTACTTGTTTTAAATATCATTTAGGCATATTTAAAGATTTCAGAGCCGCCGCCGCCGTCAATGCCGCCTTCTAGTTATCGCCATTGTGATTGACGTTCTGTTGCAGCTCCTTCAGCTTCTCCTCTCGCGGCTTGGCATTGCCGAAAATGGATGCCGATTGCTTGGTTTCGGCCACCGCATTGATGGGCGCCGCAATGGTTCGCGGCTTTAGCTGCAGGCGTGGCCGCTCCGTATCATCTGCAATTAGAAATTCAGTATAAGCAAACTGCAAATTTGAGCCAGACATTATTCAATTGTTACCGATGGCGCCAATGCCAACGCCTGTGGGACGTTCCTGCTGCTGGTTGGGATTATAGTGCGTGCGCTCGCGGTCACGATGCCGACTGAAATTGTTATATCTGTCGCCATCGCGGGACTGATTCCCATAGCTGCCCTCACGCTGCCCACGATCCCGATCCTGATTGCGATCGAACCTTTCGTCATTGTTGAAGTTACCATATCGGCCACGGTTAGCCGGGCGATCTGCAAAGAACATTCGTATATTCCATACGCTATCCGCTTTTCATCTGTATACATACATATATATGTATGTATGTATGTATATACTATTTGTTATCTATTATTATAATTATTTGTATATATGCTGGGCATCAATCGATACGGGCCGTCTATATAGCCAAGTATTACACTACGAATCGAGCCTGGTATTTATCAAGCAGCATGCGAGCCCAGTTTTGTTTAATTTGTATTTAATTATTTGAAGCGTGCTACAATTTCAAATCATACATACCAAGAAGAATCCTGATATATATAATAAATAATAAATAATAAATAATATATGAGATGCAAAATACTTTCAAAGAAAATACTTTTATATACAAAACAAAAAGCTGAAATGCAAAGGTAAAGGTAAGGTAAAAAGCTGCTCCGGCATACAACCAAGTTAGAGGAGATAAAAGACGGACAACGCCCAATAAAACAAGAAAAAATCAAATAAAATACTAATAATAATAATAATAATAGGAATAATGAAGCAAACCGCAAATAATAAAATAAAAATGAAAACAAGATAAACAAGAAACTAAAGTCTGTTCCGGTTTTCGCCTTGGCCGGCAACGGACAATTCCATAGCAAACCATAAATCGGAAAAGCCAGAACAAAAGGGATTTCTATATATTTTTGAATAAGGCAAACGCAAACAAAACGGGTGCGGATAATAGTCGAAGAGATTCATAAGAGGTGGGATTGTAATATAGGCGCAGATGCTGTATATCGCATCAATTGTCACGCTTAGCAAGTGATTTACAATTTTAGTTTTTTTTTTTGATTTGATTTGATTTGAATTGAATTGTTTTGTTGTCCATGCGAATGCGAATTTGGCAGATTTGCAATCAACTACAATTTTGATTGGTACTTTTTGTATTTGTTTGTTGAGGACTACGAATTATGCAGCTACGTATTGGTTGGAGGTTGAAGAAGGTTGCACTTGCGTGGCAGATAAAAATGCTTTACCATTGTATCCTCTATTCATGCCGGAGCTGGCGCCGCCACGACTTCTATCACTGTGACCACCATAATTATCATTGTACGAACCTCTACTATCGCCGCGATTACCAGAGCCGCCGCCGGCCTCGCGACCGCCGCCGCCGCCACCGCCGGTGCCGGGGCCGCCTCGGCTATACGATTGACTGGTGCCGCCCTGACGCGGTGGTCCGCGCTTCTGGAACCCATCCCGACTATCGCGATTCATGCCGCCGCCGCCATTGCCGCCACCGCCGCCAATTCCGCCACCAGGGCTATATATAACAAATATATTGAGAGATTAGATTCACACATGTAAACATATAATTAAATATATATATATATATATATAAATATATATATATATAATATATATCTATTGTATGATTCGACTTGAGAGACTTACCGCTCATTTTTCCTGCGACCTGCTATGTCTATCCTTAGCGGAGCCGACAGGTCATCCAATTTAATTCGTAAATCGCATTCCAGAGCTCGTTCCAAGTTATCCAGTGTCTCGAATTCCACATAGCAGTAGCCCTTAAACTGATCCGTTTCTCGATCCTTAACCAGTCGCACGTTTTTCACCTCGAAATCATTGAATATTTTCATAACATCGCCCTGAACGAGACCCTGTGGCAAATTGCCCACGAACGCAATATATGGCGGTTCCGTTGGCAATTGCTTCGCATGACGATCTCCTCCAAAGCCACCTCTACAATGATATACAAATAAAAATAGCGATTAGTCGACAATGTAGTAGGTTAAAAATAAATAAAATAATAATAAGTAAAATGAAAAAAAAAAAAATAAATAAATAAATAAATAAAAAAATAGCCAGCAACCACAACAATATGCGCCGGTCTGCCTGCGTCGCGACGTCAACGCACGTGTGGCCGAAGCGGAGCCGATACCGAACGCATTGCAATAAAACAAAAACAGATGCCGCTCGAATTACAAGCAAACATCAACAATAACAAAGCGGTCCCATCGCCGCGGCTTGGTAAATAAGGGGAGACAATATTGCAATAAAAACAAACACACCAAAAAAAAAAAAAAAAAAAGGCGCGCGCGCTTTCAATTATTTTGCGGCAAAAACTACAAAAATTCGCCTATAAATCTGGCCGTCTATTTAAAGTTTCCCGTAACTATCGAAGGCGGCGCTGACGGTGTCGCCGTCGTTGGCGTTGGCGCTGACGTTGGCCCAGCTTCTGCTTCTAGTTTGGTAGTTAAACGGCAAAGGCAAATCGCGTACCGCCGGCGTCGACGCCGACAGCGACGTCGGCCAACGGGCGACAGCGCAGCAAATCGTCCGAAAAAAATAGCAAAGAAAAAGAAAAGTAGAAGAAAAAAAAAACACGCACACTTGCACACACACACACATTCACACACCCGCCGCACGTATGTATGTATGCATACATGTACATTTTTAGGGTTTGTGTGTGCGTGAGTGTGTTTGTATTTCGTGTGTGTGCGTGTTGCTTGACTTTTGCTTAAACCGCGTGCATTATTATACATTGGAGCACATCTGCACTTCCTGGGGGACATACGGCGAACGCACTTGCACCATTTATACACAATTTCGGCGTGATGACTAACAAAGTTCTTTAATTATTTAATAATATTTACCTAGCGTGTTCATAACCACCTCTTCCAGCCATGTTTTATTTTTTTCAAATGAGCGAATTCGCTGCAATCCGCAGACTGACTACCAAGATTGTCGCCGTGTGCACGCGCTCCAGTGTGTACACACCATATGGTGGAAGCGCTATGGAAAACACCCACTAGTTGAAACTGTTATCATATTTGTTGAACTGCTTCAATATGTTGTACAAAAACATTGAAGAATTTCTGTAAGGATCCACAGTGAAAGACAATTCGCACGGCTTAAAATATCACCTGGGTGCATTTACAAGCAACACTTACCAATTCGCCGAATATAGCATTTGCATTTTTCAACACTTAATGCTACAAGAAACAACATAATTGGCCTTTCCTAACATCTACTATATCCATTATATATTTCATAATATTGAAGACTTGAATATTTCAAGTGGTGCAGAGAGTGAATCCAGTTTAGATTTGCTTGACTGACAAATTGACAGATGATAGACTAAATCTCTATCGATATATCGATGCAAATTCGCCGCAAAAACTCGCCCTATTCGCCATTACACAACACTATTGCCGCTCGCGTGCTTCTTCTTACGCCTTGTTTCTGCCGAATTGTACACGTTTTTGCTGCAATTCTGTTGGCATTTTCTCTTCGGTTTGCGCATATAATCAATCTGAATACAATTAGCACTCAAAAGAAGTAAAAATGGCATTAACGTCACGTTTCTACAACGAAAAATATCCGGAGATCGAAGATGTCGTCATGGTGAACGTGCTCTCAATCGCCGAAATGGGCGCTTACGTCCATCTGCTGGAGTACAACAACATTGAGGGCATGATCTTGCTGTCGGAACTGTCTCGTCGTCGTATTCGCTCCATTAACAAACTGATACGAGTCGGTAAAACAGAACCTGTTGTCGTCATTCGTGTGGATAAGGAAAAGGGCTACATTGATCTCTCCAAGCGTCGCGTTTCCCCAGAAGATGTAGAGAAATGTACGGAGAGATTTGCGAAAGCAAAGGCGATCAACTCCCTGTTGCGTCATGTGGCTGATATTTTGGGCTACGATAGCAGTGAAAAGCTCGAGGAATTGTACCAGAAAACCGCTTGGTATTTTGAAAAGAAATACAACAGCAAAACGGTCGCCTATGACATCTTCAAGCAGTCGGTAACCGACCCATCCGTCTTCGACGAATGCAACCTGGACGCTGAGACCAAGGAGGTGCTACTGAGTAACATCAAACGAAAACTTGTCTCGCCCACAGTAAAAATACGTGCTGACATTGAGTGCTCGTGCTACGGCTACGAAGGCATCGATGCAGTTAAGGCAGCGCTTAGCAAAGGCCTGGAGCTGAGTACGGAGGAGCTGCCCATTCGCATCAATCTTATAGCGCCGCCACTGTAAGTTGAGTATGATTTCAATTAAAATACGCTAATCACTTGATTGTTGATCTTTCAGCTATGTCATGACCACAGCCACGACGAAGAAAACAGACGGACTCAAAGCCCTGGAGGTGGCCATCGAGAGCATACGCGCCAAGATAATTGAGTACGATGGCGAATTTAAGGTAATCATGGCGCCCAAACTGGTCACGGCCATTGATGAAGCGGATCTGGCGCGACGCCTGGAACGGGCCGAGGCTGAGAACGCACAAGTCGCTGGCGATGATGATGAGGAGGATGCCGCCGATCAGGAGGGCATGCAATTCGACCCCGAAAAGGAATTCAATCACAAAAACTCTGCCGTACGCGCCAACGAAGGCGACGACGATGATGACGAAGATGAAGAGTAGATTGAAAACAATTCTAGAAGGAAACCAATTCGACCTAAAGCAACAACACCCAGCATTATAAGTAAAAACAAGCAGAACAATTCATAAATTATAATGTACATTATACACATATATGTAAAATATATTTATATATTTACATATAAATATACATGTATATATGAACACGCGTGCGTGAGTGTGTGTGTGTGTGTTAGTATGTGCGAGTGTGTGAGAGATACACCATTAAAAAAACAACAACAAAAAGCAAACTATCGTAAACAATCTACCCAAACAACAGGTGGCATATCCCAATTCCATTTAACTATGCATCGCTTCCGCGATATTACTGGAGCGTCTATAATTATGTCTCTGCACGCCTATGGTTTATACATTTATAAATAAATAAAATTTAAAACAAAGTGTCCAACAACTAAACGAAAATCGCTTAGACTATACCGGAATGAAGAAAACTCTATAGGCCTGTGATAAGGATAAGGATAACTGATAGCTGATAACTGCATTGTATCCAAGGGGGAAATACGGATAACTGATTCCTCGTATCCAAAAGGGGAATACGAATAACTGAATCATTGTGTCCAAAAGGGGAATTCGGATAAGGATAAATATTTCATTGTAACCTAAACAAACCCCTGAAATCATTGATGTAATCGATAAACTGAAGTCGCCGCATAAATCATTTCGCTTTAGCTACAGTCCTTACTCGCATATTAGAATGTATAACGAAATTATTCAACAATTAGACTTGAAGAAAATATTCAACTAGAGCTTTATAGGAGTGGAATAAGTATAAACATAACTGTTTCATTGTACCCTAATCAAAACATTAAAAATAATGACATCATAACTGGGATAAAGACAATGATAGCTGCTCCATTATATCCCAATCAATCAATATAATTACCTCATCGAACGATTGCAGCCTCCGCATGAATCATCTCGATTTATATACACTGCTCGCTCTTAACCTATGTGATCAATGATAACTCATACACAAATCATATTCCACATTATTTGATTCCAATACAATGTAATAAAATTGTAAAACAATTCATTTTTATTTAACCTTTCCATATGCTCTCATACATTTGATTATCGTTTAACACTAGCTCAAATTGTATATATATTTATATATACATATATAATTATATGTACTTATATGTGCATGTATATGTCTGTGTATATGTCTGTGTGTGTGGAGGGAGTGCTAGGGTCGGTGTTCGAGGTGTCTGTATATATAAATCTATTTGTAAGCTTAGTTTGCAATACGTTTCAAAAAGATATTAAATGCAGGGCTATTCTGCAATTTGATAAGAAATAGTGATTGCGGTTAAACGACTAATTAGCTATTGTACAAAGAGATGCAGAATTCGTAAAGTGGATTTTGGTTTTGAGAAAAGTGTGTCTAAGTTCAAGCAGACACCGGATGTTAGGTTATTTCAGATTGAGGACGTAGTGGTAGTGGTGTTGGTGTTGGTGGTGTTGGTGTTGTTGGTGGCTTCCGTATTGCAAGTTTCTTTTGATTGATCCCAGAGTAAAAAATTAGGAGCAGTTGCTGACGCCATAAAGCCAACGTTCAGCTAAATCCACCGCCGCCAGCGGCGGCATTGCGACTAAGGAGCATAGAGATGGCAACGGCCTTGTTGCCATTGCAGAGACGCAACACGGTGAGCACATCGCCACGAGGATATCCCAATCGCATCAATTCGCTAACATCTTCTTCAGAAAATTGATCCATCGCCTGTATTGAGTTAATATTGCTTATATCAAATGTTGCGCCGCTACCGGCGCTGGTAGAGGCAGTTGTGGCAATGGCACTGGCACCGCCGCCCTCGCGTTTGCTCTGCTCAATGGCCTTATCAATGGCCTGCTGCTCGTTATCCTCGGCGCCAGTGAGACGGGCGCAAGGAGGCAGCTCGCTTTCGGGCAAAAACGGAGTGGTGGTGCCCGTGGTGCCAATGATCAAAAGATTGCGCTGCAAGTCAATAAGGCACTGCAATCGAATAGAGAGAGAACGGTATATATATCTATGTATATTACAGAGTAGAGCTGCTGAGCAACATGTCTCACCTGATGGCGCTTGAGCATGTCGAGACCCAAGAGCATGTCCATGGGCTGTTGTCCCAACACCGTAAAACTGGACGTCAGATGATCTTTCTCAATCTGCAGCTGCACCATGTGAATGCGACCCAGAATGGGCTGTGTGCCCACGCCCTTTGCTACGCCATTCCAGCGTGTATCGATCAAACGATTCACATGACAGCGCTCCGCGCAATCCTTGCTCATGATTGTTGTCTGGGCGCCAGAGTCAACAAATGCCTTGACAGGCACACCGTTCACCTTGCAATTAATGTAGCTGGAATAATAGTGGAACACAAATATAATAATATATAAATCTAAATACAAATGTCACTCACAGCATTGTGACTGTTCCAAATATTTCTGGATTATATTCAATGGCGGCAGCCATATTATCTTGTATATTTTTCTGCTTGATCTCCTCGGCAATCAGACGCTGTGTCTCCTCATCGAACGGATCCGCGCTGAGCATGCGTAGTCGCTGCTCATTGCGACGCTTGCGCTCAGCAATATGCTCGCGCAGCACTCTGGCAAATGTCTCGGGATCACCCGAGTCCAGGGCCTCGGCCAGGCGCGTATTATATTGACGGAGCAAGGCCAGAGTCTCTGGACTGGATAGAAACATTTGGCGCACTGTCGCCGGATCGTCGTCAAAGTTAACATTGAAATCATCTGTCATGGGCACATCGCCGAGATTTTGCCTCTGTTGCTGCTGCTCTAAATGCTGTTGCAATTGCTGCTGCATATTAATCACGCCCCGTGCTGCCGCACCGCTGTGTGTGGGCGGACTGCCACCCAGTGCACTCGTCCCGGGCACAGCAATGCTGCTAAAATCCAAATGGCTAATCGACGGATTGTTTGTAGCTGAAAAGGAATCGATCAACATATACGCATTGACTTGCTTTAAGTTTTTTTTATAAGCCAAATAGATAACTAAACTCCCAATAGATTAAATATGTTTATAAATAAATCAATTATATCTCAACAGTTGCTCTAAACGATTCGGCCTATATGTAATAAAATTTGTTTCTTTTCTTTTACATTTGTTTGTTGATTCAATAAGTCTGAATTTTCCAATGAAATTGATACTTTGCAATTCTTTTTAATAAACAAATAAAACCAAAAGTCTTTACGACGGTGAAAAAAATAAATAAATAAAAATCTTTATATATATATATGTATGTGCTCATGCAAAAAAACACCCACGTTCCAGGTGCAGGCAGAAAAAAAAATCAAACGCAAGCAACAGATAATTCAAAAAATATTGCAAATTGCGCGCCCACACATATAAAAAACAAAAAGTGAAGCATTTGGACAATGTACACAAACATATATGTATGTACATACATACACACTAATGCATATGTTAGACAAGGCCAAACGCGCATGGGGTCATTCGAAACGTCTGCAGCTAGATACGTATGAGTGCGTGCGTGTGTATGCATTCGATTATCTATGTTTAAATGTATATCGATAATAACACTGCAAGCAAGTGCATTATCAAATTCAGATCAACATTTACATTTACATGAGCGCATGCATGTGTGTGTGTGTGTATGTATGTATGTATGCATATTTATATGCCTATATGTGTTTATTTGTGTGGAATTCGATGTGCTGTGTTTGCAATTTCTTGTCTTTTAATTTTGGAATGTGCAAAAAAGCTGAATACAATACATTTATATAGTATAGTCTGAGTAATGTGTAAAGAAAATATACATTTATTTTTAAATGAAATGATTCTTATTTTCCAAAAACGATTCACACGTATACGCAAACACACACACACACACTCGCAACACGCACATATAGATTTCGATGATGCAGCGCTGACCAGGAGCAGTGGCCTAGAGAGCGTGCAATGACCCACTTTAAATATTTTAATTCAACGCGCGCATCTTAATAGTCAGAGTTGGGCTTGAGGGTTGATAATTCTAACTCACCTGTGCGATTGGCATTGCTTCTGCGGCGTTGCAGCATAATGCAGTCACCATCGCGCACGCCGTACTGCTGCAGCGTTTGCTTGTCGTTGGTCAGCTCTCGGCCATTGAAAAGCACCATAATTTGGGTAACTTCAGCGCCAACTTCCATGGCACAGAGCGCCTTCAGATTCTCCAGCTCTAAGTCTGTAGCAACATCTAGAAAGAAGAGCTTATCATCGGTGGTGGTGACGGTGATTTTCATTGCGATGTCGGCGGTCCGCTGGTGTTGTTTATCAAATCACAATGTATATTGAACACAGTAAAGTGTACTAATAATCCCTGAGAAAAAGCTATATAATCAAGCTGCCGCATATGCGTATTAATATATATAAAATTAATAAATGCGTGAGTTTACGTTATTCTCCGTTCTTTGTCGTTTCTTTTTCCTTTCTCGTTCGTTGAATCGCTTTTTGTTTCCAATGCTTTGTTGTTTTGACACAACGAAAACGCCGCTGCCGCTAGGTATGGGGATATGCGCATATACACCAACGATTCCGATATACCAATGCAAGCGATGTTCTTTTCAGTGCTGCAAAATTCACTGTCCTGCAACCAATGAGAACATTATTTAATTTTGGAAAAAAAAGAAACTGAATTATTTTAGTCAAATCCAAACAACAGTCACAACAGTTGTGATGGAATTAAATAAAAATATTATAGATCTATATATATTTGTTTCGACAGCTAACTCAAAAGCTACTGCTACTAGGCGATGGGCCGATACCTAAGTCGACCTCAGTATTTTAGTTATTCAGAAAGATGCTTAAGGATAGTGTAAAGAGTTTGTGTTTAATAATTATATTTTTATTATTATTATTTAATTTTTTTTTTTTTGAATGAGAGACTTTAGTCATGTATATAAACTTGATCAAATTAAATGTTATTAATATGTCATTGTTAAAATGCGCGGTGCATTGCAGTAATATTTATTTCTGGTTATTATCGATATAGGTATATCGATAAGTATCACTAAAACGCGAAATTTCTTGTATTATTTACGTATTTGGGTGAACGAATTAGTGACGAGTGGTCGGTTTAGTTTCGAGTTTGTAATCCTAAACTATTGACGCATCGGTGGTCTAGCTAGCACTGTGTACAAGACGCCATGTCAACGCAAAATGTTGGAAATGAGGAAAATACTGCCACAAAGTCTAAAAGACCTTCAGGTGAAAATTATATAGACATACACAATAAATACACAAATGCACCCATACTCAAGTAACAAGTTGTTGTTGCTGTTGCTGCTGGAGCACCTTGAGCCCTACCTACCTGCCACAGTATTATGCTCATGCATGCGTGCGTGTGCTTATGATAAGGTAGTTCAAAAGAGTGACTAATACTAAGACACAAAAAAACGAGGGCCTATTGAAAGTGTGATCGATTTTTAAAGGCGAGCCTTCAACAGCCACCCCCTTTCCACCCAGAAACCATGAATCACACCCACTTAATGTAATGTGTTTACTTTACAGATTCAGCTTTTAAGCAACAACGCCTGCCCGCCTGGCAACCCGTGTTGACCGCACGAACGGTCCTGCCCACCTTCTTTGTTATTGGTGTTCTGTTCGTGCCCATCGGCGTGGTGCTGCTGCATTTTTCTAACACGGCCAATGAGCTCATCATCGACTATACCCGTTGCATGCAGGTGGGCAATAATAAGACCTGCGCCGAGTTTCTGGAGACCACAACTAAAGGCCAGTGTCTGTGCGAGATACCCTTCAATTTGACGCAAGATTTCATTGCAAGTATCAGAAGTTCAATTCACCTACATAAATTATTCTAAATAGTTTTGATTCTTTTCAATTCTCATAGGGCACTGTCTACATGTACTATGGCCTAACTAACTACTATCAGAACCATCGACGCTATGTGAAATCGCGCGATGACGAGCAGCTGTTGGGCCAGCTGTCCCTGACGCCCAGCTCGGACTGCACGCCGTTTGCTTATGCGGACGATGGTAGACCGATTGCACCATGCGGAGCCATTGCCAATTCCCTATTTAATGGTAATTGAACAGTTTTCAAATCATCGTTTTCGATAATTAAAATCGTTTCTTTTATTTGCAGATACATTGACATTGAGCCAAGGCAGCACAGATATTAAATTATTGAATACGGGCATTGCATGGCCATCGGATAAGCGTGTGAAGTTCCGTAATCCGCCTGGCAACCTGGCGGAAGCTCTTAAACCCTTTGCCCCACCCATATTTTGGCAGCATGGTGTCGACGAATTGGACCCCGAGAATGAGGAAAACAATGGTTTCCAAAATGAGGATTTGATCGTATGGATGCGCACTGCTGCCTTGCCCAGTTTTCGCAAGCTCTATCGCCGCCTGGACCAAACCAACAATAGCTACTCGAAGGGACTGAAAGCAGGCGAATATACGCTAAAAGTTAAGTACAGTAAGTAATGGAAATGACTGTATCATATATATCATATCTATCACATATGCACTTTTGTTTCCCGCTTAGATTATCCTGTGGTATCGTTTGGTGGCACCAAGCGTATGATCTTAGCGACGACCTCTGTGCTTGGCGGTAAAAATCCATTTTTAGGCATTGCCTACATCGTTGTGGGTGCCATTTGTGTGGTCCTTGGAGTGGTACTGCTCATCATCCATATGCGCTGCAGCCGTAGGTAAGTTGGCACTACAATCATGCCGTTCATCTTCATCTATGACCGGGCCAACCTCCCAAAATTCTCACTAACCATTATCAATACACAACTAAATACATATATACACGCATACATACTTTCCATTTCCCGTCTTCATCATATAGCTTTGAGTTCATTTGAAGCTCAAGTGCCTCAAGCTCCTATCAAAGCAAAAATTCCTAAATGGCTGTCGAATTTAACGACCAGTTGGTACGCGATAAGTATTACCATTATTATCATCGGCTTATCAGCGTTAAATGATTACACGTGTTGCCTTAAAAAATATAACTAATCAATTTCTCATTCTTCTTTTGTCACCCTTCACATATATATATTTATAGCAGCAACATGGAGATGATCAGCGTCAATCCGCATACGCAGTACTCGTAAAGGCATGAAATTGGCTTATGATAGTATTCTTTGGCGGAGCTCCTCTTGCGACTGTGCACCATACATATTTTGCTATAGTATCTTCTTTAAGCGTAATAATTTATGAATGTCTTTTGTAACAGAATACACAATTAGTTTCTATTAGTATTTATAACATTGTACGGCATCGTTGGCTGTGTTTTTTTTTGTTACCACTTTGTAATATTTAATATGTTTTTGCACTTTTAATTACATGTAATGTTTGTTAATGATTCGTCTAATTATGCATTCTAAGATTCTATAATATTGCCCCATCATAACCAAAATAGCTGAAATTCCCTCCCCTGAAATTCCTTCCACTGAACCATGCAAAAAAAAAACTATTACTCTTCTTTATAAGTGTGTCTATGTATCACATTGGGGCGAAGGGGCGTGGGTTCAGGGTATAAAAATATTCAACCATGAGTGCTTATGTCGTCATTTAGCAATAGGCATTATCAAATGTGCTTTGTATGGCAACCATTTTACGCTGGCACTATTCAAGTATATATATATGTATTATAAATGTACGTTGATATTCTATTAAAAGTCTGCAATCAAAGAAGTTTCTTTCATTTATTTCATGGCCATCAACGAGCGTGGGGAAATTCTTTCATCAGTGTTGGAAATCGATCAATTCAATCAATTCCGTTGTTATCGAAACTTGGCGCGCTGCAAACTTTTTCAAATGCAAAATGAAAATGAATTCAAACTTCATACTATTTGTTTCATTCATGTTGTCTTTTTATTTAATGTGTAATCTGGGCTTTTAAACTAGTTTTTCCAATTACATACATAAACCTTAAATTAGTTTTACAAGTAAAAGGTATATTTTGCAAATCGCAATAATTAATTAATTAATTCGTAAGCGTAATTAACATATGCAGTATGCACTATTTATCTTCATTTACTCTTCTTTTTTTTTTTTTGTCTTCTCCCATCCTTTCATTTTCTTGTTTGTTTTTCTCTATACGACGTATATGATTTGAATAATGAAGCATGGAAACGAATTATTTGTAAAATGCATCATTAAATATAAATAATTATTATACACATTACATACTAAATGTTTAATGAATTGGGGGGAGCAAAGTGCTAATGCTGAGTGTATGTGTGTTTGTTTATGGGTCTGCTTATGTATGTATGTATGTGTGTGTGTGTGTGTGTGTCTATCCGTGTTTATGGCATACAAATTTACTTCTCATATTACAAAATGCATTCATCTCAACTTTGAATTTTACATAGCCAAATCAAGTTTTCTGCATTACCGCTCATCCTTCAACGTTCTGTTACAAAGCAGTTGTGTGTGTGTGTATGTGTGTTTTTTTTTTATAAACATAAAATGATAAATAACATAACATTTAAACAATCAAAATTATATAGATGTAGATATGTATATAATGCCAAATTAAGTGTGCTTAGCTTTAACTATGCGAGTCCAAAGAGTTAAAAATTACCAAAATTTTATACATAATTATTTAAGAAAACTTACTGTCGGAAGCAGACATGATTTTTTTTTTTTTAACTTGAAAATGCCTTCATACTTTTCAAATTTTTAAATGAAAATTAAATTTATAAATTGTGGTTTCTTAAACCCAACGGAGCAAAAAGTAAAAACAACTAGAAAAAAATTTTTAATATAAAATGTGTATTACCTCGAATTAAATTGAAAAATGTTAGATTTTGGATATTTAATTCATTTTGTTAGTTTTTCTTTTTAAATTTTGCCTTCTCGCTTTTCTTTTCTTTTCTTTTGTGTTTGCTTTGGTGCGTCGTCATCGTCGTCGTAATTTCTCGCCTGACAACTTTTAATTTCTCATTAACCTCTCTTAAGTATTTGCATTCATTCTCTACAGACTTATGTACGAAGGGTTTTTTAAATGTATATAGTTAGATATATACTTCATTTTTTATATATATATATATATATATCTCGCTTAACTAACTAAAACTCAAAACTGGCGACGCTTTTGCATCGGTTTGTTGTCTGCGGTACCAACTAATTTAACATGTAAAAAAAAAGTTGTATATATATATATATATAAATATATATACGTTCATATATATGTGTGTGTATGTATATGCATATGGATATAGGTATGTATGTACTATAGTGTTATATCATATCAAATATGTAAGCTTAATTCGTCTGCGTGTGCGTGTGTATGTGTGTGTGTGTGAATTTTGCAGAGAATATGTTTTTTAATCAACTGCGAGAAAAAAAAAAGCTCGCACACATTCACACACGGCTCTCCTTTTATACATATGGAAGACCGTGTGCATGTATGTGTGTGTGCGCGTGTATTTGACAATGGAATGTGTTGCGGATGTGTGCGATGTGGATTTTGTTGTGTTTTGCTTTTTGTACATTTCATTCTTGTTTTTGCAAGCTCAGTTCAAGCTGTTTGCCGCGTCAGCAGCCGCTGTTGCTGCTGCAGCTGCTGCAGCGGCAACTGTTGCTGTCGTTGATCTTGTTGTTGTCGTTGTTGTTGTTGTGGTTGTTGATGCAGTTGCAGCAGCTGCTGCTGCACTATCACCATTCGCTGCATCCAAGCCGGACTTTTTGGTTTTGCTTTTGTTATTATTATTATTATTATTATTGTTGTTATTATTGTTGGTCCTACTGCTGTTGCTGCTGCTGCTGCTGCTGCTACCGCCGCCGCTGCTGCTGCTGCTGCTGCTGCCAGCCCCGGCACCGATTCTTCTGCTGTTGTTGGCACCGCCGCTGCTGCTGCTGCCGCTGCTGCCACCCGCCGACGGCCCATTCAGAAAATGGCTTTTAATATGTGCCTGCAGTTGCTCCTGAGAATCGAAACAAAGTTGACATAGATCACACGTATAGCTGGAATTAGAGTGATCAACGGCAGCGCCATGTGCCGCTGATTTAACTACTGATTTTTTACGCCGCTCACCAATTGAATGCGATGTTGTTGACTCGCTGCCCGATGATGATGATGTAGCATCAGCATCCACATCACCATCACCATCCACATCACCATCAGCATCGGCATCAGCCTCACCGTCGCCAATGCTGATGCCGCTGACCATCACAGCACCGTCGCGACGACGATTTTTGTTGCCAATATTGACGCCATCGTCGTCATCATCATCTTCCTCATCGTCCTCATCATCATCATCGTCATCATCCTCATCCATATCTTCCCCAACATCATCATCATCATCATCATCATCGTCGTCCTCAACAACACCACCATCGACACCAACCACATCGTCATCCTCATCCTCCCCATCATCTTCCTCAATAATATCATCAATGGTCATCGCTTCCCCCTCCACACCCTCCTCATCCTCATCATCATCACCAACATCCTCATCCTCCTCGGAGCTATGCATCACCAGCATTTCCGATTGTCCCTTCGACTTGGCCAGTTGCTGCGGCGTCTGTTTGCCAGTTCCATTCAGCTTGGTGCTGGCGGCGCTCGCATAATCAAAGTTAAGACGTCTCGGCTGCTGCTGCTGCTGCTGCTTGGCATTGGTTGCCAGCTGCTGATGCTCATCGGTTGTGTTGCCATCGTCATCACCCTCTTCGTCCTCATCGTCGTCCAGCTCCTCGACAATGCCATCCTCCTCGATGACTTCCTCAATGAGATCATCGTCATCATCGTGGGCAGCGACGTTGTTGCTGTTGAGGTTCTGTTGTTGTTGCTGCTGCTGTTGCTTCTGTTGTTGTTGCTGCTGCTGTTGTTGTTTTTGCTGCAGCAATTGTTGTTCAACAACATCGCCATCCACATCTTCATCCTCATCATCATCATCGTCGTCTACGTCGCCCTCATCGTCATCATCGTCCTCATCATCATCATCCGCACTTGTGCTCTCTCCATCGCCACTATCGCTATCATCCTCATCATCATCATCCATATCACTGCCATCCTCCTCATCATCCTGCTCAGCATTATCATCATTATCAGCTTGCTGCTGCTGTTGCTGTTCCTGCTGCTGCTGCTGCTGCTGCTTTGTTGCTACCTTCATGGTCAGCTGCTCTTCCAGCTGCTGTTTGCTCTTATTCGCTCTGCCGCCAGCTGGTGCCGCCGCTCTAACAATACCTCCCTTGGCTGCAACTCCTGCTGTTGTTGCTGCTGTAACAGCTGCTGTTGCTGCTGCTCCCGCTGTTGTCTTTGCCGTTGCATTCTTATTGGGCAGCACTGGCAACACCGCCTTGTTGGCCGCTGCTACCGGCACTATCACATCCTCTTTGAGGTGATTGTTAATGTGATTGATGAGCTTCTCCTTGCGCGATAAGTACTCGCCGCACAGATCACAGCCCCATTGGAATGGACAGAAGGGACGCACCACTTTGGCGTCCGCCAGCTTATGCTCGATCCACAGCTCTTTGGTATCGAAGCGTATGTCGCCGCAACGACGGCACGTCAACGGCTCGTCCACCTCGATGACTGGCGGTTCTGGCAGATTGCTGACCTCGTGCTTGTGCAGCTCGTACATGTGGCGTCGCAGGTTGTTGTTGCTAATGAATGTGGAGGCGCAGTATTCGCATTTCAGTTCACGTTTTCGCTTCATCGATTTGCTCGAGCTGCTCGACGTGTTGTTCCGCTGTTGCTGCTGCTGCTGCTGTTGTTGTTGCTGCTGTTGCAGTTGCTTCTGGTGCTGTTGCTGGTTGGGCATCAGGCCCACTGCATGCAGCTCGCGTAGCATCGATGAGGAGCTCAGTGAATTGTTGTTGTTGTTGTTGCTGCTGCTGTTGTTCAGCGTTGTCGCTTCGCCGTCGATGATGAGATTCTAAATATATGTACATATTAATAAATGGAGAAGAAATTAGTAAAATCACACAAGGCAAAGCACCACCCGCCCTCAAGCGTTGGTGCTGCGGCACGCAATGCAAATTTGATATATATACATATATATATATATATATATATATATTTTTTTTTTTTTTAGTTTTCCCTAATTCTTTGTTTATTTTTTGCGACTGGTGCGGAGGCAACAAACAACAAACGTTATCAATTTACGCACACGAATGGATCCACACACACGATATGGAGGATCCATCCACACAGAATTCACCTCGCTGCACAAGCCCAAAAAGCTCACCTGCTTGCTATCACCTCTGAAATGCCACTTGCGATGCACCTTGAGTGCAATCACCTGGGGGAACGTCTTGGCGCACAAATCGCACGCATATTCCCCATTCTCGTTCTGGCGCTCCACCTTGAATTGTCCCACATCGGCTGGACCATCGTCGAACATGGCCGCCAATGGATTGTCCACATACAGATCCTGTTCGTGCTTCTGTATGTGCTTGGTGAACATCTCCTGGTCGGTGAAGCGTGCCCCACAGATGGTGCACGCCACCTCCGGTATGCGTATCTTCATTGTGCTCGAATTTATCGTATTTGGATTGTTGTTGCTGCTGCTGGTAGTGGCCGTAGCCGGTACATTGCTACCGCCATTGCTGTCGCTGCCAACGCCACCATCGTCCAGCATCATCAGTTGATCATCCTCTTCCTCATCGTCATCGTCGCCCGTTTTATGCTTGAATATGGCGCGTTGTTGTTGCAGCTGTTGCTGATGTTGCTGCTGCTGATCCTGCTGATGGGCGCCGGTGGCAGTGATGGGCTTACGATTGCAGGTGGGCGTATGATTCTCCAGCATCTGGCGATCAAAGAACATCTTGCGACAAAGCGTGCACTCAACTGGATCTGGCACCTGCGGATGCTTCTTATAGCGATGCACCTAAGGAATATTATAATAAATTATTAATCAATCTGCTAGTCTAGCGGATTTGCATTCAATTCTTTCTCACCCAGAGGCTCTTGCGTCCGCTGTATACATTGCCGCAATCCTTGCACGAATAATCATTCGAATCGAACTCGTCGTGCGAATTGATGTGAATGGCTAGCTTCTTATTGGTGTTGAAATTCGAGGGGCAGTACTTGCACTGGTACCAGTAGAGCGGCATTGCGGTCGCACCGGTGGCCACTCCCGCACTTGCACCCGCACCGGATGTGTCCGCCAGATCAGCAGCTGAGGTAGCGGTAGATAATTTGGTTGTTGATGATTTGGAGGAGGCTGCATCATGTGACTTGTGTACGCTGCGCTTGTGCTGCTGCAGCTCCAGCTCGGAGCTGTAGACAATCGAGCAAATGTCGCACTCGAATTGCTTCACAATCATCTCGTCCTTGATGGCGCGCCCGTGCACCTTGAACAGATGCACCTTCAGACCCTTCTCGTAGGCAAACTCGGCATTGCACAGCTTGCACTTGATGAACTGCACGTTCTGCACCTGATGGTCGGTGAGCATGTGATAGCGATACGATTTCTTCGAGCTAAAGCGACGTTGGCAGATGCGACAGCGCATTCGGCGAAAGCGACGATCGGCCGCCTGATCTAGGCTGCGCCGGAACACGGCCTGCTCCTGTGGCGTTTGATGCACCATTGCGGGTGGCAGGCTACCAGAGCCTGTTGTTGCTGCTGCAGCTCCAGCTACAGCTGCTCCAGATGTTGTTCCAGTTGCTGCAACTGCTGCTGTGGCAGGCGCTCTTGCTGCTGCAATGCTCGTGGACGTTGCTGTCGTCTCCAATGGCGGCGTTGCGGTAATTGTCAAAGATTTGGGCGTCATGCGATTGGCAGCCGCCAATGCTGCATTCGTTGCCGTTGCGGCCGTATAATGCGAGCGCATGTGATTCGACAGGCCAATGTTGTTACTGAACACCGCATTGCAGATGAGGCACTCCTTTTGCTGATTGGCAATGCTCATGTTGATGCTGCTGTTGTTGCTGCTGTCATCCAATCGCATCTTTTTGGCAACGCTTCCGCTTTCCTCTTCATCGTCATCTAGAAAGAGGGGGGAGGGAGAGAGATAGAAAGAGGCGTTAGAACAATAGAGTATGGCCTGAGCTTACATAAAGACCTATATATAACACATATATATATAGACAAGCAATATCTGAACAATACGAAAAGTTACTTATAATAAGATTCAAGTTCTAAGTTTGATGAGAATTGCATAGAACGGCGGACTTATCTCTGACAATGCATAAATCTCAATTCAAGCCATTTTTACTCGATTATTTTCACTTCTTCTATAATTCAGATATTGCCCATTTATATGTATATAGTGACTAGAAAGCATGTTGCTTGGATGAGTGGGACATTGGCACACAGGACTTAATACTAGGTTGATGGATGTGATGGGGGGTCGCCAAATAAAAAATTACCGAGTGTCCCACCATTTGTTATTGACATCAGATCCTTCATCACATAATCATATCGGCCCGTATAGACATTGGGCATGCTGCCATCCGCCAGCTTCACCGCATCCGCATTCACAATGTACTCAAAGCCGCCCGAATGCCGATTCTTGTCCACGCCATGCACATTGATCATGTGCTCGCGCAGGTAGGAGATTCGCGGATAGCCCAGGCCACAGCGCACACATTTGTACGTTTCGGGCAGCTTGTTGGGATGCTTCGATTCCATGTGGCGCAGCACATTGTTATAGTTGTTGTACTGTTGCCCACAGATGGGGCATACTTGTGGCATGCGGGAGAAATACTGCGATTTGGGTGCATCGCGACTGCCGGACGTGGAGCCGCCACTGATGGCCGATGCAGCTGCAGCAGATGTTGCTCCGCCGGCCGCTGCTCCAGCTGGCTTCGGTGTCGAGGTGAAGGCCGTTTCCACAGCATTATTATTGTTGTGCTGGGTGCTGCTGCGTGACTCATCATTCGATGATTGACTCATGCCAATGCCCAAGGCGCCCAACAGGCTGCGTTTGCCCGGGGAATGGTCCATGCCGCTGTTGGCCGTCGAGGCATTATCGCTGCTCACGCCGCCCAGATGATCCTGGTAGACGTGATCAAGAAAGCGCTGGTGCGTCTCCAGCTTGGCATCGCACGTCATGCAGCGCAGCCGCACAATGCATTCCATGTTGTTGTAGTGGCGACGTCGATCCACGGGATCGGCAAAGTCCAGTCCGCAGAAGGTGCACTGTATCGAATTGTTATCCTTACGCTGCACATCCGCATGCTTGTCATAGACATGGGTGCGGAACTCGTGCTTGGTGCGGAAGCCCTTTGGACACAGCTTGCACTCGTACAGCTTGTTCACCAACAGTTCCTTGGCACGCAGTTTCTCTGGTCGCTCTGTTGATGTTTCATGTGTCGATGCTGCCGTTGCTGCAGCTGCTGCGGCCTGGCCAACACTCAAATCTGACGTTACAGCCACTCCGGATGCATTGGCGTGCGAAAAATTGGGTTGCTTTAGGCGCAGCGCGTTCAGCACGCGATACAGATTTATGCAGTTACGCTTCTTCAAATGCGATATGAACAGAGCCTTCGAGTCGTTCATCTTGAGGCAGTTGAAGCACAGATTGCGCGGCAGGAGCGGATACTTTTTACGCACGTGCGCCATGAAGTTCTTGTAGGTATTGAAGTACTTATTGCAGCAGCGACACGTCATTGTTTGGTATTGTTCCAGAAACTCGTTGTTCTCCTGTATGAACTCTACCTTGTCGCGGGTGAGCAGCTGCTGATATTGCTCCGGATTGTCGTAGTCAAAGCCGCCATTTTCGCATTTAATGAACGTATTCATTACCACCTGGCGATACTTTTGTGCTGATATGTTACCGCCGGCGGCGGCTTTGGTTGCCTCCGCGGTGGCTGCTGCCGCCGCTGCGGCACGTTGAATTTCCAGAGCGGCGGCAAGTGCGGGCGTTGGCTTTGTGATGGGCGTATTGTTGGGTGAATCTGTCGACAATTGAAACAGATTTGGATGCAGATTGCGTTCGTGGCGTCGGGCATTCGCGCGCGTCGAGAACTGCAGACTGCAGGCCCGACAGCTGGCCACCTTTGAGTCGCCAGCGGCGGCCACGTTTGCAACCGCGCTGGCGGGTAGCGATGCTGCCGCCGCAACCGCCGTCACACCGTGTTGCGCCGTGTAATCGTAGTCGGAGGTCTGTTATGTAAAAGTAAGAGAGAGAGAGAGAGAGAGAACAAGATGGAAAATTGAGATTATCCAACTGGCATACATACATACATATATACAATTTATTTATTTATTTTACATTTCCATTGCAAGCGTGAATCATTTCTGGGAACGACTCCAATTTCAAATTGAGTTCGAAATTAAGGTATTTGCACAATGATTCCTAAGCCTAGCTAAGTGACTACACCAATTATTTTCAATTGCCCCCAATCCGGACCTCGTCAAATTCATCGATATTTATCGACAATTATCGAATTGCAGCTAATTTAATCAATTTGATTCTCTCTGTTTTTTGTTACAAAATTGTTATTGACAGAGTTTAAATTTTAAACTGAACAAAACAAATCGGTTTTAATGTTTAGCATAAATATGAATTAAATTGAATACCGAAATTTTGTTGTAGGTATTTGAATTAAGGAGATTATGACATTTAGTATTTTAAGTAAGGCTAAATTAGTGCATTTTGAATGTTGAAATATTTGTACGCCTCTAACTAATAATAATAGATTCTAATATATCATTGTTTGAATGCTTACCATTAGTGGCACATCGCCCTCATGCTCGGAGCGCTCTAGGAACATTGTGGGATCCATCATATCATCGGATTCGTCTATGCACTTCATTTGAAAGTCATCGTCCGTTTCGTCAATGGGCTCATCCTTGATGGGCACGGCGGGCAGCGGCTGTAAACGAAACACACACACACAGACGTACGCGATAAGTTAACAAGTTGAACAATATGGAAGCTAATTCAATACATTGTATATATATATATATATATAGATAAAGATATATATGCATTTCTTTGCAATTTGTTGAACAGAAAATATGCACTAGCTGGTACATCTGGTGAGGTTGAGGGAGTTGAGTTAGTTGTGTATGTGACTTATGGACAC
This sequence comes from Drosophila antonietae, assembly GCA_030914385.1. Taxonomy (NCBI): domain Eukaryota; kingdom Metazoa; phylum Arthropoda; class Insecta; order Diptera; family Drosophilidae; genus Drosophila; species Drosophila antonietae. The sequence continues at coordinate 170,107 of JAUESO010000053.1, read as the reverse complement.
GCTTGCGAATGCACGATACAATTACATTATTATAGGAATAACGCCTGAAAAAGCGCAGCTGCTGGGCAGCGCTCTGCAGCGTCACCGGCATGAGCAGAGGAGTCGTGACTGCGGCTGCGGCAGAGACAGAGGCAGCGTTAGTGGCACATGCAGCGCTAGTGGCAGCGGCGTTGCTAGTCATTGTTGCAGCTGGCAACGGCGGCAACGGCGGCAACAGCGGCGTCGACGGCGGCAATGGCAATGGCAACGGCAACACGCTGCCATGTTTCTGCTGACTCTGATTCGGATTCGGATGCTGACACTGACTCTGGCTAAAATCAAGCGGTAGCGACAACGGCAACGGCAACGGCGCCAACTTAGCACCAGCAGCAACAGTCTCAGGCTGCTGCTGCTGTTGTTGTGTCGACGTCGGTGTCGGTAACAGCGGTGGGAGCGGCGGCACCGCTATATCCAATGGCAAATACAATTTCGGCTTAAATCTGACCATTCGCTGGGCAGACATTGTCGCCTGTTGCTGGCGTCGTGGCTGACGAATGCGACTCAAGCGCTGATGCTGTTGTTGGCTCTGATGATGTTGTTGTTGGTAATGTTGTTGCTTAACACGTTGCTGCTGGTGCTGTTGATATTTGCGCTGTTGCTGTTGTTGTTGTTGCTGCTGCTGCTGCTGCTGGGCTGAAGCCGCTGCCACTGAGGGCACCTGCAATAAAAGGGTCTGAAGCGTTTGCTGTGATTCCGCCGCCGCGCTCGTTGCTCTTGCTGCATGCTGCACTTGCTGCTGTTGTTGTTGCTGCTGCTGTTGTAGCTGCTGAAGCTGTTGTTGTTGTTGTTGTTGTAGCTGTTGCTTTGGACTCACATAGACTGTTAACGATTTGCGTTTCTTCAACGAAGGAATGCCATCCAAAATGTTGGCGGACGCCTTTTCAGCTGCAGTCATTGCCGAATCGATATTCGATTCGTGTTGCTGCTGTTGCTGCTGTTCAATGGCGCTGCCATTCTCCGTTTTGTTCAAATCCAAATATCCGAGAAGCGTCTGCTGCTTGCTTTTATCGCTGTCCAGCCACTGCCGTTGCTTGGTCTGTGAGCTGAGACAGCGATTCTTAAAGCTCTGCCAGGAGTTCAGATAGCTGATGCAGGCATGGCATATATGCAGCGATAGACGATCCAATGGCGTTATCTAAAAGTATATATATATAGATATAAATTGCATTAGAATGCATTCTTATTTCTTACAAAATTAAAAATGTACATATACTTAATTATTTAAAACTATAATTAACATAGCACATAACCAAACCAAGTTACTGTTACTTTTTAAATTCACCCCTTTTTTCTCAGCAATTTTTAGTTCATTTCTTCAGTGTCAGTGTTGCCACATGACAGTTCCCAAAAGTAGTTAATTATCAATATTAATTGATTATAATATGGCATGAGCCCAATATTTGCAGTAAATTTGTAACTATCTCATTATATATTTGCTTAAAGTCAGCAAGGTTTAAACTAGCATAGGCACACACACACACATATGTAGTTTCGTATATTCTAATGCGCTGGGGATGTGAAGTCATCGGCATTGTCAGCCCCGCATTCTAAAATTAATTCACTCACACCTTTGGTCTAGGCTTAAACGGTTTGGGGTTTCTTCGTACATACATACAATATGGTCTTAGCATTCTAGGTGGCTGCTAAAGCAGCGGTAAACCTACATTGCCTTTAAGTACGTCTATTAATGTCAATGACCTGCATATAATTATATGCAAAACTCAGTATTGCTACAGACCACATACGCACACACACACACACAAGCAAGATTGCATTTCATATGCGTGTCCTATGTCCTTTTGCCTGATAGCGATTTGTGTAAGTGTGCGTGTATGTGTATGTGTATGCATTGATATCGACATACACACATACATATGTATATACAGCCATGTAAACAGTGGTATGCATGCACATATATACATACATTATTATGTATATGGCTATGTATAACTTGACTGATGCAAATTAGGCATCGAATTGTTGTTGCTCATCCAGTTTGCTGCTGTCTTGTGTACATAATATGTTTTTAATTGTCTGTGGCATGGGACCATTTTGGCTTTTCAATTAAAAGTATGTGAGATGGAAATACGACTTAATTATAAATATATGTACATATATGTATTAATATTTCTACACATTGATAGTGCTTGAGAAAGGTTGGACACCGCATGCAGACCACGATTTTTAAATATAAATACATCCATATGCGTATAATCATGTTCTTATTCATAGGTTTTAAGGCGATTTTAATTTACGACAAATTCAAATGTCTAAGCCTTAGGGCTTTGATATATTTTAATATATCAATATATTATATTTAATTGTAAACATGCGATATTTTACGGTCGCAATTAATCGTTTTTTTTTGTACTATCGATAACAAGTGGTCATTTCCAAATTTAATTAAAATACGAAAATAAAAATCAAAACAGAAGAGCAGATAATCATTGATTGTTGTTGTTAAGCCGGCAAATGCATTTGGCAGCTTATAGTAATCAACGTTAATTAATCAAACGTTAAATTAATTAATATACCTGCATTCATACATATGAATGTACTTGATTCTGCATTACACACACGCGCATAAATACATACATACATATATAAACAAATTTGAGTAGCTGCTTATTTTTGCATTTTCATTTGTTTTTGTAACGCGCAAAAACAAACATAAGTTTGCTCCCAAGCCGCTGCCTCACATTACCCCAATCCAAAGTAAACGTGAGTATTGGGCAAATGTATATGAAATATATACACATGTATATGTACATACATATGTATGTATGTATGTAGATGCATAAATACGCAAGCATGTATGCCTCTATATACAAACGCCTTATGTACCCACTTGAGTGCTGCAATGCTCGTCCTGGCGAGTTCCCCCGCCACACACTTCGGCTTTGAAGGGTTTCGATAATATGTTGTTCATTCACCTTGTTGCCCATACCTAGACGCCCGCACGACGACATCCTGTTGGGCACATCTCTTTCTCAAGTGGCAACCGAAGCAGGAACACCACCACCAAAATACTTTACCCTAAGGGGCCAAGGGGGGTGATGACTTTAATAGACATTATTAATATTACTTTTCTTGTTTTTGATGGCTTTTGTTGTCAGCGGTAAATGTTTATTGGAATTAAATACGAAAATAAAGCTGTTTTAGCAATTGCTGACCGACCACAGGAAAAACAATGAAAATTAGGAAGAAGAAAGTTGTTGACGAATATAATAATTACAGAGCCGCCAATTTGGTGTTTAGTTACATAAAACAATATTTTTTTGGTATCAATGCCAGCCAGTTCTAACAGATGTTAAATCAATTCTCATTATTTCAAGAAATATACTCTTAAATATTATATAACGCATTCTTTTCTATTCTTGGTATTTATAGTTTCGTCTTTCTTGTTGGTTTTGAAATGTTTAAAGATTCTGTAACGTTAGTTGAAATACAAATACACATGTGTATCAAATTAATTTATGGGACATTTGATTCTTGAAATTATTTGCAAGTAATCCGCATGGGCTGCATATCGGCGAAAAGCCACAAATCGTTTTGGCAGCCAGGCAGAAGGCGTTTTAGAAAGTTGAAAAGGAAATCTTTCATCCATCAATACAAACAAGATGCAGAAGCAGCTGCCACAGTTGCCAGCTGCTGCTGCCGCCGCTGCTGCTGTATATTGTTGGCCACCAGGTGCAACAATCATCATCATCTGCGCACTGCATTGCCATGACAGCAACACCAAGCCGAGCGAAGATGCTGACCAGAATTTAAACGTCGCTCGGACACAGCCTGTCCAGCAACGCCGCCTGATCTTCGGAGCTGAACGAGTTTTGGGTTCTTGTTATCGTTTATATTTCGCTTCATTGCCGTATTTGCCTTTGTGCCCTTATTCGTTGTCAGCTGAGTATGTATGCATGTGTGTATATGTACATGCGCACGTGTGAGTGCGTGTGTGTGTCCTTTCGAACAAAAGTAACCCTAAGCATTAGCAAGACCCGTGTGCAGATCTTTACCGGTTGTTGTTGCTGTATTAAATTACACAGACAGAAGCAGCATATCAACAATTACAGCAACAAGAATAACAACAACAACGGCGATTGCATACTTCAGCCAAGTGCATTTGTCACTTACAGATGCATCGATAAATCGTTTGTTTATCGATTTGCAATATGCTTGAAATAGATGAATGGAGAAAGGCAAAAGCTTCATTCTTTTTATTATTATCAGTGCCATCTCTCTCGGTCTCTCCCACTCTAACTAATGGATATGCCCATGCCAACCTTTTCACCCGAGCTCTGCTTCTGATCAGAGAAAGTTTTTGTTGTTGTTGTTGTTGTTGCTGTTTTGTCTCCCCACCTGAACTTGACTTGCATGGGCCTGGGCATGGATGATGTGTATCCGAAATTCGATGCGGGACGCAGACAACTGGTAACAACTGCAACTCCCATGCCCAGGTTAATCTGCTTGAACAGAGCGACCGAAAAAAAAAAAAAAAACACTCGCATATATGTATATACAGACGTTTGTATCTGCCCTGCCCTCTGCTGTTCTACTACTCTGTGCGTGTGCGTGTGAGTCTGAATGTGTGTACATGTGGTCCGCCTCCAGATAACAAGCGAACCGCACAGCGATGACGCCAACCAAATGGTCGCTTGTGTGGAAATATTTCAAAGTGTGTGTGTGAGCATGTATTGGTTGAGCTGCTGCTATTACTGCTGCTGCTGGTGTATTCACCATGAAATCGAGCCAAAGCGAAACCAAAGAGCAACCTAGTGCCAGCACCAAGCACCAAGCACACGCAGCAACAACGTGTCGACAACGACTGCTGCGACGACGACGACGACGACGACGACGACGCCGACGACGCCGACGTAGATGATGATGTCGTTGCCGGGGGCGCAGTCCAGAGAGCCATCGCCGTCGTCGTTGCCGTCGCTGAGCAGCGGGCAACCATTTTGTGTTGAACGAAAAGTGGATGACGAGGGCGACGCTGGCACTGGGTTTGCCTGAATGGTTGCCTGCCTGCTTGCTTGCTGCTTGCTACTTGCTCGTCGGGCTGCCTGCTGCTGGCTCAGCTGTGTGCTCTGTGCTCAGTGTCTGCCTGAAAGAATCAATAACCGAGTCGAGAGCACCAGGCAACAAAGCGTCGCTAGCGAAGCCCACAAATCCAAAAGGCAGTTTCATGCGCCGTCTTTCTTTTTATTCCCATTTTCCCTCTTTGCACACACACACACACACACATCTATACGTATATATATTTTTTTGCTTCTTCTTTGTGCGGCTGCTTTGCCCCAGAGGTGCCTGCACCGGATATCATGAGCCCAGCGAGGAGTCACAAATGGAAGCCAACGAAGGACACGACAAGAGCGCGCGCGCAAGCATGAGCGGAGAGCGGGAGAGAGATGGAGAAAGAGAGCGAGCAAGAGAGTCAGCATTCAGGCTAGGAGGAAGGGGGCGGGCAAGATGAGAGTGAAACGGAAATAGACTGGACGCTCGCTGGGCTTGGGGCTTGGCTGCTGATGCTGCTGATATTAATCGAGACTTGGAACTGGGCAGCAGCCACAGCCGCAGCTCTGCCATGCGGAGCCGAAGCCAGAATCGCCAGCGTCGCTGCTACAATGGCGGCGAATTCCATGGAAGCGATGCGAGCACAAAAATTATACGTAATTGCTCTGGCGCTGGGCAGGCACAGCAGCAGCAACAGCAGCAACAGCGGCGCAACGGCAACCACAGCCGATATGAAACGAACCAAGCGCGACCCAAGCTCCATACACACAGACATCTCATCGAAACATACACACTCGCACACTCATTCACACACACCTCCTGCCCTCTCTGGGTACGCCACCGCTCTCAATCTCGTCGATGGTGACGGCCTCGAAAATTTTTGTTGCCGTTGAATGGCCGTTCGGGCACCGCAGCCGTTGCCGTTGCGGCTGCCGCTCATCGCGCTCTACGTTTTGTGCTGCTTTTCGTGCTGTGCCGTTCTGCTTAGTGATGGCCTAAGATATACAATTTTGAATATAGCACGAAATATTTATATTTATCATATGTCGGCCATAATTAGTCATTGTTGTCTTCCATTATTGCATTTATCGAAACTTGTTCAAATTGCACAACCTTTAATTGACTTTCGATAAGTTTTGCTTTTCGTTTTTCAAATATCCAGGCACGCACTTGACCCATCTCTAGTTTTGAGCTGAGCGGCAAAAACATTTTAAACAGGGGAATGGGGCAAATGGAGAAGAGGAAGCAGTATAAGCATAAGCAAAGGCAGGGCAGCAGCAGCGGCGGCGGCAACAAAAATGTGTAAATAATAAACAATGAGCATAGTTTGTTGTTATTATTAATTGTGCGCTTTTGCTTTTGTTTCTGCTTTTGGATATGCTTCTCCTATTTGCCGGTCAATTCTAACCTCAATGCTGTGCATATACGGGAATAGGAATGACCATCGCATGAATCCCACAGCCACGCCAGCTGCTCATGGTGTGGTTTCTCTGCTCAGTTTCATGCCAACGTAGCACACGAAATGCCGATGACGACAACGACGACGACGTTAACGTCGGCAATCGAGCAGCGAGCGACAAACCAGCCAAGCAAGCAAGCGGCAGCAACAGCAGCCAGCGAGCCAGCCACAGGCAACGCCAGCGACAACCACAACGACAAAGTTACACCAATACCAATAAACGGCGATGGCCGTCGCGTCGTCATTGCCGTTGCCGTTGCCGTCGCCGTCGCCGCCGTCGTCGTCGGGCATCGTGACTTGGCACTTCAAGCAAAGCCAGAGGCAGACGGCACAGAGCCGGAGCACACGGCATGGCATGGCATGGATAAGCACAAATGTGAACAAACGCTCGATTCCGTTTCAATTTCCAATGATGATGATGTTGCTCACGGGCAAGTGCCATTGAGACAAGGGGACAGGGGCTGGGGCAGAGGTGGAGATTGGATTGTATTGGGTAGAAGAGAATGCTGCTGCAGCTGGCAACGAACGAAGCGACGTTTGGCTCGGTCTCGTCGGCATCGCCAACGTCGTTGTCGTCATCGCCAATGCTTGCACAATCAAATGGGGCCAGCCAGTAGCAGAGCAGCAGCAACAGCAGCTCGCGAGTCTGATGAGGCATATTTTACTTTTGGTTTCGCATTTAACCTCACTTTCTGACTACTTTTTTCTCATTCTTTTTTTTTGGCCAGCGAGATAGCTAAAGTTGTCGATATTAGAAGTGTTATCGATTATACACGCACGGACAACAGGAAATGCCGCTCGGCAAGAGCAGGAGTAGATTACCCATCGGGTGTGGCTTGCTGGTTGCCTGCCGGCCGTTTGTTCCGGCTCCGAGTACCACCAGCAACAGCAGGGGAATGGGTGTCAGCAGTGTGTATAACGGTTTCGCATTTAAGGAGCTCAGTGGCGCAGCAGCGACAGCAGGTAGAAATCAAATCGATGGCAACGTCGTTGTCGTTGCGTGGATGAGTTATTACGTATACCGCTGGCAACAGCTCGCTCGATGCGGCTGGCAGCATTTGGTTTACTCACCTTGATATTTACGCAGTTGTGTATTTTAATGGCCAATGGTTCCTTATCGGCCGCATAACTGTTAATGATCGAAATGCACTCGCTGGCGGGCGCAATGCACAGGCGACAGCAACTTTGTCGCGTACGCTCCTCCATTGCTATCGTGGTATCCCCACCAGCCACACCAGATCCTGATCCCGATCCTGCTTCTGTTGTGGCTGTGGTTGTGGTGGCGACAACGTCGCACATTTTCTTATTATAATTGATATCTTATTGTTACTGCTGTGTTCTTTCCTGATTTGCTTGTCGTTGTATATTTTGCACGTTTTCACTTTTATTTTGAATGGGGGCGCAACGCGTGAGCGTCGCTGCCGATTCCTCTCACTTTTTTCTTGTTGTATTTCTTTTAATTTGATTTTCTTTTCTTCTTGTTTGCAAAATGGTTTTTGTCGCTTCGTCTGCGCGAATGCGGACACTTTTTCGATGTGCCGTCACATTTCACATCTGCTAATGCCTGGGCACGGGCATAGGTATCGGTATCGGTTAGTCAAACGACTCCGGCCGTGGTCGTGTGTCCGTCTGCGTTACAGTATGCAAAACAAAATTACACAGAAAAAAAAATGAAATGAACGCAGAGCCGAACGAACTTCAAATGTCAAACTCAATAGACCACACGTCCGAACCTTGCGACGAAACAACAACAAATGATAATTGCCGTATGAACAATCGATGAAATTAAAGTCAAAACGATGACGAATGTTATCCTGCTGTTACTGCTCAACAGTTTATGTTAACTAACAGCAACAGGAAGCAATCGATTTCAAAATACGATCATATTTCTTCGAATTAACTTTCGGAAATTAGTTTTTTTGTATGATTTTAAATACGATTGATATGATATTGTAATATTACCTCATAGTTTTGGCAACAATTTTTACATGTCGATATCAATAATAAATATATTTGCAGGGATGATGTTGCATGTTATCGAATATGATCAGCTGTTCTCTCAATCTTACTTTGTTTTCCACACGTTTCGCTTGTGTGTTTGTGTTTTGGTTTTTATTTTCCATTATATATTGATACATACTCTGCTTTAGTAATTGCTTCCAATTTGATTTTTTTTTTATTGATTCTAAGTGATAAGAATTAATACAGGTAAAAACAATAATGTACATTGCACTAAAACACACACAGTTTAATGTTAGCAATAGAAACACAGCATAATTCAAATAGCTATTTATGTATGTACGTTCTTAGCGGGCTTAGCCGACTGTGCAATGCTCTGTTTCCTGTGTTAACGAAACTGCGTGAATTATTGTGTTGTGTCTGAATGAATGCAACCTTGAATGATCACTTTTTGTTGTTATATTTTTTTTGAAATTGTATAGAAATCTTTTTTATCGCATATATAAACGTAAATCCGTTGATCTTATAGATATGCCCCACTAGACAAGTAGCAAGATTTGTTGAATCTAAACCCAAAACAGATTATTCATTATTTTTATTATAAAATCCCAATCACAGCATAGAAAATCAATTTATTTGAAATTGCACCCATCACACAAAGTTCGATTATAATCGATAATTACCATAACGTTTGATAAGTGTTGATAAATATGGATTTATTAAATAAATTAGTATATTATGGTATTGACTTGAAAATCATATGCATATCTATACAGCTCTTATCACACTAATCCCCATTAAGCCCCCAAGCTTTAACTCCTTGTATGTAATATAATAATTTAAAAAAATATATATAATATTTATATTTCCTATAAAAGTGATTGTTGTATCTACATACATAGTATATATATGTATATATAAAATATATAAAGAATTTCTAAAATATTTCTCAATTGTGTTAAACACTTTTATATGTTTTCTAATAAATGTCAGTTTTTATATTTAAGAACTTTGAGCTTAAAATATTCTCATAAGATTAGAAAGTTTATTAATAACATTAATATGTCTTTGATGATCCATATGTATCGTTAATGCCTGGTTTATGTGTCAGAGAACAGTCATAAATCATGTAGCAAATTAATTTAAAAAACATTTAAATTGAGAATCAAATAAAATATTTGACAAGTCATTTGCTGGCTGTGAGAGATAAGGACAATACATGTATATAGTACCACCCGGCTGTCCAAGAGGGCAAAGATCGATCGCATAAATAATGCCCGGTCTTCAGACTCAATCGGCCGATTTAGCATCCTTTTGATTTGCGACGTGCACAGTGGTTCGTAAATGATTTGCATGAGGCAAAACACTGCTCAATGCAGTTTATCGCTAATTTGCGGACCGGAAGCGCAGATAAATCCTATGCATATATACAAAAAATATATGATATATGTGCCAAACAACATTATATAAATATTCATTCAAACAAGCGCATTTACTACTTATCAAGAGCGCCCACACAGCGCACAGAAAAACAGGGAATAAATAAAAATCTGCCACAAAGTTGCTTTTGCAATTATATATTCAGTACAGTCAAGCCTATGGCATGGAAACAGTCTGTTGTTGATAATAATAAGATCTCATTTGAATTATAAAAAATTGTAATAACAAATATCCTTATGTTCTTATGCCTTAATTTATAACTCTATAAACTAGCTAGGTAATACTGTACCGTAATTACAGCAATTGCTTGGCTCGGCGTCACGCCCACTTCTCATATTTCAACTTACTGTAAACTTAACTAGTATTGACTGCCATGCAATTCCTTCAGTTCTTCATTTCTTTATTGATATATGTAATTGTAGCAAATGTGTATATATATGTGTGTGTGTGTGAGCTTGAGTAAGTATTATCAGCATTTGGCTTCACACTTGACGCTTATCAATCATATATACATATATATTTCTATATATTCATGTATGTATATATGCTTGTATATCACGCATACACCGGCTGCTGCTGTTCCCAGATTTGGCTATAAAAAGATTCATAGCCGGCGACTCAAACCTCAGTTCACCCAAACTGTTTGTACGCGTTGTGTCCTATTGGTCTAGCCGTTGATTAACCGTTAAATTTGAATTTACAAACATATTCAAAAGGTATGTACAAGTGAAAGAGGATCAACTTAAATCCTATCAAATATAGACGTGTGATTTTTTTTTTAAACCAACTCTTCGACTACTCGAAGCTTAAAATGTAAAATTCCATAAATATTTTGTGAAATATATTGAACATAGTTTTCGAAGGACTTTTTAAGTTTCTATTATAATAAAAACATAATTATAACAATGTGCTGTGTCACTAGTAAGCTAAAATACAATTGATCATTTATAAATTTTATTTTCGTTTGATTGGTTTTGATAAGAATCAGATTGTTATTTAAAAAAAAAAAAGCCTATTAGGCAAATCTTTGCCTAATCGCTACAAATACAATCAATAAGTGCATTTAACAAGTGCTTCTCAAGCCCCCTTTTTTCATGCTTGTTAGATGACTTTCAATTTGCGAGTTCAATTAATAAGCTTTACCCTTCAACTGTTAGCTGATTTTATATATATTCATTTTAATATTATTCAATAGGCAATTAAAAAATAGTCTGAAATGCCAACCACAAGTGATTCATAGAACTTTTTCTTTTGTTTTTTAACAATAAATTGCCAACAAATTAACGAACTATGCACCACTGTGATTGTCTTTTTGCTCTTTGCTTGTATTATCCTTGAGTCGCCATATTGAAATCGTTTCTTAGTGAGGCTCAATACCGTTTGCACATGCTGTCCTGCTCTGACGCACACATGCATCGTTAGATATTGCTGTGTGTGTGTGTGTGCGAGGAGTCTCGCTGCGATTACCGTAAACGGATCGCTTTTTAGGCTGCCAGCCTAAGTTCAATAGCAGCAGCAACAACAAAATGAATAGCAATTACGTGAAAAAGCAACAGCAGCATTATTAATAACAACAAACGCAGCTGACAAAGTTGAAAATCTCGGCCCGCGACCCGACCAGGTGAAGGGCATGGCGTCACAGCAGCTGTGAAGAAATAAAAATCAACAAACTCAAACTGGAATTAATACTGGCGCTTGTTGTTGTTATTATTATTATTGTTGTTGTTGTTGTCGGCTGGCTGTTTGTATATTGCCCAATAAAAACACTTGTGTCTGCCGGCAGCTGCTTCAGTGCACACTTACAACTGCCAACAATAAGCAGCTCAATTCAAACATGCAGTCGAAATTAGCCCAATTAGTCATATTTACTTATTTAGTCACACTGTGCATTCCAACGGTAATTTGAATGTTCTCAGCTGTTTCGCCATTCTTACCGTTGTATTTATCTTTTTTTTTTCGCAGATGTCTTACAAAGTGGAGCCACTACCCGATTCATATGCCGGCCTAGGCGAAGGACCCCACTGGGATGTGGCCAGGCAGAGCCTCTATTTCGTCGATCTGGAGGCGGGCAGCCTGCTGCGCTACGACTACAGGCAGAACAAGACGTACAGAACTCAGATTGAGGGCGAAACATTCGCTACGTTTGTCCTGCCCGTGGAGGGCAATGACCAGGAGTTTGCCGTCGGCTGTGGCCGCCGTGTCGTGATTGTCAACTGGGACGGCGTTGCGCCGGTTGCTAAGGTGGTGCGCACCCTGTTCGATGTGCAGTCTGAATTCAAGGAGAATCGCCTGAACGATGCCAAAGCCGATCCGAAGGGACGCCTCTTCTTCGGCACCATGCGCTACGTTGGGGACGAGTTTACGCACCGTCACGGCGAACTGTACCGCTGGGAGGCGGGCGGCAATGTGTCGGTGGTGAAGAGCGACGTGGGCATCTCCAACGGCCTGGCTTGGGACGAGAAGGCCAATAAGTTCTACTACATCGATACCACTGACTACGAGGTGAAGTCCTACGACTATGACTTCAAGACTGGCACCGCCAGCAATCCCAAGGTTATCTACAACTTGCGCAAGGACAGCCCCAAGACTCACATCTTGCCCGATGGCATGACCATTGACACCGAGGGCAACATTTATGTGGCCACATTCAATGGCTCCACCATCTACAAAGTGAATCCCAGGTATGCACACTCTGCTCTTTTGCTTATCGGACTCCAACTCATTAAATTGCAATGCGTTTACAGCACGGGCGAGTGTTTGCTGGAGATCAAGCTGCCCACCAAGCAGATCACCTCGGTTGCCTTCGGTGGACCCAATCTGGACATTCTCTATGTGACCACAGCAGCCAAGTTCGATCAGCCCGCGCCCGCTGGAACCACCTACAAGGTGACAGGACTCAATGCCAAGGGCTATCCAGGAGTTAACCTGAAGATCTAATAACCCATTCCAGATATATTTCATTAATTTTTTTTTTTTATTTTTGCGCATGAAACCGAATATTATATTATACTATATTTTATAATATCGAGTGCAATAAAATATATATGTCTAAAGATGAGCATTCACCACATGTATACAATAAGTATGTATGTGTGTGTGTGTTAGTTATATTATTGATAAAGAAACCCAAGTGTTTAACTTAACTTCAGAATCTGACATTGGCGGGGTTAACCCAGCCGATTTATCAGTCCTTGACTTGGCATTGGCCGTGGAAACACAATTGTTTTGTAGAGACTGTCAGATGTACATTAAGTTGGCCATCGTTAGAGTATGTTGAAGTTGTTGGGCAATTTAAATTTATTACAGAATACATAAGCGAATCGAGTTTTGTATAACAAAACAAATGTCTTGTGGCTTAAGCGTAAAAGTTAGGCCTATTATATTCTAACAATTATTAAAAGTCTGCTATTTGGTGGTGGATTCCTCTCTATTCATCCTCCGACTCGGATTCGGTGCAGGTTTCATCATCGTCATCACTAGCATTAGAACGATTGAGCCGCAACATCTCTTGGAATTCGTGCACGCGTATCTTTTCAGGAACAATTTGTAGAAGAAACTCCAGATTTTTCCTCTTGTTTACCAGCTGCGATAAGTGTTCGTACTTTAGGGTGTCGTTATTTTGCTTGGTACACGATGCCATGTATGCCTCCCGAGCTATATGCTGCACAAACAACTCCGTGCACTTGGTCATAAGGAACAATACTTCGTTTGTTATTAGACCCGTGTCCATGGAGCTCTTCATGATGGTCCGCACACGGCTAAGTGGCAGAAATGTGTCTGCGCTTGCCTTGTGATTCAACTGTGTATTATCTGTATCTACCATTATATGTATATATCAATAACCAAATTGATACTCCTCTCAACAAATTTGCACTTTTTTGGCGCTAAATGCAAGAAACCCGGCTTTTTTGTTTATTGCAACTGAAACTATCGTCCACAGCTGTCATCGAGTTAAAGTGCTATCGATAAGTGAATTTAACAGCAGGTAGCACAACTCTGTTCGTACATGCAACACTGATATTTCTTTTCTGCCTCCTTTTTGGCTGTTGTTTCGTGTGTTGACCAATAAATTTTTTCGTACGCAGCATATTTTTATTGTTACTTCTCAATTACAAAACCACAAAATACGTATTTAACACGCATAAATCGCTTGCGCTGCTGGCAGAGCAAATTATTTTAGGCAACGCACGCAATAACATTGGGTACAACCACCGCAAAACACGTATTCGAAGAAACACGACCGATAAAAAAAACAGGCAAAGGCAACTCCGACCGACACCGAAACGTGAATGTGAAAGCGAAGCGAATCCGCGGCAAGGAAGTGCAACACAACCGCAACCCACAAAATTACAACAAAGCAGCAAAACGCTGGGCAGTGGATCAAAACAGATGTTTGTTATAAACAACCAGAATTAGGCGCACTTTCCGCTAAGTATATTCGAAATTCGCTCGCCTGTTGTGTAAACAATTACAAGCAGCGGCATCTGCAATAAGGCCTAGCCCTTAGCAAAATAACACCAACAAGAACAGCAGCAAACAGCAACAAAAACATTGAGAGCATACATCTACATCTTGCTTTCAATTACACCACTCCGATCCATCTAGTACACAAACATATATATAAATACATACATACACATACATAAAAACATATATATATATATACAAATATATATATACATCTATCGCCTGTTGTCAATATCATATCGGAAGTTGTTCGAGTTGCAGCGACAGCAACAATTAAAAATGGCCGCTGCCACCGCCGACGTTGGGAATGCAGTGAACGATTGCTTCAGTATCGGTTCCACAGTGATCTGTACGACCTGTTTCAAGGAGGAGGTCGAGGGGGAGGTGCTCGCATTCGATCATAACACAAAAATGCTTATATTGCGTATCCTTTTCAAAAACAAATGACAACTGTCACTTGATGTGCAAAAGTGAAAGTTTTCTTATTTTATTATTATTAATATGTGTATGTGAGTTTTATATAATATAAATATTTATAGTTGTATTTAGCGAATATTTATGCTGGTCACCTTACATCGTCGAACAACACCTACGCCTTTCCCATTGTTTTTCCCTCTTCTTCTATGCTCGATCAGAATGTCACTCGAAAACTTCAGGTGAACTGAGTGATGTTTATGTGATGAACCTATCGTTGTGCAGTAACGTGCAGGTGATTAAGGAATGCAATGGAAACTTCATTGATGATCCTCAGAAGCTCAACCTGGAACAGGTATATACTATATTATATATAAGTCGAGCATGTATTTATTTGCAACTCATTTTTGTAACAGGTCAAAATGCGCCTTCGTAAAACAGTAGAAAGACGACAAGACTATCTCAAGTCCAAAAATGCGGATGTTACACCAGAAGCACAAGAGCTCTATCGAGCGATAGCCAAACAACTTGGGGTAAGTCCATATACTATATATATATGCATTTATCCCTATTTTAAATTGCTAATATTCCATTTATGGTTTTTCCAAATGGCAGTACAATGAAGTTTCCTGGCAGGGAGCAAACATACAAATTTTAAATGAAGTTACCGTGTCGCCGCCATACAGGGTGGACAATGTTGTATCCAGCTCGGACAACGACAAGTCGTGCACATACATTAAACGAATTGTAAGACCACCCATCAAAGAAACAAATTTGGTCACTAAATAATGTTAAAATATTCTCATCAATTGCAGATAAATCAGTTCTTCACCACGAGACCTTCGGCGGCTCAGGAAAATGCGCATGGTGCCAGCTCTTCGTCGGCATCTGTTTCGCCCACTTCCTCATCCTTATCATCGAGTAACGCAGCTTCAGGATCACCGGTTCCCGCTAACTAAGAATAAAATAGAAAAAAACATATTTGCTTCAAAAATGAATCAAAATCGCATTGTAATTGGTTGGGGTTGCTGCGTAACGCTGACTACAAATTAGAACTAAGGCCTGTTTTTTTTTATTTGAATAAAAAACATTTAAATAGTAAAAAGGAGTTGACAAAGTGATGACAATTATACCGATATCTAACCGATTGCTCACAGCTGACAAGTTCACTGATCGGCACGTTTCTGTGATGTAACGAATTGCGTGAATTTAGGATATCACAAAAAGAACATTATTCTTAAATAGGGATATTTAAAATGTACGATAGAGCTAAATTCATAAACCTTTTCGTTAAAATGATAATTCAATGTTAGAAAAAATACTAACATCATAAATGCGACAATCGATAATTATTTTCTGTTTGAATGGCAAATGTTATCGCCGCATTGTCGCTCAGTGTGAATAGCAAATAATTCGTTTACGTTTATGTTTCGTATAAATAAACACATATAAGCATGGAAGATGTACAAAAGCATAGCGTGCATACGCTTATATTTAGATCACTTAAGCGCACACATGATCTGTTTGTATCGAATCAGGGTAACTTGCCAGATATTGATGAGCGTTTGTAAGTAAAAAAATGGGCATGGTATCAGGCATCAATAACAATTCTCGCAATTTTTGTTTGCAGTGAAAAGATAACTCGTTCGATTAAAGCACGGGATACTTATGGCTTGGTTATTGATCGCGCCATCAAGTCGATGGATGATAAAAAGATGTCCGCCATACAAAACGGCAGCAGCGACAAGCCATTGGCCATCACAGACGGCAGTACGGGCCTGGCTGCAGCCGGCTCGGATTCAAGCGCGACTGGCGGAGAGGGCGGTAGCTTGGTCAGGTCAAATCGTGACAAGGAGAAACCGATGGTGATTGGGAACAACTCATTGGTGCGCTCCTCAATGTCTGGAAGCGGCAGTGGAGCTAGCAATGTGCAGCTAATACCAAAGAAAGCGCCCAGCATACCCAAGCCCAAGTGGCACGCGCCATGGAAATTATCGCGCGTCATCTCCGGCCACTTGGGCTGGGTGCGTTGCATAGCTGTAGAACCGGGCAACGAGTGGTTCGCCACCGGCGCCGGTGATCGTGTCATCAAGATTTGGGACTTGGCCAGCGGCAAACTGAAGCTCTCCTTGACCGGCCATGTGAGCACCGTGCGTGGTGTCGCCGTCAGCGCAAAGCATCCGTATCTCTTCAGTTGCGGCGAGGATCGTCAAGTCAAGTGCTGGGATCTGGAATACAACAAAGTCATCAGACATTATCACGGCCATCTGTCCGCCGTCTATTCGCTGGCCCTGCATCCCACCATTGATGTGCTCGCCACTTCTGGACGTGACTCGACTGCACGCATCTGGGACATGCGCACCAAGGCAAATGTCCACACACTGACGGGCCACACGAACACGGTGGCCAGCGTGGTGGCCCAGGCTACCAATCCACAGATTATAACCGGCTCACACGACTCCACCGTTCGACTGTGGGATCTCGCAGCCGGCAAGAGCGTCTGTACACTGACTAACCATAAGAAATCTGTGCGCAGCATTGTCCTGCATCCGTCGCTCTACATGTTCGCCTCCGCCTCGCCGGACAACATCAAACAGTGGCGCTGTCCCGAGGGCAACTTCGTGCAGAACATCTCCGGACACACGGCAATTGTCAATTGCATGGCGGCTAATTCGGATGGCGTACTGGTCTCAGGCGGCGACAACGGCACCATGTTCTTCTGGGACTGGCGTACCGGCTACAATTTCCAGCGCTTCCAGGCGCCCGTCCAGCCCGGCTCTATGGACAGCGAGGCGGGCATCTTTGCCCTCTGCTTCGATCACTCGGGCACACGTCTCATCACCGCCGAGGCGGACAAGACCATCAAGGTGTACAAGCAGGATGACGAGGCCAGCGAGGAGACGCATCCAATCAACTGGCGTCCAGAGCTGCTCAAGCGTCGTAAATTCTAAGAGATTTCTAGTTTGTAAACAATGTAAAATAAACACTGTGCGGCTCACGCGCAAATACTATGAATCAAAGTCGTAGTTTATCCAAATTTCTCTTAAAGCAAAAGATAACAGTAATTCCCCAGAGCAAACCCCATAGGCACAGCATAAAGTTGTAATAAATTGAGTTTGTAGAATACTTGATTATACCCTAGTCGAATGGTCCGGGTATACCCCGATCAAATAGTCGGGGTATAGCCCAGTTGAGCACTTTCATAACGAACTCCCTCGATATATGCAAAATAACAGTAAAAATGTGAGCCATGCTTAACTTTCTTCAACAAATCTATTTATAGAAGGAATTACAATATTTTCTTTCATTTCATTTTTTGATTCCCGTAATGCCCTCGGATTAACAAAAACATTGCCTCAATTGTTGGTATTTTATTTGTTTTTCTTTCTTGTTTCTTTTTCAACTTTTTTTACACATAAATAATTTTAATTATCTCTGCATAAATAATAATAGCGTATATCTTTATATATATATATGGGATTCTTTATATATATATTTAATATGATGTTAAAATATTTCCTGTTTCTTTAGAATTCATTTTGTTTTTTTTTTTTTTTTTGTATTTTTAATATTTTTGCTAACGTTAACAAAGTAAAAGCACTAACTGTTAATTTAAAGAGTTTCTTTATTTTTGTTGTATTTTGTATTATCGTATTTTATGATTAATATTATTATAGATAGGGCTCTCTAGTCAATCATCAGCATAAACGTTATCAATAGCATTATTTTTATCATTTCATGTATTAAAATCACAAATAATTGTTGTTTGAAACAAATCTTCTGCCTTTTTTTTTGTTTTTGTTTTTTTTTCTTTCTTTTCTTACTTTTATAAACATTTGTTTTCCTTCTCCTTCAGTAACGTTCGCTCTGTGTTCGTTATATGGTAGGTAATAGTTTTTTATTTTTATTTTGTATTACTTTTATATATATATATAGCAAATATTTATTACACATATACATATATATAACTAAATATATATATATATATACATAACTTTCATAACCTCTTCTCCACGCTCTTTACATTAACACACGCCTTCGGTCTCGCTCTCTCTCTCTCTCTGCCGCCATCTCTTTCTACATGATGTCAAAATAGCAAATAGTCTCTGCTTTAACTGTCTAAGGGACATCAATTATTGTATATATATATATATATATATATATATGTGTGTGTGTCTGTTGTATGTGTGTGTGTGTGTGTGTCTCCCCGGCTTTAGGGCATAACTGCAACGCTTATTTACAGTAATGTCAAAAATCTATTCACGATTTTGGCGCTAATTTTTTCATCTTTAAATATATAGCTTTAAAATTAGTATTAAAAAAAAAAAACAAAAAATTAAAAGTATATATATATATATTTCTTTTTTAAGCAGTCACGCACACATATCAAATGCTCGTACATGAATTGACATTTAGTTCATGCACAAACAAACGCTAAAATGAATGTGTGAGCTATATATATATATATATATGTGTGTGTGTGTGTGTGTGTGTTTATGTGTATGCGTGTGTATGTGTGTAGTATGAAACATGTTCCACTGTGAATAACTCGATTGAGGACTGTGAATAAGTGGTATTGGGGCTTGGTCAGCTCGAAGAGTTGACAGCGAATATATGTTATATGTTTTCTTTTGTATATATGTAAATCGACAATATGTATATATATATATATATATAATATGTATAAAGGCATATCTAACAGGCAAAGGCTGATTATGTTAACTGACTTAGATCTTAGAACTCTACAAATCGGATGGGGTAAACGGAATCAACTATTGTGAATATAACTGTATTGTAACTCAACGGCTGCATGACTATACGTATATATATATATTAAATATACATATATATATATGTGTGTGTGTATGGATATATTAACTTCAATATCTGATTTTCTTGGGCTGATGCTGTGGAAGCAATTGTTGTTGTTGTTGTTGCTGCTGTTTCTATAGTTATGGAAGCATGCTAGCCATAAGAAAATTCTATTTGCACGGCTTGGATTAATGACATACACACATACACTCACACACACACACACACACACACACACACACACACACACACACACACATACGCAGACACACACACTCTCGCATACACACACATACAAGAGCCGTACACACGAACCATACGCAGAATTTGTTGTTTTTATAGTTATTATTATTATTGTTGTTGTCTATTTGATTTGTTTGTTTGTTTGTTGTGTTGGTGTTGGTGTTTCGCTTCGCATCGATTTTATATATATATATATATTTGTTTTTTGTTGTGTCAATTTAGTTGTAGATTTTGATTGCCTTCTCGGAGAAATTCAGTGAGCTGCGCTTGCGCGATTTGTTGATGTGATCCAGTCCAAAGAATGGCAACTGGCCACCAGTCCAGGTGCGATAAACTTCCAAATCAATGGCTGTATTATCGTTCACATCGATAGTATGGCCCATGGTAATGACGGCGAACTTGTAGTTCTCCCACTCCTTGTCCGGCACATTCAATCGCTTCTGGATGCGCTGCTTGAGTGCACCATATGGCTCGCCATGTCGCGCTTTAGTTAGAAACGGCACACCGAAGGAATTGTAGAGGTCCTTGCTGAAATGAGCCACCGGTATGAGCATCTCGTTCTCGGCCAGCTGTGTTTCCTCGGGCGGCACCTCCTCGATACGATAGATTTTCTGGGTGCCCTGCGTGGTGGTTATCGACTCATTGCTCTTCATCAGCGTCTCCAGCGGTATGTCATCCTTGCAGATTGCCACAATCTTATGATTGCCGACTTTCATAAGGCGCAGCTTCTTGCGGCTATTCTCCGCAAACGTAATCGTCTTGGCCGCCTCATCGAGCAATCCCTTTACGGTGTCATTCTTATTCGGATATAACACCAGCTCCTTCTCATCCTTCAGGTCATTGGAGACCCAAATGCACTTAAATAACTTTTTGTTATCCAGCTCGTGAATGCTTAGGGACAGTCTCTGATAGAATATGCGCTTCGGCGTGCTCTGCTTTGTGTAGGACAGCAGATCCTTGATGGTACCCTGCGAATAAACACAATTCGTCAATTTGCCGATTTTGATAAATGTTTTTTCTTTTCTTTACTTTTCTTTTTAAAAAAAAATGTTTTTTTTTTTTTTGCAATTGCAAAAATTTTTTTTTGGTCTACTCGCGTTGAACTTCACAGAGCAAATGAAATGACAAATTGAATGACTCGACTAAAAATCATGTCATCGACAGCATTCATGACAGTTAAGCCATGGCATGGTCACACACATCTCTATGTGCTCGGTTCGATATCCAGTCCTTGATATCGGTCTGGAAGGTTCGTTCGTATATAGTTTGTTCGTGTTCGTATTCGTATTCGTATTCGTATTGGTATTGGTATTGGAATTCGTGTTGGTGTTGGTATTGGTATTGGTATTGGAATTCGTGTTAGTATTGATATTGGTATTGGAATTCGTGTTGGTATTGGTATTAATGTTGACGCACCTTGTATGTATAGGGCACCGCATTGCCGGCGGTCTCCTTGTAGTTGCTGATGCACATGAAAAACTGCAGCTTCTGTGGATCGGTGTTGAGACGCTCGGCGACGGCATTGGTCAGTTGGTCGTAGTTGTAGCGGTTTGATAATTCGAGCGTAAAGTCAGGTTCGTTGGGATTGCATTTGTCGCTGAAGATGATCTCGATGCGATAGACCAGATCCATGAAGTAATCCTCAACGGTGGGCAAATCCAGCTTAACATCCACATTCTCTCGCTCGAATATTAAAATGGGACCCTGCAGATGATCCTGCGAAATATACAGCACATTCTCGATGGGCTCATTTATGTTCGCAATCTTCTTATCGGCATACTCATCGAATACGGTCAGCTCGGTGTCCGGATCGAAGCCGAGTTTGCGATTTATCTCCGGTACCAGGTCGCTGAGCCGGCGCGATAAAGGCTGCTGAGTGCAGCCAATATAATTAAGGCGCTTGTTGCGCGCATCGTAATACTTGAGGAATAGAAGGACATCCGTCTTAGGATTGAAGGGCAGCAGCGGTTCGTTGCTGTCGGGCGGTGCCAGCTCAAGGAATATGAACCACGGCTTCTGCGATGTAGGTATCTGTTCGATGGTGCGCGAGGCTTCCGCCTCGAAATCAAAGTACAGGAACTTTTGTGTCTGGGCCGTGTACATGTTCCACATGCGCATACGATCACGCGGCACGCCGAATGCCTTGACCAGCATCTCGACCATCTCGTTAACGGTTTGGTTTTGCTTTAGTTTGAAGGGTCGCTGGTGCGTCTTCTCCAGATCGAACAGCCGACGCTTTTGTTGAGACTCAAAGTACTCCTCGAGTATAACATGTATGGGCACATAGAGATTGGCCTCGCTGCGCTCCTTGCGGCGTGCCATCTCGATACGTTTCTCTAAATCGAGACGCTCCACGAGATCGCTTGAAATCTCGTTCTCGGGTATATCGCCTAGTACGCGATCCAGCTCCGATTGACGTATATAGACCAGCATGTACGCATTGCTGCATTTGGCATGAAACGAGATCTCCTCTTCCATGCCGCCATAGTTCTGATCGATGGCCTCCTGCTTGCGGCAACTGGAGACGACATCGTCATCGAACTTAAACCATCGTCCATCGGCCTTCGGATTGATGAAGACCACATAGTGGCCGCCGTGATTGTCGCCGGAATGGACGAGCACGGCGTGCAGCACATAATCGGCCGGCGTCTTCTCACGGTCCGCCAGATAGTGATCCAAATTGATCTGCTCATAGAACTCGAAACGATCATTGTATTTGATCGAACTATCGGTAATTGGATCGTATTGGAAACGCATCAAATGCAAATGCAGCACAGGCGGGAATGATGTGAATATGACGCCCTTGCTCGCCTCCTGCACAAATGAGAGAAATGAGAGAAATATTTATTAATATCCTCTGTTTACATTGGCCCATAAAATTATATACTACGATAACAGTTCTGCCTCACGCATTTCAAATCAACTCAAATTTATAGATTCTGCCGGAATTCCTCTCACCATGTGGATAGTAAGTTAACTAACGATCCACATAAGTTTTCTAGTGCAATTTCTTGTATAACTTGACAAATATTTTGTGAATTCAATTTCATTCGAATTATAATAGGATTTATAATTGCATTTAATTGATTTATAAGGTGGCTTTGCTCTGAAGAGCCTTACAAAATTCGGAATTCGATTATTGCGTTAGCAATTGAGTTGATGTTGAAATTGTTAATATTACAATCCATATGTTAGTAATTAAAAGCACTACGATCCACATGGCATTAGGAGGCACTGTGATCCACATAGAACTTACAAACACTATGAATGCGCTAAATAGAGGCAGCTAATCAGCTAATCAGTTGTTCAAATTACACTCACCTGGAGACCATGGACACCGGCATCATATTTGTTATCGCCCTCGAGCGTCTCGGAGGCGACATAATCCTGAAATGATTCGAAGATGTTCTTCTTGTCTTTGATATTTAGCTGAATATCGTAGAAGGTCTCGTAGCGTGTGCTGTTATAATCGACATTTGTGCATTTGATGTACGATGACATCTTGCCCTCGAATAAGCCTGGAATGGTGCCCTCCAGACAGGTGCCCTTCATCTTTGACTCGAGCTTGTCGAGGAGCACGCGTAGAAACTCCTGGACATCGTGCTGCATGAACGAGTCGAGGGTCTCCCAGCCAAAGGATTTGGTTAGCTTCTTGGTGCCGACTGGACGATCTCCGAACTGCAGCTCGTGGAAGACACGCTGCAGCGACAAGCCCACTGACTTGGTGCTATCATCGGCCTCGGTCGGTATGCGATAGACGGCCAAGCGTAGCGAATTTGTGAAATATAGCGTCTGGAGCAGCGAGTTCATATAGCAGGTGGCACCCTGGTTCTTCAGGCCCACATAGCCGGTGTGCTTCTTTGAGTCCCAGAGGACGCCATGTGGTGCATCCGCAATAACATACACCTCTAGCGTAATGCTGCCATTGTGGACATAGTATTTGTCCGGATCCTGCAGCTCCTGCCAGGTAATGAAATTCGAATAGCCATAATCGTTCTCCTTCGAGTAGAACAAATGCTTTATGCGAGCGCGCGTAAACGGCGGCGCATCCGGCTTGTGGCACTTTAGCCGAAGCTCGGCAATGGCATTGCACGACCAGGTCGGCGAATCGTTTTCTCCGTTGCACTGCAAAAAGAAGCCGAGCGCACGATCATTCGGTATGACCATGATCTTCCATGGCAGCATGCGCACATAGACCGGCGGGGACAGATGCTGTTGCTTAAGCTGTCCCACATTCTCCACAGTGTAGGAGAATGTGGTCTCCGAACGGAATTGATCCTCTTTAGTTTCGTCGTCCATCGGCATCTCTTGTTCGTTGCCAAACGATGTGGAGCTGCTCTCTGCTAGCAATTGCTGTGGCGGCACGTTGCCGTTCTCACTGGGTAGCTGCTGTGCCTGTTGCTGTTGTTGTTGCTGTTGTTGCTGTGGATGTATCAGATTTTTAAACTTTGGCAATTGTGGCGGCGAGTTTGTCTGCTGTTGCTGTTGCAGGTCGCTTGTGATTATCTCAACCTCTTGGGTATCCTGGGTATCCATTGCTTCGATAGACTGATCTGTTTCAATGTCCATCTTATTCGGAACTTGAATTTTGCTGTTCGTCGGCTACTGCAAACGCCGCCGCCGCTGTTGCTGCTGCTGCTGTTGCCGCCGTGTTCTCGCTGTTTTTGTCTGGTGCTCTTTAATTATTAAATATGATCGGTCAGCTTTTTGTTTCTTTTTTAAAGATTCGGTTGTTTTTTGTTTAATATTTTCTTGCTCTATTTTTTCTTGTTTATTATTATTGTTTTTGTTGTTGTCTTATTTATCGTGTTGACATTCGATTTCGATTTCGATTGCGTTGCGTTTAATGTTGGTTGCAGCAGCCGTCAGAGTTATCTGAAAATTCAGTGGAAAATGGGTAACAGGAGAAGGAGAAACATCGATAAATAAACATACTGACACACACGCACGCACATATGTGTATATGCAGCACACTGACACATGCCCACATATGTACATAAATATGTCAATTTATATATATGTGCATATATACATATGTGTGTGCGTGTGTGTAGAAGTGTTGGTCACAAGCTTGCAAATTTGGTTGAATTTGACATTTTACCATGTTGCCTTTGCATTTATTCATATGCATATACTTCTGCGTATTTTGTCTAACTTCTTTTATGCAATGAAATACATACATATGTACATGTACGAATGTGTAGAATTTGCTCACGCCAAAATGAAGTGCGCCGCATCGCTTTTGTCCCAACACACACGCACAGACAAACAGGCAGGCAGGCAAACACATACACACACACACACACACATTCGCACGCACGCACGCATCAAACCCACTGCTGTACACATATATTTACCCTCACGTTTGAGGAGTAACGAACGGACGAACGGGTGCACGGGCGATTCGGTGCTCAGGCAATACGAGCAGGCATCAAATCAACTTAGCTTCCCCACACACAAATGCAATGCACATATTTTACGTTATTTCGACTTTTTACTTACTTGTATTCAAAGATGTGAGAAAGTAGATGGTGTATTTTTTTTATGTAGCCGCAGGCTGGTAAATGACAGGCAGCTATAGGCTCGAATCCGAACGCAAGCGCCAATCGTTAAGAAAAAAGCTTGCAAATTTTCTTTGGTTGTTTTTTCTTTCCAACCTACACTTATTTATGGCGTTTTGTTCATCGGTAGTGTGTGTTGCACGCACGACGCTCTTCTTTTCTTATTTATTTTTTATTGTAAAAAAAAGTCGAAAACATAAATTTGGTCAAAAACTGTTTAATTTATATGAACAACACTTGTGACGTATTTTGTTCTACACTGCATTTGCGATTCCGATTCATTAAATGAGGTGCAAATTTTTAACTTTTTATCTAGCAAGCAAATGTTAATGCTCTACTCGAACGGGCACTGCAAACTCAAAAGGAAAATATTTTGACGCTGCTATGCCAAAATGAGCTACCAGCTGCAAGCGTATCGAATATCGACGATATCAGCGATAGTTCTATGTTGATTGCCTATAATCGATTATTGTATATTATCCTCTGTGCTTTTGAAAAACTGAATTTATAATATATTCAAATGTCAACATGAAATTATGAAACAGAAAATAAGACAGGATTTAAAAATACGTTACGATATAGTTTTTTTGTTTTGTTCTTTTACGTAAAGATATAGTAATAGAAATATTTGCATAAAAACATATTCAATGGCGTTAAATAAATTGAATTTTTATGTATCCAACTGTATGACATGAATTTAAAAATATTTTATACCACTGAACGAGCTGGCTTATGTAAATATTCCAATGAATATTCATATAATATTCTGACAAAAAAAAATTGCTGTAGAAAATCGCAATCGTGTTCAAGTTTTAATCAAATGCAACGGTTAATATAATTAAAAAAAAAAAAATATATATACTGAATAATTTATAAAAATCAATTTAGAATCCATAATTTAGACGATTATATAAAGTTTACATATAAAAAAAAAGTATTCAATATTTGGCCAAGTTCTATTCCAGATACTGCTGCTGCTGTTGCTGTTTTCGTTCATGCTTCTTCAAGTCCATGTGGTGCATCTGCAATCACATGCACCTCTATTGTAATGCTGCCATTGTGGACATAGTAATTGTCCGGATCCTGCAGCTCCTGCCAGGTGATGAAATTCGAATAGCCATAATCGTTCTCCTCCGAGTAGAACAAATGGTTTAGGCGAGTGCGCGTAAACGGCGGCGCATCCGGCTTGTGGCACTTTAGCCGAAACTCGACAATGGCATTGCACGACCAGGTCGGCGAATCGTTTTCTCCGTTACACTGCAAAAAGAAGCCCAGCGCACGATCATTCGGTATAACCATGATTTTCCATGGCAGCATGCGCACATAGACCGGCGGCGACAAATGCTGTTGCTTCAGCTGTCCCACATTGTCCACAGTGTAGGAGAATGTGGTCTCCGAACGGAACTGATCCTCTTTAGTTTCGTCGTCCACGGACATCTCTTGTTCGTTGTTCGTTGGCAAACGATGTGGATCTGCTCTCTGCTAGCAATTGCTGTGGCGGCACGTTGCCGTTCTTACTGGATAGCTGCTGTGCCCGTTGCTGTTGCTGCTGTGGATGTATTAGATTTTAAAACTGTGGCAATTGTGATGGCGAGTTTGTCTGCTGTTGCTGTTACAAGTCGCTTGTGATTATCTCAACCTCTTGGGTATCCTGGGTACCCAGTGCTGTTTTTTCTTTCCAACGCTCTTCTTTTCTTATTTATTTTTTGATTGTAAAAAAAACTCGAAAACATAAATTTGGTCAAAAACGGTTTAATTTATATGAACAACACTTGTGACGTATTTTGTTCTACACTGCATTTGCGATTCCAATTCATTAAAAGAGGTGCAAATTTTTAACTTTTTATTTAGCAAGCAACTATTCATGCTCTACTCTAGCGGGCAGTGCAAACTCAAAAGGAATATATTTTGACGTTGCTATGTCAAAATGAGCTGCAAACTTATCGAATATCGACGATATCAGCGATAGTTCTATGTTGATTGCCTATAATCGATAATTGTATATTATCCTCTGTGCTTTTGAAAAACTGAATAATAAATTGAATTTATAATATATTCAAATGTCAAAATGATATTAAGAAACCGAAAATAAGACAGGATTTAAAAATACGTTACGATATAGTTTTTATTTTGGTTTGTTCTTTTACGTAAAGATATAGTAATAGAAATATTTACATAAAAACATATTCAAAAGCGTTAAATAAATTCAATTTTTATGTATTCAACTGTATGACATGAATTTGAAAATATTTTATACCACTGTACGAGCTGGCTTATGTAAATATTCCAATGAATATTCATATAATATTCTGACAAAAAAAAGTAGCTGTAGCATCCATAATTTAGGCGACAGTTTACATATAAAAAAAAAAGTATTCAATATTTGGCCAAGTTCTACTCCAGATACTGCTACTGCTGTTGCTGTTTTCGTTCATGCTTCTTCAAGTCCATGTGGTGCATCTGCAATGACATGCACCTCTATCGTAATGCTGCCATTGTGGACATAGTAATTGTCCGGATCCTGCAGCTCCTTCCAGGTGATGAAATTCGAATAGCCATAATCGTTCTCCTTCGAGCAGAACAAATGGTTTAGACGAGTGCGTGTAAACGGCGGCGCATCCGGCTTGTGGCACTTTAGCCGAAGCTCGACAATGGCATTGCACGACCAGGTCGGCGAATCGTTTTCTCCGTTGCACTGCAAAAAGAAGCCCAGCGCACGATCATTCGGTATAACCATGATTTTCCATGGCAGCATGCGCACATAGACCGGCGGCGACAGATGCTGTTCCTTAAGCTGTCCCACATTGTCCACAGTGTAGGAGAATGTGGTCTCCGAACGGAACTGATCTTCTTTAGTTTCGTCGTCCACGGACATCTCTTGTTCGTTGGCAAACGATGTGGAGTTGCTCTCTGCTACCAATTACTGTGCCTGTTGCAGTTCTTGTTGTTGCTGTTGCTGCTGTGGATGTACCAGATTTTTAAACTTTGCTGTTACAAGTCGCTTGTGATTATCTCAACCTCTTGGGTATCCTGGGTACTCAGTGCTGTTTTTTCTTTCCAACCTACACTTATTTATGCAG
Source organism: Drosophila antonietae (assembly GCA_030914385.1). Taxonomy (NCBI): domain Eukaryota; kingdom Metazoa; phylum Arthropoda; class Insecta; order Diptera; family Drosophilidae; genus Drosophila; species Drosophila antonietae. Next base: position 141,626 of record JAUESO010000053.1, on the reverse strand, counting down.
TTTTTTTTATCGGTAGTGCGTGTTGCACGCACGATGCTCTTCTTTTCTTATTTTTTTTTTATTTTCAACTTTTTACCTAGCAAGCAAATGTTGATGCTCTACTCGAACGGACACTGCAAACTCAAAAGGAAAGTATTTTGACGCTGCTATCGAATATCGACGATATCAGCGATAGTTCTATGTTTATTACCTATAATCGATAATTCTATATTATCCTCTGTGCTTTTGAAAAACTGAATAATAAATTGAATTTATATGTTCAAATGTTAACATTAAATTAAGAAACAGAAAATAAGACAGGATTTAAAAATACGTTATGATATAGTTGTTTTTTTTTGGTTTGTTCTTTTTCGTAAATATGTAGTAATAGAAATATTTACATAAAAACATATTCAAAGGCGTTAAATAAATTGAATTTTTATGTATTCAACTGTATGACATGAATTTGAAAATATTTTATACCACTGCACGAGCTGGCTAATTTGTTTATTTAATTTACATATTCCAATTGGAATATTCATATAATGTTCTAATTGACAAAAAAAGAGTTGCTATAGAAAATCGCAATCGTTTTCACGTTTGAATCAAATGCAACGATTAATATAATAAGAAAAAAATAAATATATTGTATAATTTATAAAAAAAAAAACTAAGAATCGGTCGTCTTTACATTTGCTAATAGAATCCATAATTTACACGATTATTTACAGTTTACATATACAAAAAAAAAAGTATTCAATATTTTGGCCAAGTTCTACTCCAGCTACTGCTGCTGTTGTTGCTGTTTTCGTTCATGCAGCCGGTCGCAGCGCAAACAGATGCCTGTCGAGTTCAGTTTCCAGCAGTTGACGTGCGCACAGGTACCGCACTGACCACAACGATGCACCTTTCGCTGCCAGGGATAGATCAGCTGTCGACTCTTGCACAGCTCACAGACGAAGGCGCGACCCGTGCAGAGCTACAATAGGCAGAGGGAGAGAGAGAGACAGATATAAGACAAGAGTTAAACAGCAGGCTCAGAAGTCAATTTACCACACAGCTGTAGACATGCTGTTCGTTCCGTTCTATCAGATCCTCAATGGAGCGGCAGAGGCTGTTGTTTTGCACATCGACAAAGTCGCACATAGACCACATGTCCGGATCGTTGGTGATGTGCGCCGGCACCGCATCGAACAGCGCCTGTTCCCTGTCGAATGGTTAGATACCGATTAAAAAGAGGTGGCATGACGATTGACCTTGACCGCACTTACTTGCTAGCGAAGCGACAGGTGCTAATGAAGCTATGCACATACTGCAATTGAACGCGTCGACGTCGCGCCCGAGCCAACAGCTTCTGCTTCACATACAGCTGGGCATTCAGGTCGGGCACATGGAACAGCGGAAATGTGTACATCTGCTCGATGAGGCGATAGGCGAACGAGCTGACCGCATAGCTGCGAAAGTCCCACGACTGCAGTATCTTGGCCGGAATGGCCGACAGTTGGTTGCGATGGCAGCCGGTGCATAGGTATTTGCCCAGATAGTTGCAGTAGCGGAAATATTGCTGATATTGGCGCGTTACCTGCATGCCGCAGCCGGCACAGCGATAATGCTGCCGGCTGAGCAGCTGGGAGCGACTGGCGGCCGGATGCTCAGTGAAGATTATTTGTTGACGTGGCGGCGCCCAGGTTTTGGTGCCACGCGTCAGACTCGTCTCGGCCAGCAGGTCCGCCGGCTCCAGCTGCAGCTGCTCGGCGTTTAGCTTTGGCATGGGCAGCAGCTGCTGCGGTGCATCCTGCTCGGAGACGAGGCACTTCAGATCTGCCAGTTTGGGCAGCTGCTTGTCATTGAAGCGCGAGATTAGCTGCAGACCAACAGCCTCGGCGCTGTTGCTATCATTGTTGTTGTTGCTGTTGCAGTGGATGTTAATCTCCTCCTGGCCATGTCCACTTTTGCAATGCTGTTCCAAATAGGGCAGCAGCAGAGCATCCCCTTCGGTCATGGCCATGCCACTACTGCTGCTGCCCGCACTGGCACACTCCGGCGGCTGTCCTCGCCGGCTCCACTTCACATGCTCAATGGCCGCAATGCATGCCTCCGAAATGCGAAAGTGGGCGTTCTCCTTCTCCAGCTCCGTATTGTTCTGATTGCGCGACATCTGAAGGAAGGCGGCCAGACTCTGATTGTCCATTTTGTTGCTGTTGCTGTACGGGCTCTCGCTGCTCAAACTGCAGGAGGTGGTGGTGCTGCAGCTGGTGCTGTGCTGCTGTTGCTGCTGCCCCGCCACACCACCCACAATGTCCAAGGGCTCTGTTGTTGTCCTGCCCACCGCCTGGCAATTGTTGTAGTCCAGCATGCTGACGCCCTCGAAGAGCGATTGCTGCTGTCGCTTGTCCAGCTTGCGTCCATTGACGGCCAAGAAGCCATTCAAGCCATTCAGACCACGCCCGCTGCCCGCCTCATCGCTCTGCCCCCGACTCTTGCTATACCAGCTGGTGTACACCGGTGGCGATCCAAACAGATTGCCCAGAAAGCTGTGCAGCGGGCTACCTCGCTTCGCTGTGGCGGGCACAGATGCGGGTGGACTTTGACTGTTGCCACTGATGGGCGTGGGAGTCGGAGTGATGTTGCTCGTCGTCTGATCTGTCCAGATCTTGATGTCATCACAATTGATAAGCTGTATGCGACGCGGCACAGGCGATGCAACCTGGCTGCTGCTGCTGCTGCTGCTCGCCGTGCTGATGCTGCATCCGCTCAGCGGCACATTCGGGCTGTTGTTGTAGGTCTGGCAACGTGGACGTGCAGAAGGAGCAGCCAGTGGCAGCCCGGACGACATGCGATCCAAGCTGCTGTCGCTCTGATAGAGGCAGGGCAAACTCTTGAAACGTCGCATTAACTGCGTGACTCCAGGATTTGGAAGCAATGGTTGCTGTTGCAGCGGCAACTGTTGCTGCTGCTGCTTCTGTTGCTGCGGTTGCTGCTGCTGTTGCTGCTGTTGCTCCTCCTCCTGCACCACATGCAGTCGATGCGATAAACTGAAATTGGGCTGCGAGCTGGTGCGTCGATGACGACGCCGGCCCACCAACGGCTCTAACTGGCTGAGCAGGCTACTCTGGTCCAGCTCAACGGCCGTCAAGCAGACGAACAGCGCCGTCGCATAGTTATTGTGTTGCAAAAAGGCCACCTCCTGCTGGTAGTAGCTGTCCAGCAGCTCCTTGTCTCCCACCAGCGTCTGCACGCAGCGCGACAAACAGCGCGACCTCAAACAGCTGGCGGCCCAATGGGAGAGGAACTCGCTGATATTGAATGCCACATTCTCGGTGGTTCCTGGTGCAGGTGGAGAGGAATTCACTGAAGTTGCTGCCGGCTGCTGTTGCTTCTGCTGCAGTGGCTGTCGCTGTTGATGATGCTGCGGCTGACGCTCGGTAAGACGCAGAAACTCAAAGTCTTCAACTAGGCGCTACAATGAAAAGTGAGAATGAGAGAGAGAGAGAGAGAGAGAGAGAGAGAGAGAGAGAGAGAGAGAGAGAGAGAGAGGAGAGAGAGAGAGAGAGAGAGAGAGAGAGAGAGAGAGAGAGAGAGAGAGAGAGAGAGAGAGAAAATATATAATAAATAAATATATAATATAAAGATATATATTCTGAAGCTTTTTTTTCTCATTATATATTACCAAATTATCATTATATTACCAAATTATCGATAATTATCGATAGTTCGATTTCGTTACAAAAGCTTGCTAATTGAATGAATACACAATTTTGAAATATTTGAGACTCTGATTAAGTTCCTCGTCACACAGCTGTAACCTTACAATTAATTGCTCACTATGATTTCTTCATTCATTCTCCATTCTTCACTCATAGCTTTCAGCATATGTGAACTTAACTTGAAAACCCCCAATTCTAAAGCTTGTGCTAAACCTTATGAACATTTTACTCAATAAAGAGTGTTAGCTTAAACAGTTATATAAATAAATACTTAAAGAGCTATTCGCCGTATTCGGTTTCCTATTGAAGGCCTTATCGTAGTTTCATATATCTAAATAAAAAATTAAAAAAAAAAAACCAACTAATGTGAATTTCATTGAAGCTTATATTAAGAGAAAAGTAACACTAGAAGATTTTTAATTTTTGCTGTTTGTATTTAAATATTATATATATATACATATATATATATATATATATATATATATATATATATATTTTATTTTATTTTATTTTTTTCCTATTTTAACTATTTGTAATAGCAGAAATATATTTTAAACATTTTTTTTTTTTCATTTTAATATTTAAAAAAAATATATATATATTTATATTTTTTTAATGTTATTTTGACCTTTTGTTATAGCAAACAAAATCAGTCTTTTTAAAATTCTACCTAACTAATATTTACTTCCGTCATTAAGCTAGGGTATTTTTGCTGCGACTCTTACTTTACTCTTCCTCTTCTTCTTCCCGTTTCTCTTGTAAGCTAGGGCGTTGCGAACGCTGCGCTTATCAGAGAAGTCGGTTCGGTCTGGCGTCCAAGTCGCACTTACCAGCGTTCCGATAGCCGTTGGCTGCAACAAGCCGTGCTGCAGGATTTGAACACATGTCTGCACGAGCAACTGGAAGCGTTCATCGGTCTTGGCTTGAAACCAATGATTGGTGGCGCGTCGCAGTTCCGTCTGGAGTGTGCAAAGTTGCAGCTGTTGTTGCTTCAGTTCGCGCTGTTTATTATGACTGCGCCTGTGTGTGTCACAACTCCAAATGGGCGGCACAGCCGTTGATTGTATTGGGGTTCCACTGGACATTTTGTTTATTATTGTTACGGCTGTAGCTGGTCAATCCAGTAGTGCGTCCTATCATATTTGTGCAAATGTCTTTCAGTGCATGGGGATCTTGCACTTTTATGCACTGACAGTGCCAGCAATCGATATCGCTTATCGAACAATATCGAAAAGCAGCTGTTGACAATATAACCAGATAGCGACAGGTGGCAGCACTAGAGATGGTATGTTTCAAATTTTTATTTATTATTTTGTTCATCTAAAGGCGGTAAATTTCAAATGCATTTTTAAATGCAAATACTTGTTATTAAAATGTTTATTTGTATTGTTTATTTGTGTACCTATGTTTTTGTTTTATACAAAATTGAATTGTTACAAAGGTGTTTATTGAAATATATGCCCATTCAGTTGATATTTAGATGCATATGCGAAACGATTGTTCATTGTAATACTAGTACCTATTGGGTTTTCTTGTCATCCTTGCCAGGTTTCGTCTCCTCCTTGAAATGCAGGAAGACAAACGAGAAAACAAAGACGCCAATCATCATGGAGAAGGCGCTTGTATAGTAGGGGAATGCGCTCGGTATAAAGCGCTCGTATTGGGTGTGTTCCAGCGGGCGCACCGACACCTGGGTGGTGTTATACAGGTGTGTGTAGCCGACGCGATTATAGTCGACCTTGAACTGATAGACCCCATAGACATCCGGTATCTTAAAGCGGGCCTCGTAGCTGCCGCTCTTCGTCTGCTTGAGGAAGGTGCGCACAAACGGATCGATGCGGACGAACTCCAGCTGAATGTCGTTCGCCTTGAATGGCCGCCACACGCCCTGGTCCAGCTCCTCGATGGCAATGGTATAGACAACGGGATCCGTGATGGTGTACGCCTGCTCTGGTGGATTCCGCTCGCCCTCCTTGTGATGACGGACAGAGGCCACGCGCAGTCGGCCGCTTTCTCCAAATACCCACTTGCTGATGGAGTCGGCAACAGCGCGATTGCCCGCCTTTTTGAAGAAGACACCATTCTCGACGTACTGCACAGCCATGGTGAAGGATTCATCGGCGAAGAACTGTAGCGAACCAGAGAATACGACACGTGCATTGTTACGCGCCTGTAAAGCGGCAATCAGCAGTGTGCTGCGACCCACGGCATGTGGATAGTCCGAGACACTCTGCTCCGGGTTGTAGCTGTAGGCGCTGCTCTCGGCCGTCAACAGCTTCAGCACTAGCGGATTCTCCTTGTCGGCAATGAGACCGGTGCCGCGATAGAGCAATGGAGGTGCATCCGCCTTGCGATTGTCGCTGCCCACCACACTGGGAGCATCGATCAGATTGAGGGCTGAAGTCAGAATCGTGGTGTGGTCGCCGGCATCGCTCACATCGTAGTGTAGATGATCGATGACTGCCGCCTTCTCCTCGTCCAGCTCGAAGCCGCACTCGGAGGCAAACTCACGCAGGGCATCGCCAGACTTCTCGCTGCCCGCCACCAAAACGTTGCCGCCGTCATCAACAAACTGGGCGAGTCGCTCGACACTGATGTCGCCGCCGAATTCCTCCACGCTGGGCGCAAAGACTATCAAATTCTTGTACAGATATTCGCCATAGCGTGATAAGAGCAAACCAGAGTCATCAGCTAGTTTATAGGTCAGCTTAAAGCCACGATCTGAGAATAAAAAGCAAAATAAATGTTGTACACGTCATAGCTAGTGTATATATGTATGTGTGCGTGTATTTGTGATTATGCCGGTTACCTTGCAGTGTTTTAAAGAAAATGGAATGCGTTTCGCGTATGGCCAAATTGTCTAGCAATACCAGAGTATTAGCATCGCTCTCCAGCACAGCATTGCAATTATTTATTGCTAAAATGGCAAATAATATAAGTTTCCACATTCTGAAAAAGCCGACTCGTCTCAATTTTCACTACTGATGGACAACATGCCATGAAAACTCATCGAAATATCGATATGGGAATGTTCGCAGCAGCGTTGTCCACAGATTGCAATAATAATACAATAATCGATATTATGACAGTCAGCTATAAAAACTAACCATACATGTTGTATGGTTAGTGCTATAAAACAAGATTTTTTTTTTTATAATATAATACAATTTTTATAATTTTTTTAAATTATGAAAAGAATATTTAAAAAACAAAATAGCTGAGTAACTGAATCTTTTCTACTTAGATATTATATGATGAATTTTATATTTTCAAGATAATTTTTGGAACAAATTATAAAGGACAAAAAACAAATTATAAAGGACGAAAAACATTTGAACCTATTTTATCTATGCTAAGTAAATTACTAAAAGAACAACAAGAATAATGTATATTTGGAAACATAGACAAAATAAGAATGAATACTTGTAAAAAAAAAGTTTTGAATACAGACTAATATAATAATAATAATAATATAAATGATAAAAGACTTACAATATGCATTTTCATAACAACAAGCTATTGTTCTTTCTAGCAAATAATATTAATTTTCGTATTAAATGTGCGCAAAATTACTGATTCAATAAATAGTTCTTTCTAGCAAATAATATTAATTTTCGTATTAAATGTGCGCAAAATTACTGATTCAATAAATAGTCAGCAGTGTGGCAACGCCACCAATTGTTCATTTGAATCAAAAGCTTCAGTGATGGATGAGCTTATGGTTTTTCGCTTTCGTAGTATATCTAATTGGAAAGCGCTTATGTGCAAATTCGAACTAAGTTTCAGTTGCGAAAAGCTGGCGTCGCGCGCGGACGCTGAGGTACGCCGCTCTTTTTGTTTACAGTTATACCATTGGCAGCACCGCTGCGTTCGCGAACGAGATTTGTTTCTTTTTTTTTTTTGGCTTTTTTTATATTCAGTGTTATTAAAACTAAATAGTTAACAAATGTGCAAATTATGCATCAGCATCAGCACATTTATTTACAAATAGATATAAAAACATGCAGAGCTTTAGATGCGCACGGCATTTGACCAGCAGCAGCAATAACAACAAAATCTTCATCATTCACCTATAAACAAACCTGTGTGCAAATCCATAAAAAGCAACAAGAACAAGAAGTACAAGAATGAAAACAAGTGCAAATTGGGCCGCTGCGGCAATCGAAAGCAAATAGATTGAAAGAGAACGAAAGGAAAGGAAAATACAGTCAGTATCAAGCAATTAAAATTCTTGTTTACACTAAATTCTGCAGATGCTTAACCGCTTGATGTACTAACGATGTATTGTTGCTCTCTGATGCTGCTGCGGCTGCTGCGGCGGCGTCGGCTGCTACTCTGCTGCTGCTTCTGCTGCTATTGTGGCTACCTCCACTTCGGCTTCTGTTTCAGCTTCTGCGGTTGTTGGTGGTGGCATTTGTTGTTGTTGTTGTTGTTGTTGTTGGTGGTGGTGGTGGTGGCTGCGGCTGCGGCGTCGTCGTCGGCGGCGGCGACGGCATCTCTCGCTATGTATGTATGCATGTACATATGTACATAGATACATAGATACCAAAATAATCAAAATAAATTGGAAATAGCATAACAAGGGGCTGTTGACTATAATTGAAAGTCAAATACTCGCGCTCTCTGTCTGCCTCGGCTTTCTGTTTTCCTTAAAAAAAAAAAAAAAAAAAAAGTGCAGCGCTTGCTAAATGAATGGTAATTAATGCATATGCAGCGCCCTACCGTTATGTGTGCTCATATACCAATGTGCGAGAGCAAGATAGAAAGCGTGTAGTAAGCGAATCAGCAGCAAAACAAAAGTGCAAGTGCCAATTGCTTTTGCTTTTGTTTTTGTCGCCTTGTTTTTGTTTTTATTGTTTTTTTTAACGGTGTTAGTAGAGCGCGATTGAAATTTATCGATCGACAAAAAAAAAAAAAAACAATAACATCAGCGGGAACGCCAGCTTCAACCGCAGTAGCCGAAGCAGCGTACAGAACGTAAGAGAATGCAAGTGGAGGGAGGCTGCTTTACCGGTCATCGCCGCTGGCGCTGACGCCAACGCAGACGTTGACGTTGACGACGGCGCGACGTCACGCCAACACCGGCATATAGCAGGACAAGGCCGTCAGTTGGTTGTCAGCTTTGCGGTCGACGTGAAAGTTCATTTCATGCGTGCAGTCCACAGCGGCAGCAGCAGCAGCGGCTGAAGCAGCGGCAGCGGCAGCGGCAAAAGTGAAATCTTACCAACACATCGCTCTTAGCTATTTTGTGTGTGTGTTTCTGTTTGTTGTTAAACTGTAACACGAATAAATAATAAATACAAGCCACAGAAGCAACAACAACAACCGTTACATTTACATTTCTTTTTATTTTTGTTTCTTGTGCAGTGAAGTGCTACCAAAGTAGCTGAGCAATTAAACCAATAGAATTAGTGAAGACAAAAAATTCAAAGAAAAAGAAGAAGTGCAACACGAATATCAAGCAACGGCAATCTTATACATATATACATACATATTTCTTGTCAATCACATACTCCACAAAGACGAAGAAGAATAAGAAGAAGAAGCGTAACCACACATTGACACGCTGAACCGCGACGGCGGCAGCCAGCGGGGCGCTGGCAACGAATTGCGGTATGTACGAACTCTTATATTGAATACTTATACATGTGAGTGCATATACATACATATGTATGTATGTAGATATATGTAAGTGCAGTGAAAGCTTTATTTGGGCAAACATGATGAGTAGATCTTATACATACATATGTACATACATACATACATATGTATGTATGTGAATAGATCGGTAAATCTTATACAACTGTATTGAGCATAGTAATGCATACTTAGCTCTCCCTGAGATTCTTTATAAAGATATTGAATTATTTGTTAGAAATTTAAAATCAAAATAATCCTTCAGTTATGCCAATTTGCATATACACATACATATGCTTATATGTTTATTTATTTTTATAATTTTCTGAAATTTCTGAAAAGAATATATTTATCTTACAGACATATGTACATATATTTAATGTTTAAAAAATGCTCTCAAATTATCCAGGGAAAATAAATTTGTCTTATCTTTGGCACACGAGAAATACTCATAACTGTGTTATCTATACATACATACATACATACATATGTATGTGTGTACGTATGTATGTATGTATATAATAGGAACGGCTCTGGCAACATTTACCGTTTAGTTTGTAACTCTGCCAAAATGGCAGACAATGCATAATAAACAAGCGAGAGATGAAAACCAAAATTGAGTCCACGCTGAGTGGAGCAAAGTAGAAACTCACATTACGCCAGCCGCATGTTTAGCATACTATTTACATACATACATAGGTATGTATGCAAATCTCGTACTATGCAAAGGATGCATTAAAATGCATTAGATTTGCAATTGAAAGGAATGCTATGTAGATCCATGTAGCAGCTTAACGGTTATGCATAAAGCTAAAATTAAATGCAGTTTCAAATAATTTCCACGAATTGAATTTTAGCATAACAAGAATAACGAATTTCAGATTTGGGCAAAAAATTTAATATACTAAGCTCTTGGTAAAAAGAGTTTAAATTCGCAACTGCAATAGGGACCTTTAAATTGCTGTTGTCAACTTAATTTTTTTGGGAAATTTTAGACGAAATACTTCTGACATGTACATACATATGTATGTATGTATTGGAATTGTAGTTGAAATGCAATTCAGTTGACCCACAAATGTAGGTGTGTAAATTGTTAAAAGAATTAACGTTGCTCTAAATAGCGACACATTGAAATTAACAAGAGAAGGTGGTAATTAAACTGAATGTACATACATGCATGCATACATACATACATATGTACATATGTATGTACATACATAAAATAAAGCGTAAAACATACGCCAAAAAGTGCTAAAAATAGATAAATGGCTGACGCGGCAGCTGCCAATTGAATGGTGGACCAAGCGAGCGGGCGAGCGGGCGGTCTGGCGGCTATGCTATGCTTTGCTCTGCTCTGCTCTGCTCTGCGCTTTCATATGAACGAGGGTCGCTTCACCCGTATGGAAAGAAATGGAGTATTCGAAGTGCCGCTAACAGTGGCCAGACTACGCGATTTGGGGGTTAGTTATTTTTGGGGACGACAATGATGACGATGCTTCTATACAAACAAACACACACACACATACATATACATACATTCATAGAGAGTTACGCACGCCAACAGTCTGACAACCCCAACTTTTGCTAAAACTTCGAAGGATTTTTTGTTACCGGCGGGGATGCTGATGTTCGGTTTTTTGTCCTCCTCTCGACACGACCGTCGTCATGCTTTTGCCTTTACTTTACCATCTATTGGTAAACTCTCTACACACACACACACACACACACACATACAGACACAGACACATATACACATACACATATATTTTACACATGTATTTCTATGCAAATGTCAAAGCTGCCAAGCGTCGACAACGACAAAGTCGTCGTCACTTCTCTCGCCCCTGCGGCGACTGTGCGGCGAGTGTAGCGGATTTTGTTTGTGCAGGCTTTGCTGTTGCTGCTGTTGTTGTTGTTGTTTTCACTTAAAATATCCTTTGAAATTTCAAAGTAAAATGGGTATGTCGTATGTGTATGTATGCGTATGACAGACAGCCGTAGCTTGCATTTGATGGTATTCAAATTTTCAATAGTCGAGTTACATATACACTCAAAGAAGAATATGAAGAAGAAGCGAAAGCCTCAAACATGCCATCAATGGTAGACATACATATGTATGTACTTATATTTTTAAATAAAATCATAATCAAGTTAGGTATGTATAGGGTAGCTTTTAGTTGAGCGTTCCAAATTTCTGTTTGCCTATTGCTGTTATTTTATTTGCTTTCTTTCTTATGTTTTTTTGGGTCTGGCATTCTATGCGTTTTCTAGGCGGCCGCAAAGCATGGGGATGCTCTAGCGTTGCAAAAAGGTGCGTTTGTAAGTGGAGTACTTTCTGAACGGACAACGCGACGCAACGGTGGTGCCGTCAACTTTGTAAACTCACCACCAATGGTCCATTGCTCTCTCTCTCTGTCTCCCACTGTCGCTCACTCCCTAATCCTGTTACTTGCTATCTTCTGAACAGCCGTAATTCTTGCTCCAGTGTTGTGTTATGTTAGTCTGTACCTGTGTATTAATTATTATGTTTGTTATTGTTGTTGTTGCGGTTGCTGTTGTTTTTTTTGCAAATTGTTTGGCCAAACAATTGCGAATTGTGCAACACTTGAAATTTGGAGCATGCAGCCTCTGCGGGCACAAGAAATACAAATTGCGCCACTCAACACGTCAACGCTGGCGTCTCTATTGCTATCTTCCTACAAGTATGTAAACATGCAGACATACACACACATAGACAGAGAGAGCGAGAGAGAAAGAGAGATATATGTATACATATGTACATACTTATCTATATATTTTTATGTATCTTCGTCAAACAGAAAAGAAACCAGTAGCAAGACCTTAGTCACAAGTAGTCGACTTATAGGTGCCCTGTAGACAGCACAGCATAGCTATAGCACATGTACTTTTAAATATTGTCTTTAGATTTTCATTTTTAAGATAAGATAACTGAAAATCCTTTGGGTTCTTGACTGCATAAGACGACAGCAAACAAACAAGTTCACATGCCGAAATTGAACTCTCGCTAACATAAAAATAATGAAAGTTCAACAATTATTTATGTAAATACACCTGGTGTTTACGATCTGTGCATGGATGTGAGCGGTTGCGTGTGCGTCTGTGTGTGTGTGTGCATAGCCGCTTATTAATCTGTATTAAAGGGTAATGCCACGTACATAAGCCGCAAACAATCAAGGCATAAGTCTTCAGCTTCGGCTCTAAGAGCTTTGTATTTCTTTTGTTTTTGTTAGCAAACGCATAATGTGAATAAGAAACGTTGGAATTTTTTCTTTTGCTCCACGCCTCATCATTCCCCATTCGTCATGTATGTATATTTATTACACTACAAATTTGTAGCACATTTTTTTTTTTTTGGATTTAACTCTTTCAGCGACTTGTGAGAACGAAAATAGAAAATATATTATGTGTTTTTTTCTTCGGTTTATTTATTGGATATTTAATTGCAATAATAAAAAGATTTAAATACATGCATACATATCATTTTTATTGCAATTTTTTTAAACATAAATAATACGCAGATTAAATAAAATATATTTTATTCAGATATTTTAAATATTTTTATATAAAATACATAAATGTAAAACTTGTATTTATTATTATTAAAATTAATTAGAGCGTGCCTAAAGTAGATAGAAAATAAACATTAATTTTATAATTATAATTTGTTTGTTTTTCATTAGCGTCTTGAGATTCTGTAGTGCAGTGTATTAGAGTTGCTGCTGTGCTGTGCCCGTTATGCTTCGCTGTGCTTTGTTTTGCCAGTCTTCTTCCCATTTGTTTTTGGCACTCTCTGGCACTCTCAGGCACTCTGGCACTCACGCATACACACATACACAAATACACACTCACTCAGGCACATACACAGAAACAAGGACACGGAAGCGTCTTAGTGTTGTTATTGTTTTGTGGGATTTCACTGCAGAATTATATCCACGCACACACACACTCACTCACACACACATTAGTCGCATTCCTTGCATGATTCCTATTTTGGTTTTCCTACTTGGTCTGCTTCTGCCACATTCCATTATATAGAATGAATACCAAAATGCGATAAAAGCAGTCAAGAAATTAAAATTGTTAGCCAAAGCTGTTACACACACACACACACGCCCACGCAGACGACACACATACGCACACATGTGCACATTAATGCCTAGCCTGGGGCCGGGAATAGCCAAGGCGTCAGGATAAACTTTCACACATTTATAAATACACACATTAACAGACACACTGGCACAAGCACAGAGGAGAGACTCAAGCACATAGATGTATACATATGTGTACATAGATACATACACGTACACATGTGCATGCATACATATACATATGCATGCATACATATGTACATATATCGTGTTCCAACTTGAAATCAGTGAAAAATGTCAAATGAGCAACATTCGTTGACCCAAAAACAAATCAAATTGCATCCATAGACTAAAAAGCAACGGGCAAAGGAGCGCTCACAAAACAGAGTGTGAGAGGGGGAGAGAGGGGTGAAGAGAGAAGAAGAGTCAGAGAGAGAGAGAGAGCGAGAGAGAAAGCGAGTTATATGCAGAGTATTTAGCAGCCCCGTTCGCAGTGCAAATTTATCAAACAGTTATGTTCGAGGTCAGTTCGATTTGTTAGAATAGCAGAGCCATAGCGGAATATTGAAATATTGTCATTATAATATATTATATTAAATAAATTATTTATTGTAATTAATATTATTCAATTTTTGCAATATTTTCCACACTGCAAGAAATTAAAATTACCCTTTAATTATAATATTAATGAACTAAAATAATAATATTATAACTATTAGCTTCAATTATTATAAGTATGCAAGATATCGCAATTGCTTTTATATAATTCACAATGCCCAAAATTGTATTTAAATTTCATCTCAATTTCGTTCTCAAACTGTTGAATTTCATGGCCTGCGTGAGTGCGTGGGTTTACCCTCGCTCATAGTTTTCGGTTTCTTTTTATCCTTTTTCTTTTTCTTCTGCTTCTTGTTCAACTTAACTTTTGTGAAACGTATTTAGCCTTGGCATATGCAATACTTTATTTTATAGTATCATTGCCTTCATCATTGGCGTCATGAAAAAAACAAAAAACGCAAAGAAATAAAAACTACAACAACATCGACTTGTCACCAAGGCATGACCATAAAGTTTTCCTTTTGTTGTTGTTGTGGTTGATGTTACAGTTGTTGTTGTTGGCGCAACTTTTACGCTTGGTCTCGGTGGCAAGGCTTCATTGTCTCTATCTGGCATCTAGTATGAATGTTGCCTGTATCTGGCTTTCACTGCGTGGCCTTTTAGCTGGTTTCCGCTCGACGCGCTGCTCTGATGTGGTGATGCCATTGTTTTTATGACGCCACTTTCAACCACACACACACACACACTTTTATAAATTAAGTGTACGTGTGTGTGTGAGTGTGAGTGTGTGGACATTACATTAAGACGAAGCTCAGCTCAGCTCAGCTCAGCTCAGCTTTGTAACGTCCGCTTTTGTTTGACTTGATTAAGTCAACAAAATGTCGATTTGTTGCCTTAGCAGCTGTCAATCCATATTGAAACAATCTAATCGGAATGCTTTCACAAGTCCTAATAGCATTTTCCATCTAGGTCATGGTCAGCACTTAAAGTTCAAAGTGTGCAAAATATCAAATGTGCCGATCTAACCCTAAACTAAATGAATGGATTCAATATGCCAATTATAATATGACATAGAATATTGAAGCGTTAAGATCTGTCAAGCAGGTGCTTGTTATGGTCAGGAGTTGGATTTATCATAGCATAAGGAAGACATATTATATATATTTATATTTATCAGTAAGATCTTGTTGCTTAAGCAGAATATAGGACATTAAGGCAGATATGCAATGAAGAATAGGGAAAAATTAGGAAATAAGAAAAAAGAAAATAAGAACGGAAGAAGAGAAGTATTCACAGAAATATAGAAAGAAAGGAAGGAACATAAATGAAACAGAAGAAGGGAATAGAAGAAGGGAAAAGACAGGCAAAGAGACAGAGAGAGAGAGAGAGAGAGAGAGAGAGAGAGAGAGGCATGGATATATAGACGGAGATTGACTGGCTATATTCATTGTTCTGATCAAGAGTATATGTATAAGCCTACGCTGATTTCGATCTGCTATATACATTTTTAAACCATTTTCCATTGAGTTAGGCTATGCAGATTGAATATTCTATAACTAAATGTTCTATGTAAATTTCTTGATAAAGTTATGCCACAATTCCTGATTCCACATACATATGTATATGTAGGATTGTCAATCATAATTTCAGAATTGTAGCTCTGTGTAGAAATGGAAATTTATCTGTATTTAAATGGCGGTTCGTTAACTGGGATTTCCACTACAATGAAGTCAAGCTTTCCGTTCGAGCTTAAGAAATAAATTGGAATTCCGGATGCAAGCCCGTTCGTTAGTAAAGCGCCTTCATAGCCAGGAAAAGTGTTTGTCGAATCGTTTATAGCCCCAGCGCCCGCCT
Source organism: Drosophila antonietae (assembly GCA_030914385.1). Taxonomy (NCBI): domain Eukaryota; kingdom Metazoa; phylum Arthropoda; class Insecta; order Diptera; family Drosophilidae; genus Drosophila; species Drosophila antonietae. The sequence goes on along the minus strand of JAUESO010000053.1, from coordinate 125,782 downwards.
TATGAAATATGCGATACTCTAATTTGCGACTAACAAAGAAACTAATATGAACGCAAATAATACCATTGTAGACAAAGGGCGCCACACACACACACACACACACACACACATGCACAGACAATCACACAATCACACAGTCACAATCACACACATATACACATTAGCCAGCTCGTTGAGCTGCACTTTGTTTACCTTCCTTAAAGGATATCCTCCATAGAGTATATATAACTACAACATACACATAGCTGGCATAGATGGCACCACCACCCGGACTCAACAACTGGCGCACACATTTGCCTGCTTTGGCATTTCGTTAGCATTTCACTTTTTCCATACGCGTTCACACTGATTTGAAGGGAGTATACTTGCTATGTGTGAGGTCTACTATCAATGTATAGACCAGATTTGTAAGTCACATAGTGGCAAAGTCGGATGTCGGATGGCTGCCATTTTAGAGTCTTAGAGCTTATTGATGGCTTACTCTATGGATTGATTGATTGGGATATATGCATGACTCTGAGAGGGATGGCTACATCGTCTATAGGGCAAGGATTAGAGCTTTATAATTAGATTAATGTTTATGTGTTCTATAAATGAAATGTGGGGTTTGTTGTGAGAACTTATTTGATTATTAATTCTTATAATCTTTCAGATTATGATCATGACATTCATATCTATATGGCAAACCAAACTGTATAGCTCTAGTATTTAAAATACATTTATTACATATTTGGGGGGGTGTGGGTGAATCGGGGACCGGAATCCAAAATCTGATAAAAATTGAAATTGTATTTAATTAGTGTCTATATATATGCAGAAGACTTGAAGACCCTAACTCTAAAGATGAACGAGATAAAATTTTATAACTCATTCTCGATTAATGTTCTTATCGATAACTCTCGAACGATACAAGTTATCGAATTTCTGAAAGAAACTCGTACTGCACGTGCAATATACGAACCTTACACAAGCAACACAAAAAGAATAAAATCTCTAGCTCCTATATCTTCGGAAGTCGACGCGTTCAAGCATACGGACAGACAGACAGCCCATTTTCAATGGGCTCAATGCGTTTATAATTGGATTTCATTAGACTGTAGCTAATACACAGAGAGTAATTATAATCTAATTCCTGATCTAGTTCAACTGACCCTGAAGTTCAGCTGCATCTGAACTATGAGCGAGTATTGTGCAGTCACTTTTCGCTTGACTGGAACGTTTCAACTTGATTTTTTTATGCATTTTTCTTTTAATTGGTTTGGAGCACGTTATGCAAATGGTGTAACTGTGTACCAGAAGGCCCATCAGACTCTCGTTGAACGACCCCAAAAAAGCATTAGACATTGTGCGAGCACCCTTCAAGTAGTGCCCCAGAATGTGTGAGCTGTGCAATTAACCCGAAAGGCCAGCGATGCGAAGTACTAAAGTAGTAGTAGTAGTGGTAGAAGAAGAGGAAGTCTGAGGAGACGAAGGAAAAACTATAAAAATGTAAAAAAAATTCTATTCACATCGTTTGCATTCAGCTTCCGTGCGGCGAAACTTCAAGCATAATTATGATGTCTTCATATGAATTCAGGCTTAAAAACTAATTACCTTTGTTTTACCCCATTGTTCGCCATGCAGAAAGTCATATAAAATTTAACAGTCAACTATATAACGCTCATAGTATATGTATGTATGTGGCGTACTCTGTTCAAGTGATATCTGCACAAGTGATTCAACTTTCACATTTGAAATTTCGTTTATGACAGCCATAAAGAAATAAATATGGCTTGATTGTGAACACATACAAGGTATTTTTACCTCCAAGTGTCAACAAATTAATATGCTACTGTGGCAATGCGTCATTAGCTGTCAGATTGAATGGCTCAATTTGATAGAATATCAAAGTTCAAGGTAAGCGGCCTTGCCCTATCAGCAAAGATTTTGCGAAATTGAGTTGAACTGTGTTTACTAGTTGCTTAAAGTGTTTGGTGGATCGATAATATAACTGTTAACAGTCTGTTGAAAACATTGTTGCTATATCAGCCAAGAATTTGTCATGAACTACATGTTAGGCATTTGATAGCTGCTTAAGAAGTTTGATTAAGCTTGAGAGTAATGTGAGCAAAGCCTGATGATCGATAACATAATCTTTTATTAGTCAAGGCAAGCGGCGTTGCCATATCTATGAATGGTTAAAAGCCTAGTTTTAACTGCATGTGAAGCTACTAAGAAGTATTTCGAGAAAAGAAAGCGCTAAGACTGATAATCGATAGCTGTTATCGATAATACAATATATTTATCTTTTATATGGTCATGCAAAAAAGAATCTATATATCTAGACAAAAGTTTATTAAAAACACTATTAACTAAAGATAGTTAATTATCGGTTTGGTATTCGACCATTAGGTATAACGCACAATATCAGCTCCGATTTGTTCAAGTTCTTCGGGCGTAGCGCAACATTTCCACGATTCTTGGACACCGAACGCAAAGATGGTCTCATGAAAGTATAGCTCACTCGGCATTATGAAGGCTGTTGGGAAATCCAAATTGTTCATGGTATCGGGAAACTTTTCCATTTGCACACTAAAGCCCGAATGCTGATAGTATCGAGCACACCTTTTGCCCATAATGGGTTCCTCGTCACGCGAATCGTCTGGGAACGTGTTGGCCGTTTCAAATCGCATGCCCGGCTGATTGCTGTGTATTTCCATATAGCGTCCCGACTCGGGATGCAGAAAACGTCCAACGAAATGCAATATATTCGCTTCGAAATCCCTGTCGATGGCATAGCACACATTGAAGCCGGACACCGGCTTGTTCTCGAATTGCCGCAAACGATCTCCAATGAAGGCCGGCACACGCATATCGTAGACAGTGTTGCTGACGGACTTGAAATGACCCGTCGGCATATCCTCGCTGTCCGTTTCGATTGTCTCATCGGCGCCAATTACCAACCGATGCTCCAGTATGCCCTTTCGACCGGCCTTCTGTCCGGCCAAATTGAAATAACAGTGATTGCTGATATTGACGGGCGTCGTCTGATCGGTGCGCGCCTCGATGCGCATATATAATCGATTCTCGTCATCCATGGTGAAATGGAGCAGCACCATCAAGTTGCCGGGATAACCCTCGTGCTCGTGTTCGGATTGATGGCAAAGCGTAATGCCGTCGGGCAATATCGCATGCAAGTCCCAAATGATGCGATCGAATCCAATGTGACCGCCATCAATATGATGTTGATTGTTCAAGTTTTTCGTCACTCGCACCTTTCGTCTATCCATCATGAATTCACCATTGGCCACACAGTCGGACACACGTCCCAGCATGCACCCGAAGTGTCGATCTCGATTCGCCTCGTAGCCAGCGATATCGTCAAAGCCCAATACCACATCATCCACCTTATGATAGGCATCAATGCAGCTGATGCTCTGTATGGTTGCGCCCAATTGAATGATTCTCACCGATAAATGGTTCGAATTGCTAATTGTATAGCGCCGCACCACCTGAGCCCGCTCAGTAAATGGATTGGTCGCAATGCCAAAGATATCTTCCACAACTTTCACCATAATTTTGAATTTTTCGCCTAGATCAAAATTTGACCGAAATCAAGATTAATTTGATTGAAATGTGATTTTGAGTATTGAAAATTGAAATTTTGACTTGTAAATAAAAGGACTATGACTATGAGTTGGGATAGTTTAGTGTCTCTCTGTGATCCATAAGTCTAGAATTTGTATGACTAGAGCGAGCATAACACTAAATGTTATTGATTCTCAGTGTTATTCAACATTAGCTAAGAGAAATTTTAGGGATTCAATCATGAATTCCAGAATCGTTTGAGTTAAGTCAATATTGATTCCATGAGCAGCTTTACAAGTCGAAATGTTGACCAAATTTTAAATCATAATGCAAACAATTATATTTGTATTCATATTCATAGTATTCCTATTGGGAAAGATACCCACAACTTCTCTTAGAATGAACATCAACTGACAAATAATGTGAATTCCCGTAAAAGCTTCGTATTACATTTGATTAGGTTTGATATCAATAGCAATCGATAATAATATTTATATGGGAAATGTTATCTATTTTAATATTTGAACTAATCTGCCCACAATTACGCTATAATCTTATTTAACTAATTTGCTCGTATATATTCTGATAGTTCTTTTAAGTTTATGGCTGCCAGATTATTGGGTTCATTGGCTTCTCATTCAGACAGATAACAATGAAATTGCAATGCAGAAAGCTATCTTATCAACAGATTGATGTTGACAATGGACAGCTAATATAATCGAAAACTGATCTATATAATATATGTGTTTATACAATGTTATATAGTTACATATAGATATATATATACGATGCTTAGGGCATGGGGTTGGCTGGTTCTATTTAACCATCGACCGGGACACATTTAATTATTTTGCCAATAACCGTGACTGAATTATTAATATGCATTCGCTATAGTCATGACTGAATTATTCATTCACTCAATGGCCAACGATGCATGGTGGTATATGGTATATGGTATATACATACATATATACACGCATTCAAATCCATGTAATTGCCATTAATTGCGACGCTCAAAGCAAAATTGCGAACTCTATTAAAGGCAAGAATTGTCCCCCGGCCCTTGGCCCACGGTTCTTGGCCCTTGGCTAGTTGCAATATCATAATTTGAAATCCGATGTCAATGCCGATGACAAGAAAAAGAAAAAGAAGAACGCGACGAATGTGTTCTATCTATTAACGGGGTCAATGCCTACGACTGCAATGGCAACAGCTGCTCCATTTCCGATTCTAGTTGCACTTGGTTAGCCTTTGTTAATACGAATAGACGTGACGCGTAACAAAAGGTAAGAACTATATATATATATACATACATGAATGGGTATTCTCGTATATAAGGTCTGTCAGGCTGTACGAACTTATACTTAGTTATATATGACAACTGAATATTACGATGAAACTGATCGATAAAAGCTATTGAGAATTTTTATCGATCAAACTTTGAGGTAAATAATATCAAAGTTATATTAATCGAAGCTTAGACATACGAAATCTTAATTAATATACAAGTTTGTCTATATATTTACATAACAATTGCTAATTATACCCTGAACCCATGGGAATTCAGGGTATAATGGTTTTGTGAAAATGTATGTAACAGGCAGAAGGAGACGTCGCAGACCCCATAAAGTATATATATTCTTGATCAGCATAAAAAAATAAGTTGATCTAGCTCTGTCCGTCTGTCCGTCCGTCCGTCTGTATGAACGTCGAGATTTCGGAAACTACAAAAGCTAGAGAGCTGAAATTTCACATGAACATTCGTATGTTAGCTACGCAATACGAGTTTATTTTGTTTTTTTTCGATAACTCATCCCGTTTCCAAATTCTCGATAAAATATCGAAAATTCGTTTACATATTTTAGGGTTTTTGAGCATAACTTCTACACCGTTTTAGCTAGAGACTTCAACTTTATATATTTAGATAGATATTATAGATACGCAGATTTAGTAGTTTTCAGATTTTGGATGCCACGCCCCCAATTTGAAAAAAAAACGCATTTCAAATACTAGAGACTTGCAATTTGGCACATAGATAGATTTAGATACTCTTATTCTATTCTGAAAATTTCATGAAGATCGTTCATCTAGAAATGGAGGTATAAGCGTCCAAAGTTCAGCCCTACCCACCCCCAAAGCGTGCGCTCATAAGTGCGTAAAGAAGAAGAGTATCACTTTTTTTGCAGGGTTCAGGGTATCTCGTAGTCGAGCCGTCTCGACTAGAGCCTTCTTACTTGTTTTATAAAGGTTTTGATAAAGCTCATTTGACTTTAGTCCGACTTATAGATCTATGACTATATATTTTTGAATACCAATTTAAGTTGCTAGTTTTATTATTTATATTTTATTCAGTAATGTTAATTGATATTTATTTGTATTAATAATTTGTTTTAATGTTTTATACTTAAAGTAAATGCAAAGTAATATTCCAGAATTCAGTACAAATTAGTGCTTATACTTACACTTGTACTTACACTTATACTAAGGCTTATTCTTCTACTTTTACTTATACATATTATCATTCTTATACTTCTACTTCTACTTCTACAGATTTTTGCATTCTACTCATACTTGTACTCATATTTATGCTAAACTTGTATTATACTATACCATCCTCTTTATAGATAGATTTTTATTTTAGACACATCTAATTTAATTTCATGGACATCTTTTTTTATAGTGATTACAAATTAGTTTAAAGTAAGCTATATAGAATATCATTTAAGCACACATTTAAAATATGTACATATACATATATATTTGTATATATAATTTTGCATAGAGAATCGTAAATATTTTATAAACAAACTGATGCAAATAGCTTTTTGTAGTTGTTTTAGTCTCGGAGTCTATTTTACACATGTTCTACTCTTTGGACATAAATGAAAACTATCAGCGTTCAAGGTCCGCTTCCATTTCGATCTATTAATATTTCAACGTTTTAGTCATACTGCGCGTAGTACTTATCACACATGACTAAATATAATACGCCATACTATATACATATAGACATACAACCTATATACATATGTGGATGAGCAGACAAAGTGTGCTTGTAAATCTACAAAATCATTAGCCGTACAACTAATTATGGCGAATATACAGATGTATACATATAATAATAATCTATATATGTGCGCCTATATAGGCGTATATAATATAATCTGTTTAGTATATGAATGCGCAGTTAATGCTGCATCTCAAGCGATTAAGTTGTACTGTACCAAGCGTTATTCAAATATGCATGTAAGCCTTCTGGTAACGACATTGTTACATCGATGTCACGTATACGCAGATGGGTCGCAACCTTTAAGACATCGTTGTTCCCATGCGGGGCATGTTATAATGCAAGAATTTTCGTATGCATATGTTCATTCTGCACTACCTCCTACCCCCAAACCTCTTCTCAATGGACGATTATGTTTGCAAGTTTGTTTAACATAGTTCGCATACCCTGTAGCGTTGAAATATGTAAGGGCATTGAGTTAGGTATGCATATCAGAGTATATATAGCATAAATGAATATGTATATGGATATATGTATGTATGTTTACTATGATATATCATCTACCTCAACTTTTACTTATACTTGTACTTATACTTATACTTATACTTATACTTATACTTATACTTATACTTATACTTATACTTATACTTATACTTATACTTATACTTATACTTATACTTATACTTATACTTATACTTATACTTATACTTATAACTTATACTATACTATACTTATACTTATACTTATAATTATACTATACTTATACTTTATACTTATACTTATACTTATACTTATACTATACTTATACTTATACTTATCTTATACTTATACTTATCGTATCTCATACGTATACTACCTACTTATACCATACTTATACTTATACTTATACTTATACTTTTTACTTATACTTATACTTATACTTATACTATCTTAATACTTTATACTTATACTTATACTTAACTAATACTTATACTTAACTTTACTTATACTTATACTTATACTTATACTTATACTTATACTTATACTCATGTTCTCTAAGATTTACACACTTAGTTATACTTTTAACTCTACTTAGCAATACTTATAACAATGCTGATACATCTACTTATATGTACCTCCTCTACCTATACACTTAAAGGGTGCCTCCTGGCCGAGCGCATTTGTAATGGCTTTAGATTTTTCTTTCGCTCTTCTTATTTGTTGTTGTATTGTGCGATTTAGTGGTAACAGCAGCAAAAGCAGCAACAACCTCAAGCTGTCCAAGCTGTTGTTGCGAGTCGAGTTGTGCGAGGGTTGAGGGTCGAGCTTCCGAGCTTGAAGCTTCGAGGTTCAAGTTTCGAAGGTGTTGCCGTCAACGAGTGCTAGCTGCATAGGTGCACACTCAAAGCCATTCCAAGTAGAACTAAGAATGGCATTGGGATTCGCATCGGGAACGGGAAAGGGAATGGGAATGGGAATGGGAATGGGACGGAGAGTGGTCGTGGCTCTGACATTGTGAGAGAGTGAGCGAAACTCTTACAAGCGCCTAGTGGACGACTGTAAGCAATATACATATAAATATATATACATATATGTATGTATATAGTATATATAAAGCCCTAGTTACTGGGGTTACATTTAACTCAAACTAAACACTTTAACTGGCTCGTTGAAGAATAATCTATAATATTCTCTATATTAATAAAGCAATGCTAATTAGCTTTAACATAAGCTTGATAAAGTCCAAAGTCTATAAATGATTATTCACTTGAATGATTTACTGAATTTAATTGGCAATGCTAAAGTTCAATTGAACTTTGTGTTTGTTGTTATGTATGTAGATATAAAAATTCCTAGAATATCAGCTCTAGGCAGAGTTCAGACTATCTTCAAGTCGAGCACGAACGATTAGAGTACTCTTGCTTTTTGCTTTGCAGATTATATATGTAATATATATATATATATAGATATATATAGTTGTATATATTTTTTGTATAACTTATTTATCATTTTATTCTTCATGCATTACAGATGCCTGGACTTGTGGTCTTCAGGCGTCGCTGGTCTGTGGGCTCCGATGATCTGGTAGTACCCGGTGCATTTCTCTTGGCGCTTCACTTTATATGGTAAGTGTTACACTATATACATATGTATAACTTTATAATATATTTCGATTACACATTGCTATAAAATGTATTGATCATTTCAGTTTTGTACTTGTGGCCGTCTCGTTAGTTTTATTTGAGTATGACACAAGTGTTTTAAGTGTTAAGCTATTATTCTATCATCTAATAGGCTACTTGTTAATTCTATTTTGTGAGTATAATCAAATAGATGCAATTGATCGGCATTCATTAACTCAACTCTATTCAACAGTTTCAATATGCGTAGAAATAGGCATTTGTGTGATCTCGATGCGCGGCAGCATTTTGGACTCCGAGGCCCGCACATCGATCAATTTATGGATATATCTCAAGAGTTGTAAGTTAGAGCATGATAGTCATATACATATACATATATATACATTATAATCTCTCAATCAATTTCTTTTAGTGGTGATATTATTTGATATTTCATGGCTAATATTGGGCTCCATATGGTTGTCCCATTATTATATGGAGGCGCCCATCGATGAGGCTAAAAAGATCTTTATAGGTGAGTTATCTAAACAGTTATACAGTCAAGTACTAGGTGAGGAGTTATTTTGTATAAAGAAAGTGAACTAGTTCAGGATGAGATATGTAAATGAACAAATTGTAAATTATTTATCTTTTACATATATAGAAAATGAACTAGTTCTAGTCGAATTATATATTTAATATAGAAAGTGAACTAGTTCTATATATATATATATATGCATATGTGTATATATAGTTAGCAACTGAACTAGCTTCACATTAGTTTAGCTGAACAATAAAAATGTAGTTAAATGTTAAAACCCAAATTAACGAACTAACAGTCTAATTAGCGATGCAATTGTTTGCCATGCGATTTTCTCTTCAAAACGAATTTTTAATTAAACTTTTTAATATTTGTTTTTTTTGTTTTTTTCAAACTTTGTTTATGGCTTGTTGTGCAGGTTGCATGGCAATTGCTAGAGTGAATCTTGTGGTTACATTAACAACTTTTAATTAGCACGTTGGAAACTGCAAGAAAGAAAAGAAACCGGAAAAAAGAATTTTCTAAATTATTGAAGCAATAATTTTGTAAAGTATTTAATTAAAAAGATTCACATATCTAACTCTCTCACTCTCTCTTTCTCTCACTCTATCACTCTCACTGTTTCTGTCTGACAGCCATCATCATATGCAATTGGACGTTGTTGTTTATTACGCTTATAACCATCTGGTGCACATTCGATGCAGCCGGTCGTTCCTGGGTCAAGATGAAGAAGTACCAGCGCTCCATGCGAGAGACTGAATCGCGATTCAACTATAAGCGAAGCAACAGCATGAATCGCAACTGGCGGCAACGGTAAGATATATCTCTAGATCTCTGGATTTGTAGATCCCTATATCTATATATTGTATATAACTATATCTATATCTATATCTATATCTATATCTATATCTATATCTATATCTATATCTATATCTATATCTATATCTATATCTATATCTATATCTATATCTATATCTATATCTATATCTATATATAACTTTCCGATTCCTTCATGCAGCAAAGTGATGCGCGCCTATCAGGACAGTTGGGATCATCGCTGTCGTCTATTGTTTTGTTGCATGGGCTCATCGGAGCGCAATCGAAACTCGTTCACGGACATTGCGCGACTGCTGAGCGATTTTTTTCGCGAACTGGATGTGGTGCCATCGGATGTGGTCGCCGGTCTGGTACTGTTGCGTAAATTCCAGCGTCTCGAGCGCGAGGCAATTGTCAGGCAGCGCAAGAATGGGACATATGAGTTCCTCAGCGGTGTGCCCATCACGGAGCACACACAGTTCCTAGCACTCAACGATGCCAAAAACTATGATTTCTTTCAAACGGTCATACACTATATGTACTTTGCTCAGGGCGCCTACGGCTGGCCCATGTACGTCATCATCAATCGCAGCAAAATGTGGCATCTGGTGCCCGAGCTCAAGTGAGTACAGTATGGACATATGGTAGCAATTACTCTATTAGTTTAGTATCTATCATGCATGCATAATCAACTAGGGCAGACGCCCCACTTTAGTACCCTATATCATTGACTTGGGCGACCCAGTTGTAGTTTTATGTGATATCTGAATGAATGAAACACGAATCTTCGAAAAGTCCATATTCTTTTACTTTCAATTCTGAAATTCGAATCTTTCTATTTTTCTCTACTCTCTCTCTCTCTCTCTCTTTCTCTTTCTCTCTTTTCTTCATATGAATCATTCTCGCTCTCTCCCATTTTCGCTATCAATAATTCTCTCTCAATCAATCTATTGCTGATTCTTCTATCCCTCTCTTTCTCTGTTGTTCTGTCTCTCTCTTTCTCTCTCTCACTATCTTTTTCGCACTCTCTCTCTCTCTCTCTCTCCCTCTCTCTCTTTATCGTCATCTCTCTAGCATGCAATTCGCTTTATTATATAGAGAGGGGGAAAAAGAGCGAAAGCGTGACAGAAAGATAGACTGTGAGAAGGCTGTCTCTCTCTCACTCGCACTCCGTTCCTCCCTCTGCATCTATCTTATTCGCTATGTATCTTACTCTCTTCCTATCTCTATTCATACCTTTCGTCAGCCTTACTTGCTCTCTCTCTCTCTCTCTCTCTCTTTCCCTCCTCCTACATTATTCACTCGCCTTTCTAGGCGATCCTCATGACCTTAAGCATGACTCATCCATTTCGCACTATCTCTCTCTATCGCCCTTGTGACGATAACAGATGTGTTTTGATTCTAGTTCCCGCAAAGTAAATATAAAATCTGTTGGGACACTAATAGATTTGTAGTTCGAATAGGTCATGCCCGACAGGAGATAATGCAATAATGAAATAAATCATCATAAATGCCTCTCTATATATGTATGTATGTATATTTTGCAGATGCTTTGGCTGCTGTTGCGGCAGCGGGGACGACAGTCAGGTGATCCAGGACAACTGCTGCTACTGCAACTATGCAGCCCTGAAGAAGACTCTCCAATTGGGCGACATTGACATTGTCTATGCCACATACCATGTGGATGTGGGTGAGACGCCGTTCTTTGTGGCCGTCGACTATACGCAAAAGAAGATCGTGATCAGCATTCGTGGCACGCTCAGCATGAAGGACATACTGACCGATCTGAATGCAGAGGGCGAGGTGTTGCCGCTGCAGCCGCCGCGCGACGATTGGCTGGGCCACAAGGGCATGGTGCAGGCAGCGATCTATATACGCAACAAGCTGCAGCAGGAGAATCTCATTGAGCGCGCCTTGCAACGCAATGCGGATCGCCTTACGCATACCTTCGATCTGGTGCTGGTCGGGCATTCGCTTGGCGCTGGGACTGCGGCCATTTTGGCCATTCTGCTCAAGCCGGATCATCCGACATTGCAATGCTTTAGCTATTCACCGCCCGGCGGATTGCTTAGCATGCCGGCCGTAGAGTATTCGAAATCGTTTATTACGTCCGTGGTGCTCGGCAAGGATGTGGTGCCGCGCATCGGTCTAAATCAAATGGAGGCACTGCGCGCAGATCTCATCAATGCCATACAGCGCAGCGTCGATCCCAAGGTACAATATTAATCTATTTCTATATATATCTTTTAATCATGCTATATAATTCTTATGCTCTTCTAGTGGAAGACCATTTCGTGCTCGGTCATCTGCTGTGGCTGTGGTCCGGAGCCCACCTCTGTGGTGAACATGTCTGGCCAGGACACGCACATCAATCAGTACCAGGAGGTTTGATCATAGCTAACATTATTGCTCTCTCTTTTAACTATGATTAAATCTCGCTCTCTCTCTCTCTCTCTCTCTCTTTCTCTCACTCTTTAGGAGCGCGGCACAGCACGTTCGAACAGCGCCCATCCGACGGACAGCTCAATAGCTTTAACACTGCATCAGCCCTTATATCCGCCCGGTCGCATCATTCACATTGTGCGGCATCATCCCAAGCCCGATGAGTGAGTAATACGTCCAAAATGCGTTCCCCAATTCCTAGTCTTGAATTTGTATATGAATTTTAATTTGGTTTTTTGGTTTCATGATTTCACAACGAACGCAAGATACGCTTGATTGATCACAGTCTATATACATGTATATATGTGTATGTGTGTGCCTGGGTGTGTGTGTTGGAATTATCAGCTAGCTTTAAGTCACTATGCGCATTACGCTTGGAGTCTGATTCATGGCGCATGACGTCAGTTCTGTCCGGTATCTTGGACTCAAACAGGTGCGGCACAGCGCACAGTGGAGCCAGAAACGAAGCTGCAGGGGAATTGGGTCAAAGTCAGCAAAGCCAGATTATCATTAACATGTCGCAGCTAAAATATCTTTGTAGACATGTTTCGCTTGAGTGACAGTTCGAAGTTCGAAGTGGTTCGCATGTAGGAAGTGATTCACTTTGTGGAGCAAGTTCGAATTAATTTGGAGCTTAGAGTATGAACTGTGGAATGAGTTTGCCACATTCACGCTTACAATGGGAACCAGTTCACTTTCTTGCACTAGTTCATTTTGAGGAAGTTTTGCAATTAGCTTTTGGAACTAGTTCGACGCATTTATAAGTAATCAGTGGCATAAATCAAAGAAAACAAATTTTGTTAAATAAATAAAAAAAAAATAAAATAATAAATTAAATAAAATAAAATATAAAAAAGTAAAAAAAGTAAAATAAAAAATGTCCCCCATGGGACATGAGCGCAAAAGCTCTAAAAGTAATTTTTCGAGCTCAGTAAACTTGATCTCTTATCTTATCAAATTTTTTTCATTTGTTGCACTATGTGCGGTATTTAGCGTGTTTTTCTTTTGTTTTGTTCAAACTATTATTCGTTTTCGTCCACCCAGCTACCTCGAAAACCTACGCAACTATCTTTGAATCAATCAATCAAAAATCTTCGTTCAATTGCATTCAATTTAATTATTTATAATTATTTTCAGGCAAAAATACGACAGTGGTTGGAGGTAGGCCCATGATCGTGAAACGAAACCGAATATTATAGAGAAAACAGCGAGCTCTTTGCCTGTTATCTTTCTGTCTCTCTCTCTCTCTTTCTCTATCTGTGTCTCTATTGGTTTTACTTTCTGTTTGTTTTATTCAAACTCTTTAGCTTTAGATAGATTTGTTTTTCTGAAGTTCTTATTGTTTTACCGATTGCATGAGATGACGCATGTTATATACGTTGCGATCCAATTGTAGCCCTTTCTTAAACTCTCCCAAAACTCGGAGTTGTTCTCATTAAAGAAAGTAGAGAGTGAAAGTTACTCGTTGGTTTCGATAATATAAATGATTTATGTTTTTCAGCATGGTATATCAGTACAATATCCTAGATCCAATCCTGCACTCTCTCTCTCTCTTTGTCTATCTCTCTCTCTTTCTCTCTCTCATTCTCTATTTGTTACTCTTACTTAATTAGCTCTAGTCGATTGTTCAAACGTAGTTAGCATATTATTTCAATTTATACAAATATATATTGCAGATCTGTTAACTTTTGATTTGTATATATGCATATGTTATGTAGTTAACATTTAGTATAATATTTAACATATGTATGTGAACTTTGTACTGATCTGGCTGAGCGACTTGCTCTGTGGCCTTACTTGTTTCTCTTGTTCTTGTTGCAGGAATGTGCTCAAGAGTCGCGAACCCGTCTATCAGGCCATTTGGGCCGATTCAACCGATTTTGATGAGGTACTCATATCGCCTGTCATGCTGCAGGATCATATGCCCGACAAGGTGCTCGCCGCGCTCAAGAAGGTAATTGCGGAGGTCGATGACGAACGTACATCGGTGAATAGTTGTTCCACAGCCAGTTGAACATGATGATGTAGATGTTGATGTGGATGTGGATGTGGATAATGTGGATGATGTGGATGATGTGGATGATGTTGGTGATGATGCTCGTTCTCGCCGTTTGCTTTAGCAATCATATACATACTTATATACTATATATTTAGTTGAATAGTTTTTAGCACAACAATTTAGTTTAGCCATACATATACATATACATATGTATGTATATGCTTATCGTATCTCTTAAGTGTATTTGTTAAGGTGTCGAGCGTTAGCTTCAACTGCAACACAAAACACATCTGTCCAGCCCCCCTGCCACCCTGACACACAACCCGCCCTCCGACCGCCCCTTACCACGCCTACGCCTTAGCCAGCAAGCAATGCCCATTGCCACATACGCTTGCAACAACAACAACTACAACAACAACAACAACAACAACAACAACCAACACTTTAATGCATTAGTTAAGCGCTTATGTTTATGTTTCAATTGTTTATACATTTATATTTGTTTGTATTTATATTTATTGAACTTTACGTTTTCACTGACACATATGAATATGTATTTATAGACGATACACTTATCTAGCCATTAGTTAGTTTAGTCACTTAGTTAGTTGTGTCTCTGGACTCACTTCATAATTTATTTGTTACAGTTTTTAATTTATTTGCAGTGTCTAAGCTTAATTTGTAATGTTTCTCTGTCGTATATTAAGTTCAATTTTGTATTGTGCATTTGATTTTATTGTCTTTTTTCCCATGCCCTTATTAAATATTATTTTGATTGTTTAATTGCAATGTATTTCAATTTATATTTATAAATTTTTACTAAATATGTTTATACACAAAATGTTTTCAAAAGCAAGTGTTTTTTTTTTTTATTTTGCTTTCATTCAAATGGGAGAACGACAGAAGCTGTAACGGCTTATTTTGAATGTAACGTAACGTAAGGCAACGTAACGTGTAATAATCGAATCGTTACGAGTGTAACGATTACTTGTAACGAATAGTCTTTGAAATCTGCTCGAAATAGTTTAAGCTGGATGGGAAATTATATAGCTAATGAAATTTTAGATCTATTGAGATAGATCAAGTGATATATATACATATATACATATATAAATAGCATAGAGATATATGAATTGAGTGATATAGAAAATTAGAGTTAGATGCAATAATAGAGAATATGGAATAACTAATTTCACGGAAAATCGTCGCTACACAGAGCTCCTTTTCCTTAAAATACTTGATCTCTTTTGCAATATGTCGCTATATTCGATCGATTTGTGGATGGTCATGAATTCCATGTTGACAGATCAGACAATCAATGCGATATCTATCAATATATATTTCTGTCTCTCTCTTTGCCAAAGTAAAAGCTCAAGCAAGGGAATAAAAAGAGAGGATAGATGGAATTTAGGAAAGATATTGAATATATAGAATATATATAGATGGAGTAAATTTAATAGACAGCAAGCAAAGCTTCAGTGATACTGAAAATACTTTAATACATTCATTTGAGTTATGCCAAAGTTCTATTCATGATAGATTTTAATCTTCATTCAGCGTGAGAAGCTTTTAAATCAAATTTGATTTGAATTCATTTCTTTTGACTTTTGCTTTCGGTAAGTGTATTTTTCGTTTCATTTGCAACAACTAGAGACAACATGACCGAATCTGGGGCATCTCAAATTCTTGACAAATGCGAACGAACCAAATAATGATTACGAGTCATGGAACACTAAAGAACCAAAAAACAAAACAAAAATGCTGCATGGGAATGCTTGTTTGTTGTGAAGCTTTGTGTGCCAGCAAATGCGATAGTTAATTAGCTAATTACATTCACATTCGTTTTTGTTTTTTTTTTTTTAACATACTTCGCTAGTTATAAAGTAACGCCCGTAACCAGGTATAGGCAGGCAAGCTGTCAGGCGAGGAACCTGAGTGAGGCGAGGCTAAGTGTTGCTCTCTCGCTCGCTCGACGAATCACAAATCAATATCAATTTAAGAAATTGCCAAATCTTTAACAAATGAATTTAATTGTTTATTTTTGTTTGTTTGTTTGTTTGTTGTTAACACGATATGTTCAACTATGCCACATATGTATGTACTAACGGTCATTCCGATAAACGATAACTGATAAACGATATGCGATGTGGGCGTTCAGGTCGTGTCTTGTAGAGATCGTAACGTAAAGGCATGTACTGCTCGTAAATGTAAAGAAAACACGACAATAACAACAACAACAACAACAACAACAACAAGTTCGACAACACAAAATACCGATACCAGGTACAGCTGCCAACTACTTAAAAAAAAGACTTTAAAAACTTTCCATTTTGCTCTCGTTAAAAACAAAATACTTAAAAACAAAAGAAATCAATCAAAATACAAGTCTTTATCTCTCTCTCTCTCTCTCTCTCTCTCTCTCTCTATCTCTCTCTCTCTATCTCTCACTCTGTCTCTTTATAAATATATTTATATTACTTTATATACATATACATATGTGTAGATATATATATGTTTATGTATATGTATATATAATATGTCTTGATCCTAACCAAACAAGTTTTATATATTTTTCGTTTCATTGTCTCTTCAAAACAAATACAAAAAACTTTCTAAATGTAATTGTATTCTATATACTATGTATGTACTCAACCATTGCCATGGTCACGCGTGTCACGCGTGTCACGCGTCATATGCACAAAGTCCACAGTGTCACTGTCAGCAACAAGCAACGTTCATTCCAATCAGATCACAAATCCTGGTACTTAACACACTTGTCCAATTGGAAATCGTTCAACTCTCTTTGCATACAAGCATACATACATAAATGCATACTTATGTACATACCTGAAAATTTCGATATGTTATTTCCACTTCAGCTCTCTCGCTCTCTCTCACTCTCTCTCTCTTTCTCTGTGACTCTCTCTTGCTCTGGCTCCCACTCACGCACGCGCTTTCGCTCATTCACCAACTAAGCAAAACTAAAACAACAAAAGCAACAACAAGAACATTTCCTTTATATATTGTACATACATACATACATGTGTAGCTGTCAATAGTCGTCGTGTGTATGTAGCTGTGCAACTCTATTTTATGTAGATCTCTACTACTACTACTATAGCTACTATACACACACGCACACACTCACACACACACACACACACACACGCTTATATGCGAGAAGCCGTTGTTACGTTTGCTGCTCTGCTCGAGGCGCTAACACTTGATCTCTCTCTTCCTCTCTCTCTCTCTCTCTCTCATTCTCTCACTCTGCCTCTGGCAGGTTGTAACGACTAGCGGCCCACGCAAGCCCCAGCGCCAGACCTCAAATGCATTCTCCACCACATCGTTGGACCAGGATCAGGTTGAACAGGATCCCGATCCGGACTCGAATCCATATCCGAATCCGCACCCGCATCCGGACACGGCTCGTCAGCTGGCAGGCACCGGCAGCTTAGCGCAGCAGGAGCTGATCGCTGCGCCGCATTGCAAACGTCCGGCGGACAGTTCCTATACGAATTTGAGCAACTGCATCATGCTGACGCCCACGGCGCAGCACAAGCTCTGCCTGGAGACATCGTTCACCAATCTGCAGCAACAGCTGGAGCAGCGCACGGCGCAGCCGCTGGCCGGCAGCAAAGCCTCATCCATAGCGGGCAGCATCTTTGGACGGAGCCAACTGAGCTCTACCACCACGCCATATGACATATCAAGCGTCCTGGACGACAGCATCACGACGGTGACGATGCGCAAGAGTCCCTGCTCCATGGTCAGCGAGACGACAACGGTGCAGCTGAATGCCGAGGCTAGCGAGGCGGTGCCACGCCTGCGCGCCGTCGCATTCGACATGGCACTAACGCCGCCACCGCCGGCGCTGCCGCTGGAGCCGCTGGCGCGGCAGCACTCGGAGCGCAAGCCACGCTCCCTGCCGTTGACGCAAGCGCTGCGCCGGGCCTCGCTGGCCGGCCAGGCCGTGGACCTGTTGCACGACGACTGGTACGGATTGGCGCCGCTGGCCAGCCCGGAGACGCTGTCCGAGATATCGAGCGTATCCTCGCGCAGCAGTGTGCCCATCAGCTTGGCCAACAGCGTCGAACGCTATTTGCAGCACATGGGCGTCGGCATGGGTGCGGGCGGGGGTGTGGCTAAGGTGCCGCTGGAGGATATCTTCGAGTCGCAGCTACACACGCCCAAGGTGATGCGGCGTGCGCCCAAATTCACCGAGAATCTGTCCGGCTGTGCGGAGGACACACGCAACCTGGACCAGTACAAGCGTCTGGGTCGCGTCTTTGTCACCTTTCCGCGCATCTTCCCCGAGCCGGGCACACATAATCATCAGCAGCTGCAGTACAAGCACAGCCTGGGCCTCGACTCCAACTCGAGTGATGATAGTTTCGAGTCTGCCCACAGCCTGCATCGGCTGCAGCTGCCGGCGGCTGTGCCATGCGGCGCCAGCTCCAAGTCGGCCGATCAGCTGGACGAGGAGACGCGCTCCTCGCCGCCCATCAAGAAGCTCACGTTCAGCGACAGCAACATCCTGGCTGACGAGCATTGCCTGCGCCTCTGTCCGCACTGTCCCTGCCGTCGAGATGGACGCGATTGCTGCACGCGCTCCGCGCATGATCATCAGCAGTGCGCCGCCAAGGCGGAGGAGCCGTCGATGGCGATGTCAACTACGACGGCAACGTCAACGGTTGGCTCCACGGACACCAACAGCAGCTTCTACAGCGCCAACTCGCATTCGTCGCTGGAACAGTTCGCCACGCCCAGCCGACAGCTGCAGGAGCCGGCGAAACTGAACGGCGGCCATGCCCTGAATGAGATCCTAATACGTCCTGGTGTGCTGGAATCACACTTTCCTGTCTACGGCAACACCGCCGCCGCCGCTCAGCCGGAGACGCCGGCCATTGTGGCGCCGGCGTCGCCCTCGCCCCTGAGCAACGGCGCCACCAAGAAGGCCGACGTTGTGGGTGGGCGTGTGCGAAAGCGTCTGTCCTCCGAGGAGTTTATGTTCGCGCGTGGCGAGGATCTTCCCATTCTAGTACAAATCGGTGATAGGAGCAACAGCGGCAGCGGCGGCTCGCCCTCGACCCGTAAGCAGCGGCGCGGCTGCTGTGTCTATCCCGTTGGCAACAGCATTCGCGTTGCCGGCGCCGATGTGGACGCAGCTGCTGCCGCCTTTCCCACGTCCATTAGCAAATACTCCCGCACTCGCGTCGCTGCGGCGTCGGCAGCGGCAGCGGCAGCGGCAGCAGCAGCAGCAGCAGCAGCAGCGACGGCAGCGACTGCAAAGCAAGGAATAGAAAATAGCGAAAGTAATGTTTAATAAGAATATATATGTAGATATATAAGTGTAGTTGAATGCAGTACCTAAGCAACCGCAACCGTAACCGTAACCGAAACCAAAAGATTATTCTATTTTATTTGCAAAGTGCACCAAAAACAAGAATAGAGAAGCAAAACTAAATGAAATTACAATTTCGCATACATACCAACAATATATAGCGTGTAAACACACAGCGTTTAACATTGAATAAATGCAATATACATATATTTTTTGTGCTAGACGCAAAAATAAAGTTTTAATAAAATGTTTTCAATAAAAAACGTTACAAAAATGCAAATCAAAACAAATTTTGAAATTTAATCGCCGTTTTCACCTGAGTAATCGAAACTGTTTTCTTTATTTACCCAATAACTATGGTATTTGAATATTGAAAATATCGATAGCTGAACACAATAATTAAGATGGGCTATAAAATTGTACTATTTTAATAAAATATTTTTTAGTGATTGTGATTAGGTAAAAATCTGTGATTGTCAATGATTCAAAATTTAATTTAATTTATATGTTTAACTTGATTGTTTTATTGATTTCAATTGAAGTATTTTAAATTTACCGATGGCACATTCGCGCCACGATTACGCAAAGTCGCTTAGACGATGATTGCGCGACTGCTGTAAACTATCGATAAGAGAGATGTGCAAATAACAGCTGCGCACAAACGACGCAAAGTTTTTCAGTTCTAGTATTTTTGGAATGAAGCGAGTGCTCTTTTAAAACGTATTCAACTCAAATAAAAATTATGTGTGTTTAACATAAGTGCTAAAATGAAAATATAAATTAAATCATCTTGCTACATTGACCATTGATTCAAAACAAACATGTCGCTCTTTCCGGCATACGGCAATGGAAATGAAAAAGAAGCTTCAATTGCGGAGAACTCGGAGCAAGTGGAGCAGACATCAGGTAATTTTATTTCTCTCTTTGCAATAAACTATAACTATTCAGTTACTTATGTGCAAATAGCCAATGACAATGTTAACTGGCAGAGCAATCAGAGCTATGAGCTGCCAACGCAGCCCGTGATTAATATCGAGAGTGAATCCGAAGAGTCCGACTCAGAATCGAATTCCGATGCGGATCCCGATTCGCCAGCCGACGCGAACCGCAGCTCTCCCAAAGTGGAAATTGTACGACATTCGCTCGAATTCGATGGCGATGTGGAATACTATGTGGACAAGTTGGCCAATAAGCATCATCTGAAGTGGGCTACGCTGCCACCTCTGTCCCGACCCAAATACTCCATCAAACTGCGTAGGTTGACCGATCCCAACAGCAAGCGGCCAAAGCGAGGCCGGGATAGAAAACGTGCACGTCTTAGCAAATGCATTCAGCACATGCCAGAGCCAAAGCAGACTGCCGCAGAGTCTGCAGAAAAGATGCAGCGCATCCAGGAGTTGCAGAGCTTGGTGGCCAACGAGCCGCAACAACTTGGCAACTGGATTGAATTGCATCATCTGCTCGGCCGCAACGTCTCCAAGAGCAATCGCCTGGCTGTCGCGGAGCAACAGCTGCACAAGCTCGAGAAGGCTCTGGAGTATCATCCGGGCAACGAGCAGCTGCTGAAGCTCTACGTGGACACGGCCAGCGCCACATATCCGGACAGTGAGGTGGGTGGGGCCGACAGCCGAATGATGATTAGCCAATTGCTGAAACTAATGCACTCTTCTCCTCCAGGTGGCAATTAAGATCGAACAGTTGCTGGAGCGCTCGCCCTACGAGTACAGCCTGTGGACGGCCCTAATCATGACCACCCAAGGCACCATGGCGCGCTGCAATGTGCCCGATGTGCTGCGCATATATCAACAGTGCATGCGGCGCATGCACCTGGACACCAAGGACAAGCAGCAGCTGCACACGGATGAGCTAATGCTGAAACTCTTCCACAACTGTGTACTCTTCATGCGTCAATCGGGCAATTGTGGCCAGATGTTTGCGCTGCTCAAGCTGGCGCTGGAGTTGAATTTCCCCAACCTGAACATGGATTGCTTTGAGGCGTGTGCGGCCAAGGAGGCGCCACTCGTTGACTACGAGGAGCTGGTGCTGCGCTCCGGCATGCCAATGACCGAGATTTGGACACGAATCGAACGGCTGCGTCAGGCCTACAATTTCCTGCCCTATCCGCAGCTGCAGCGGGCACAAGTGGAGCAGGACCAGGAGGGGCGACTCGACTCGCTGCGCTGCATCTACACAGAGGACGTCTGCCACTACATCTATCCACTGAAGTCCGTGGGGAACACCATGCAACTGCTGCTGCTCACCGTACAGCTGACCAAGCTGTCGTTCGTGCGCACCGATTGCCTGGCGGAGCGCTTGTGTGCGCGCATTGATCAGATTGGGGACTCGGAGGCCATTGAGATGCTGTTGGTTGGGCTAAGCGAGCGGTTTAGCTATGCGCTGCCCGGCCATAGCGCTGGAGCCAAAGACTTTGCCCAGGCCATGCTGCAGATGGCCAAAGAGCTCTCTGTCAGCCCCACCTACTTGCCGCACACCATTGGCCATGAGCTCTACGAGGATTGCCTCGCTCAGCTGTTGCTCAAGTGCAGCGGGGTCTTGTCGGACAGGTCGCAGCGCCTGGTCTTTCTCTTGCTCTGGTTCCGCTTCGAGCGGATGCGTCTGTTGGTGCTCAAGCTGAACGGGAATCTGACGGCGGAGCACTGGCGCCTGGCCAGGCAACGCATGCGCCAGCTGCTCAGTCAGCCGGCTAATCGGGATCTCACCTGTCTCTACACCGAGATGGCCATCACTGAGCACGAGGCTGCGGCCAGTCCGGAGCAAGTGCAGCGCAGCGCTGTCATCTTTGATCGCATATTGGAAGCCTCGGCGGATTACCAGGACATAGAAGTATTGCAGGCGCTTGTGGTGCGCGTTGAGCTGCTGCTGGCTCAGGAACAGCCGGAGCACGCACTCCATATGCTCAGCTGCCTGGCTTTGGGCAAGAAGACGAACTGCAGCAGGGACGAGATTACAGCGGAACCGAATGAGCTAATCCAATATAGCAGCCGGCTGCTGGATGCCGCCTTATCGGCGGAGAGCGAGCGCACTATTGAAGCTGTGAACCCCATGCCGCTGGAGGATTACTTCCTGCCGAATCGTCTGCTCCTGCTGCTGCGCTCACATTGTCTGACGCTCTGCCTGCTGAATGATTCGAAAGCAGCCTTGGAACTGTTGGAGCGGCTGCTGCTCCAGCCACTGTTCGCGCTGGAGCCAAAAGAGCTGGAGCGCACGCGTTGTCGATATATGCGGGAGCAGCTGCGCGAACTGCAGCTCCTCCTGTTCCAATTGCCCGGCCGGACAGGTGGGCGAAGTCAGCAGCTGGTTGTCATACTGGAGCAGTCACTGCTGGAGTTCCCGCGCAATCTGTCGCTGATGCAGCGCTGGTCCACGATGGCCACCTTGCCGTGGTACAAGCTGCGGTCGCGCCTCGTCCACAGCAAGGCGGGCATTCTGGCGCTGCTGCACCTCATCTTGGCGGCGCATTGCCGCTTCGGCCAACACGCAAACAGGTCGGGCGACCTGGATGCGGACCTGCAGCACCAGCAGCAGCAGCAGCTTCAGCACAATCGCATGCTGAGCATGTTCGAGACTTTTCTGCCAAGCAATACGCATCGCTCCACTGAGGAGGCCGAACAGTATGCGATTCTGCGTCGCAACTCCTTGTACTGGCGTCTCTATTTGCGCTGCCTGTCCACAGAGCGCACCAGCTTTGAGCGCAGTAAACGCTGTCTGCTCATGGCCCTGGACGAGTGTCCATGGGATAAGGCGCTCTACATGGATGGGGTGACGTATGTGCCACAGGAGATGGGCAATCTACAGGACGTAATGACTGAGAAGCAGCTCCGCATTTACGCATTGCCCGAGGAGCTTACCGTGCTGCGCGATGCATAAATACTCAAAAGAAATTAGATTAAATAGTGTTAAGAAATAAAACTACACTATTTTTTTAGTTCCGTAATATAAACAAAATAACTGTATATTGTAATTCGGTGTGACCCAAAAAAATACCAAAAAATACTTTGCGATCCGCATGGAATTAAATTACATGTAATTAGTTCTTAAGTTCCGTAATTTAAATGAATTAAGTGTGTATTGTAATTCAGTGTGACCCAAATAAATATGATATGAATATTATAAATATATAAAATGAATAATAAATAAAATAATATTAGTAGTAAATTAAATTAGTTTTTAAGTTTCATGATAAATATTAAATAACTGTTGTAAATCGGTGGGACTTAAATAAATGTAAAAAAAAAACAATACTTTGTTGAAAAAAGACATTTCGATGATCGATAATCTTTTGCCTTTTTAGGTATCTTAATAGACAGTAAGTTGGCGCCAAGAAAATTTTGCGTGGCCATCAAACAAGTAGTATAGAATCCTGAAAAATACTAAATATACGCAGTAAAGCTTTGGTAATTGATTTACTACATATATATGGATCGTGAAAGCTTTTGCTGCGCTTTAAATAGAGGTGGCCGACTTGAGCTACAAATTTAAAGTAGATTAAATACATGAATTTGTGAAATATGAAATATAAATTATACGAAGAGCAGGAAGTGAATATCTTCGTCTTATTTTGACAAAGGCACATGCTCAAATATATAGTATACTTTTGAGCATAATCTTAGGAGTAAATATTCTCTAAGAATAATGTATATTTTATAAAAGAATTGTAGTGTTAGCAATATTGTTGACTAGCAATCCATTTTCAGGCTTCAATTATTTGAGCTGAGAGATGTATATAAATTTGGTAAAAATAAGACATGCACAAATTTTTACCACTTTGAATATTTTAACAAATTTTCCAGCACTAATTTTAAACAATCATATTCTAAATGTTTATTAGCGATTAAAATTGGCAGATTTGTGACCACGATAAGATATTTATGTAATTCACATATTGTTTTCAAATTGAAGCGCCAACAGCTGCAGCCACACTCAAACTCTTACCCACCCTTCGGGTTTCTGTATAAGAGTGCGCGCGCGGCAGCGAGAGTAAAACCCAAGAATATTGCGTATACGACGTGCAGGCAAAGCTCCTAAAGCTTGCGCTCAAAACAAATGAAAGAAACAAAACGAAAACAGAAACAAAAACAAAAGCAAAAGCATTGCCGAAAGCTTCGTGTGAGTGAGCTCTTTTGGCCAAATTGCCTCAGCTGTATGATATCCTGGTCCAAAAGTCTGGGCTTGGAGTAATGCGCCGCCAATGCCAATGCCAATTGGTTGTTCGCTGTTGTCGCCTGTCGAGTCAATCGACAGTCGTCGCTAGTCGCTCGACAGCAGTCCAAGTCCAAAGACGTTGCCGTCGCAGATGCTCGCCGCGCAGTTAGTTCAATTGTATCTTTTTTTTCTGTTTAGCAGCAGCGCGAAGTAACGGCAACACATTAAAATTAACTCGCAGGTAGAGACACATCTCGACAGGGCAGTTGATGCTGTTAATGCTCTCAATACATGCATGTCTCTCAAGATATTCAGTGCATATACATGCATTCCCATGTGTGTGTGTGTGTGTGTGTGCGTGTTTGCTGCACGTCCCGTCTAGCCTGTTGTGTAAGTGTGCGGGCAGCGGCTTCGAGTTTCGTCGTCGCCGTCGCTGTCACCGTCGCCGCGTACGTTAGCGCGTACACTCCTCTGCCGTCGCAAAAGCTCACCTCTGCCGTCGCAGCGCTCTTACTTAGCCGCGGCGTAGTTGTTGTTATACAAAAAAAAATATAAATAAAATAAAGTAAAACAGAAACAATAAATGGAAAAGAAAACTAAAACACCAAATGAACATGAGATTAGCTTCAAAACGGAAGCCTCGCCGTGTGCGTGTGTTTATGTGCGTGTTTTTTTGTTATTGTTATCCTTTTAGGCAAGGCTTAATAAAACGTTAATTTCTGTCATTCTCACTCTCTGTCTCTCTTGCACTCGCGCGCTATCACTCTCACGTTGTTTGGCGCCCACTTTACGCTCTCTGCAAAGTGCTTAGCATTGCTTGACGTTCGTACTTTTGTACGTTCGCTCGCTCGTTCGCTCTCCCTCCACACACTCGCTCTGTCTGTGTGGCTCTCTCTACTTCTCTCTCTGTCTATCTGCTGAAGCTCGCTCGCGGCAGCGGCCTAGCTGCTTGGGCTGCTTTGGCTGATTAGTTTAGTTTGTGATTTCAATATAATTAATTTCTGTTTCTGTAGCGGTTTGTTCGGACGTCGAACGTACGCTCGCTCGCTCGCTCGTCGTCGCTCGTCGCTCGGTTTGCCCGCTCGCTCGATAGCTCGCTTGTTCGATAGCTGTTGGTTTTGCTTCAGCTTCAGCTTCAATTGTTGTGTTTCAGTTTCTGTTTTCTTTCGTACCGTTCGTCGTCGCCGTCGCCTCAGCCAACAACACCGTCGTCGTTGTTGTCGCCGCCGTTACTTTATTATATTTCCCTTTTTTTTTTGTTTTTTTTTTTTTTTGTTGGTGTGTTGTTTTGGTATCGGCATCGAAATCGAAATCCAAAATCATAATTGGCATCGAAAACGGTATCAAACTTAATGAAGTGCAACGTATTTTCGAGCAAAGATCAAAACTTCATGTTTGTTTTTGTTTCTTCTTGTGGTGCACCTGTGTGTGCTGTATGTGCTCAGTGTAAGGGGTATGTGGAAAGTGGAAAGGGTGAAGCCTGAAGCGGGTCGAGGTGGGTGTGATAATCAGCTGGAAAATGCGCCATCTAGCGGCAGTCAAACTGAGATTTCGGAGAGCGGCTGCAACAAATGTTCGTTCTGTCCATCTTCTAGCATAGAAAAAGAAACAGCAATAACAACAACAACACGCACACATAAATACCAATGTATGTGTATATAAATATTGAATGTTTATATATACAAACATATACGTATCTATGTGTGTGTGTGTGTGTGTGGTTGTGTTGTACGTGCCCATGTGCGCCTGTGCGTGTGTGTGTGAATGTGTGTGTGTGGTTGTTAATTTTTGTATGGCACAGACAAGCCAAAAATTAACATATTAATGAATTTCCAGTTTCTTTTTTTGTTTTTGTTTCTGTTTTTTTTTTCCTATGCTTTCGTCTAGTATTTTCGAATTGCTTTTAATTTTACTAACAATTTATTTATATATATATATTTATATATAGACAAATATAATAATAAAATAAAAATATAATAAAAATAAAATAATAATAAAATATTTCTTTTTTGTCTTCTAGCAAATATTTTGTTTGTTATTTATTTAATTTTTATTTTCTTTTTATTTATTTGTGTCGCCAAATCAATCAAAATATCAAAGCGATAGAACAACAACAACAATAGCAAAGAAACAAGAGATTAAAAACAATAAACAGCAAGCAATAGAGGCAATAGGCAATAACAACAACAACAACAACATCAACAACAAGAATAATAATAACAACAACGAACAAAACGCACTCATTAAAAGTCTAATAAAGTTTTTCGGTTTTTATTATATTTGTTGTTGTTGTTGTTGTTGTTGTTATTTTCAAGGTTTTATTTTTCGTTTTTGTAGCGGTGCGTATGTGTGTGTGTGTGTGTGTTGCTCGTATATTTCTTATTTTATTTCATTTTCGTTCGATTTGCCGTTGTTGTTTTGTTGTTTTTTTTTTTTTGAATGGTGCTTTCTGCTTAGCTGCTGCTGCTTCTTCTTCTTCTTAAACATCTTTGATTCGAACGCATGCCAAAGTATCGGCGACGGCAGCTTTCAAGCCAGTGGCGACTGCGACGCCGCGCGCACGCTTAAAAAGTTATTAATTTTCATAATAATTAACTTTGGGAATTTGTTGCAAAATATTCAACACACATACTCACACACACACACACACAAACTCTCTCAGTTGAATTTTTATAAAAATTATTTGTTGTCTCCTCGAGCACGACAAAATTATTGCTGACGTCGCATCTGCCGTCGCCGCTGCAGCTGCGACGTCGTCGTCGTCGTCGTCACCATCGTCCCGCCTTGCGCCTCGCATACAAAACAGAGTGTGATAGAGAGAGAGAAAGAGAGAGGCGTAGCTTGTTCACGCATACAGCAAGTGCTAACCAATACCAGCGCAATGACAGCAGCAGCTGCTGCGGTCGTTAGTGCGCTGCTAAAAGCACAATACGAAATTTCTTACCTCCTCAAAAACACTTACACGCTGAGCCAAGCAGAGCAGAGCAAGCAGGGCAGCAGGCAGCCGCCTGTTAATGTAAGCGCAGATAAGCGCAGTGAGTTGCGCTTAACTGCAAGCTCAGTCAAAATGCGCTCATCGCCTTTGCTCATTTGCCTGCCGCTCTCGCTCTCAACAATGCGCTCTCAGCTGGCTGTTTGTATCACTGTTATTATCACTTTCAGAGCATCATTCGAATGAACTAAGCTTTCGCAATCTGATCTACAAGTCAACAGCAGCAAAGGCAGCGAGAGAGAGAGTTTGTGTGTGTGTGAGCGTGAGAGAGAGAGCTTCGGTAGCAACAACAAGTGTTCCCTTCAATTTGCTGCACAAATTACGCATACGCAGCGTTAGCAGTACAGCGAAATGCAAGCAAGCGATATGTAAACAATTAAGAAACGAAAACAATATTATGCAGTTGCTGCAGCAGCAGCAAAAACAGCAACAATAATAGTAATAGAACGTGCTAAATTGAGTAATAACAGCCACTTACACACACACACACAAACATACACATGCCAATGTACGTACATATATACGTATTTCTATATCTCTCATTCACACGCTCTCTCTCTCTCTCTCTCTGTCTGACTCTCTATGTGGCGAAGTGCGAGTGCAAAGCTATTTTTGGTTTGGAAACAGTGACGGCGGCGACGGCGAATTGCTAGCAGCAGCTACCACCTGATGTTGCCGTCGGCGTCTCTGTCGCCGCTACAGTTAGTGGTTAGGCCAGGTCGAGGCAGTCACAGCAGCAACAGCAGCACCAGCACCAGCAGCAGCAGCAGAGAGCTCATACAATTTAAAGAGCGTGAGCGACAGAGCCAGCACTATTGGCAACAAAAAAAAAAAACAAAAAAAAAAACAATAATAATAGAAGAACAGCAAAAACGGCGCGCAATTTTCTAAACGGTTTTTCGAAGGACGTTGCTTGCACCTTGTCCTTTGCCATCAATGTGCGTGGGTGTGGGTGTGTCTGTGTGTGTGTGAGGCGGGTATGGGAGGAGGGGCAACAAAGCTAGCCAAATTCACAGCTGCGTGATTTATCAGTTATACTTGGGTATTCAATCATGCGCTCTGAAAAAATTGTCACATCTTTAGCTCTATTTATAAACTAGTCGTCACACACACGCACACACGCATACATACTCATGAACATATAGTTGTGCGTGCGTAAGTGTGTGTGTGTGTGTGTTTGTTGTTGCTGGCGTATACGTAATTCGCTCAGTTTTGAATGCGCTCTGTAATTAACTGCCTTACCGTTAGAACGAAAACAGAAGTAAACAAACAGCGTGCAAAGGAGTGTTTGGGTGCGCTGCGGCGAGAGGCATAGCCAGATTGATTGAGTGAGAGAGAGAGAGTGATATAGAGAGGGCGGTGCAGAGAGGGCAGCAGGTGGGCGAAGAGAATGGGTCTGTGAACGCCGTATTGGGCGCACTGGTGAACGGCGAGAATAAACGAGAACAAGCCAGCATATTATATAATTTATTTATTGTTTTGCGCTCGCGGCGACTTGCGTTAATGTTGTTGCTGCTGCTGTTGTTGTTGTTATTATTGTTGCTGTTCTTTTTGATAATCTGCGTCTCCGTCTAGCAATTGCTGTGCCTTTTGCTCGCCAGCTTTTAAGGCTGTTGTTTTTGTTCTGTTCGTGCTCGCGCAATGCAAATAAAGTGAGCAGTCAGTCAGGCAGGCAGGCAAACAGAATATAGAGAGGAAGAGAGAGATAGAGAGAGAGAAGGAGAGAGGGAGCGCGAGCGAGAGGACGAGCGCGGGGAAAACGCGCGTAACAACAAAATGTTTAAGTTTGCCATTGTTGTTGCTATTATTGCTCGTAACTGCGACTGCGACCCAGGTGATTGACCCAGGCCAGTGTCACTGTCACTGTGACTGTGACTACAGCGTCTGCCGCTGACGCCGCAGTCGCCGCCGCCGCCGCTGCCGCTGCTGCTTGTTCCTTGGCTGCCGCGGCTACCGCTGCTGCTCATTAATTTTCTTTTGCGTGTTTGTTTTGCAATGTGTACTAGAAATTTGTCCGCAGTTCCACAGTCTTAGTTGTTTATCAAGCCCAAGCCCACCCCCTAGCTTGCGACGACATCTATATTTCATGTCCCTGTTGTGCGTGAGCCTCGGTCTTGAGTGTGCGTGTGCGTGTGCGTGTGAGCTTTTGTCGTCTTCGCTTTTTTTTTGGGGGGGAGGGTGTCCGAATAACAACAAGAATGAGCAACAAGACACACGCATTGAAACAATTCATGTTTCATGCTCTTATACTTTTCTTATTTGATTTGAGCGGCACTCGCACACACACACACACACACACAGACACATGGGAATGCATGTGCTTTCTAAAATTTCTGCTTAAGTCCACAAATTTCGAAGTCAAACTCGAAGTCGAAAGCTTTGAGACAGAATGCGCCCGCTCTCTTCCATCCTCAAGCTTCATGCTCATTTGCAGTCTATCTTATACCCTCGCACAACCGACCGACCGAGCGACTGAGCGACCGACCGAGCGTCCGACCGTCCAACCCTCTCTCTTTCTCTCTTGCGCACAGTTTTTAAGCTTTCATGCTAAATGAACAAGCGAAGACGCAGCTTCGACCGGTTTCCATTTGACTAAAGCTCTTAATTTTTGTTTATGTGTTGTTGTTGTTGTTACTTGAAACGGCAGCAGCAACAACAACAACAATAAGAACAACAGCAACAGGTGACAACACGGGCAGAAACAAAGAAACAAAAACAAAATGATTAGCTATATGCTTAAAATATATAAATAAAAAATTTTTTTTTTAATTAGCAACAACAACAAAAACGAAAACAAAATCAAATGCGACCCAAAATTTAAATAAAGTCATAAAAAAATAGTTAAAAACGAAAAAAACATGAAAAGTGTAATTTAAAATAAATTAAAAATCTATTTAAATGCTTTCAGACAAAGCAAAGCAAGACCAACCACAACAACTTAAACCGAGCGCAAAGTGCGCGATTTTTCGTTTTTTTTAATGTGAATTTTGTGTATGTTTCATTTATTTTTTTGCTTGGGCAAATAAATAGTTTCTTCTTTTTTTTTTTTTGTGTGTTTACTTAGAGTTCACAATGAGCTAATGTAACAGGAGCAGTAACATCAGCAACAACAATAACAACAGCAACAACAACAAAATACTACTATTGTACACTTGCAGAAAACAGTGTGACAAAGCAACAACAATTACCTCCGCATCCCAACGGCTGTACAAATATTAACAAAACAACAACAAAAGAAACATATATAGATACATAAAAGCAAAAACATTTTTTTGTTTTAAATACAACAAATGCAAAACTCCCAACTTCACGAATATAGCAGCAGCTGCAGCAACAAAATACAATTTATAATAAAAAAGCAACAGCACAACACAACCAAATAAATACCAAAAAATAATTTAAAACAAAATTAAAAATACAAAATAAATAAAAACTGATATACACAATAAATCAACAACAAAAAGTACTGCATGCATTTCTATGTGAATAATAAGTATACAAAAACAAAAAAAAAAAAGGAAAGAATAACTAAAAAGTTTACATATTTTTTATATGTATGTATTCATTGAAGCACATTCATATAAAATATATATTTAAATATACATATGTATGTACATACGTAACAACAAGAACCAAGAACAAGCCACCAGAAGAAATAAAGTACAAACAGACCAAACAAAACAAACAACTAAAAAAAAAAAACTCAACTCAAGCACATTGAAACCGTTACAAACTAAAAAGCAACCGCGCAGTCACAAGGAAAAAGAAAAACAATAAAAACAACAGCAACAGCAACGACAGCGGCAGCGGCAGCAGCAAGTGCAAAAGGTAAAAAGGAAATAAACAAATTTGCGGCGTGCGCAACAAACACGCAAAGCAAGCAAAAGGAGAAAAGAAAAGGAACACGCAAAGTGTGAGTGCGTCGCGGCGAGCGCCAAAGCTAAAGCTTAACAGCAGCAGCCACAGCCGCAGCAAAAAAAAAAAAAAGAATTAGAAGGAAAAAAAAACAGCAACAATAGCAAACAGTCGACGCGCACTTCATGCTGAAAAATAAGAAACAGCACAAAACATGTAAGTGAAATTGATTTTTGTACTCTACACACAATGCGAAAAGTAGGCTACATATAGGCGAGCAAACGTTTTGTCAATGCTCAATGATAAAGGATAATGCCTTAATTGAAAGTTATTTAGCACAATTATATGTTAGCCTACATATATTAGCAGCAAATTATAATTATAATAATAATAATCAAGTTCCAAATTATATTTCTGGCTGTTATGCATAGTTGTTCATTTCGTAGTTAATAGAGTATTGTGCAGTCACTTGTATGCGATTGCAATTTGATTTTGCTTTCGTATGTATGTATGCATAACTGTGTGTGCCTGTGTGTGTGTGTGCGTTTGCGTGTGCATGTGTCAAGCACTGTTGGGGTTGCCCTTATTGCTGGCTGTCATTGTTGCTGCGACTCCTAACCTACATAAATATTAAATATTCTCGGGCGTCTGCCTTTCACTCACGCTCGACTCACACAGACAATCTGCTGCTGACTCTCTCACTCGTGGTCGGTCTGGCGCATCCTCTCTCACGTCTGCCGCCTTCCACCTGCTGCATGCATTGTGCGTGAGTGTAAAGCTGCTGTCAGTCTGGCAACGTCTGCTGTGGCTTAAGCCTCTAACAACAAACAACAACAATGGCACCTGGTGGGCGTTTGTTTTTTGGGATCGTTATGGTTACAGTTACTTATCACCCAGAGAGCGAATGCGATAGATAAAGAGTGTGAGTTGCCAAAATAAAAAAAAAATAAAATGAATAAAAGAAATAAATAGAGGGAGAAGAAAATGAGAAAAAAATACACGGCAGCGTCTGAGGCTTATCAAAACGTCTGTGTTCACGCGTATAAAGATTATAATTGTCTCTCTCACACACACATATGCATATTCATGTGTGCGTGTATGTACCATATATGGATAATTACAATGCAAATGAACTAAAAGCTCTCACATCTCAAATAAGTATGCGAAGCAGACTTCTTGCTGATTGATGATGGACACAATTTGCGAATTTTACATGTGTAGAATGCGCGGCGCGACAGAGATAGCTACAGAGTGTGTGTGAGGCTGTGAGAGTGAGCGAGAAGAAAGAGTCAATGACAAGGGCAGCTAACAAACCGCTCAAGGCAATTGACCCGCATTCGTATTCAGTCAGGCACACGCGCTGCGACCCGCTCGATCTTCTACTCTCCCTCTTTCTTTCTTTCCTTCTTTCCTTCTTTCGCGCGCAATACGTTTGCATCTGACAATTGAATTAGCAAAGGATCCTGAACATACTGTGGACTCTTCTTTGTCTTTCCCCATTTTCTTTTACTTCTTTCAATTGCTATAAATATTTTAAAGCATACTTTTCTGACGACTTGCTATGCGCTATAATACTGTTAATTAGTGATATGCATTTATATACATATGCAGATTTCTATTTTTAATTCAATATTTAGGATAGCATTACTATTGAATGAAGGTTATAAACTGCTTGGGAATTACAATACTTTAGGCTCATGCTCTAAAATTAAATGTTGGAAAACAAATTAAGGAATTCAAAATATATATTTCAGGAATGTATATATAGAAATGTGAAGAATGTCACAAAAATACAAAATAAAATTGAGGGAGAGAGAGAGAGAGAGAGAGAGAGATGGAGTGAGGGAGAGAAATAGATGTATGACAATTGAATTGAAGAATTTAAAAAACAAAAACAATCTGTTTTGTTTTTGTTTTTTTATTGTCAATATTAGTGAGCAAAAAAAAAAAAAAACAAGCCTT
Organism: Drosophila antonietae; assembly: GCA_030914385.1. NCBI lineage: Eukaryota > Metazoa > Arthropoda > Insecta > Diptera > Drosophilidae > Drosophila > Drosophila antonietae. The sequence goes on along the minus strand of JAUESO010000053.1, from coordinate 91,995 downwards.
GTTTTTAAATATATTTTTCCACTCGGGTTGATTGACCTCGCCCCTTCAACCGGCCAGCTAGCCCCTTCAAAATATGTATGTATATAGATATATAAAAATGATACACGATCCGCTTAGTAATCCGTCAATAAAATTCTTTTTTTGGCTGGGAATTTCCGTAGAGCTTGCCCAATTGTCAAACGAAAAACTAACGGCAACAAAAACAATCGAATAGAAAAGTAAATATATAAATATAGTTCAAAGATATCATATAGATATATATATAACATATGTATATCTATATATCTATATATATATAGATCTTGTGTGTGTTTTGTGGTATGCTCATTATTTATAGGCAGCACTTGCTAATATACTATAAATCTTACATATACTTATATATATTTATATATTGTATAGTACATATATATATGTATATATACTATATAAATATGTAGTTTGGTATATGGAAATATATTTAAGAAATATGTCTATGACACATAAAGCCTTCTGTTTATCGCTTTTAGCATTTTATGAGCCTTAGCATTTTATCTGCAAATGAGCTAATTATGAAATGGAACGACTTCAAGATATTCTGTAAAATTTATAATTAATTTTAAGCAAAATAAAAACTAACTTAATCAAAAATAAGTTTAAAAATATTACAATTGAATTAAAAGCATTTAGACCTACAACAAAATAAATATAAAATATCATAAATTACATATACATATATGTAAATGTAAATCTCCCTGCTCATTTCCTAGCCATCTATGTATACCCTACGTTATTGATATGCTTGCTCTTAAATCTATTTCGAATCCAAAACCTTGCACGAAAATAGATTTACAAAGAATACCGACAAACGAAAATTATAAAAAAACATAAAAAAATATTTTTAAAAACAAAAACCTACATAAAAATAAAAAAAAAAAAAACGATGAAAAATATTTGTCTATGGAAAATAATAGAAAATATGAATTTATTTACTACATGACACGCAACAAGAGCAATCAAATAAATTATGAAACAACAAAATTAAATTGTTTTCGATAAGACTAAACTATGAGTTGTTGTCGTCTAGATACCCTGTAGCAACACGTTGCCGCATTGGGTATGCAGATTCAGCTTTGAATTGAAATGAATTATTAAAAATGATCTTCAAACCATTTCAAGTGATTGAAGTTGCCAGATAATTGTACGTTTTGACAGTACGGCAACTCTACTAAGTATTTGCTAGCTTCAAATGAACTGAATTGATACTCAATAAGATATCAATTGAAACTGAATGTTGAATGTTTATTCTTCAAGTTTGGCAACACTATCAACAATGTCATATTGTTGACATTGTGAAAGTCTGGCAACTCTGTTAATGACTTACTTTTTAACTAGCTTCCTGTTCACTGAGATCTTATTGAATTGGAAAATATAAATTTTCAATAATTCACTGAATCGTTAATATAGAGTGCTCCACTGTTGATATTAAGAAACTCTGGCAACTCTCTTCAGTCAGTTTTTATTCATTTTATACTTTTATACAGCTTTTAATACACAAGTTGTCTTACTATGTGAATAGAGCGCATGAGTGATGCCATATTGCTCCATTATGGAAGTCTGGCAACTCCATGCAAGATATTTTAAGATTTTAGTCACAGATAAAGTACCATAACAAATCTATAGAAACTAAATGCTATAGAAAGTATATGATTTCTGTGCAACTAATTCAACTCTCTTGATAGCCATGTTACAGGGTATCATTAATTAAATCGCTGTCGAACATGAGTAATAAATTAAAAACTTAACAACTTGTTATATCAAATTGTTATTGACCAATCCATTGCGCGCTGCCCTTGACCTCTCTTTCACGCCTCACAGTCGCGTTCACTCCCTATCTCTTCTGTCTATCTCTCTCTCTCTCTCGCTGCCTATATATCTGGCTACAACCTGAACTAATCTAGATGTTTATCTATGCTTCTCTCTCCCGCCCGCAGCGCCCCTGTCATCAAAATGAGCGCCCTCGATGCGTACCTAAAGCGTGCAGCGAAAGCGACGACCAGGTCCAGCTCGGAGCGTTCCAGCGGCGATCAGGCGGCGCAGGCGGACGTTGAAGATCTCAAAACAGACATTCCCTACTTTGACGAACCGCAGCAGCCGCAGTCAGAGACTGATCCTCAGCAGCAGCAGCAGCAGCAGCAGCAACAACTGCGGGGATATGCGTCCGCCTGGTCGCCAGCAGAGGAGGCGGCCACACCCGAGACCCAGCAGCCGGAGGATTTGGAGCTGGATGATAGCTATACGGATTCGGATTATGCGGCCAGTGCCAGCGCCGCGAATAGCTACTATCAATCGCCGACGCCATCGAATAGTGACATAATGCTGCGGCCGCCCTCCAACTCCAGTTTCCAATACAGTTATCCATCGCCAGGAACTGGACCGGGTCCGGGCGGTGGCAGTAGTGGCGGCAATGGCAGCGGCAGCAACAGTAACAGCAACAGCAACAGCAGCAGCAGCGCCGCTGGTGGTAGCGGACGTCAGCATGCCGCCTATGGACATTCCCAAGCGCTGACATTGCCGCCGCCGCCATCGCCGAGCTCATCCTCGACGAGCATGTATCCCAATATGTGGTATCCGAATGCATCGTATGGCAATCTGGGCGCTGGCCACGCCTACGGACGGTATGCGGGCTGTGGTGTGCCGCCGGGTGCGGCTGCGTATGCGGCAGCTGTTGCACATGGCCTGTTGCCACATGGGCATCATCATTCGCATGGGCCGCTGCATCATTCGCATACGCATCCGCATCAGCTTCCACATTCGCATCCGCATCCACATCCACTCCCACATCCGCACACGCATCCGCATCACCAGCATGCGCATCACCCGCACACGCACGAGACGATGATGGAAATGTTTCATCTCTCAAATAGGTAAGTGTACGCTGTACGATACTTACTTTATCTATAATCGATAGTTATCGAATTTCGTTTAAATTTGCATATATCAGATATATGCCATGCTCGAATATCTGAATGCAGTTTGATCACAGTTTACCCTTATAATATATGAGATATGGCTTTTATAGATACATCGATATTTATCGATGATTTGAAAATGCCAAGATCTTTTGATTGGCATATATATTCAGACAGAATTAAGGAATGTGCTGTCATGGGTTTTCATTATTTTTCAAATCTATGCAATCTAATAACAAATCGATATTAATCGATAATTTAAAATATGGAATAAACTCTTTTATTTCTGCATATTCAAAGTTAGATTATGTTTATAAAATTGCATCCCACTTTTTGTCATATTTTTCAAAGAAATTGAAAATCGATATTTATCGATTGTTCGATTTGTGTTGCAATTTATTTTTCTATTTCGCTTGAAACATTAATCTAGTTCAAAATCCTCTATATTTTGTATACTTTTTATAAATTTGTTGTAGATTGATATATATCGATAGCATTACAAATATGGGCTTATCTAGATATATGCTTACAAGAACTAGTCAAACTCTTTTTAATTTGGTTTACAGCATTTTGTATGCCCAAATATTGTACTAGTTCTCTATCGATATTGGCTATAGAGTGTAGTTATCGATTTTATTCGATTTGCCATATGATAATATTTCAGATAAGTTTTCAATTGGACTTAGTTTACATTTGCGTAATATATTAAGAAACCGCTTTCAAATCAATTCCCAATTCCCATTCACTTGTTATATATATCTGTATGTATATATGCATATACGCATATAGAGAGGGAGAGAGGGAGAGAGAGAGAGAGCTCTACCTACTTGATAGTTGATCAAAAATCTATTTTTCTTGCATTGCACACTCACGCCCACGCTCACTTCCATTTCCTTGGACAATTTTCTTAACCCACAAACAGCGGAAACAACTGGCAACGCCAGCAACCACCCCCCTCTCCATCAGTCACCCCCCCCATCCCCAATCCTCGCAGCAAGCAAATCATGCGCCAACGCACGCTGTTCAGCTTTTTATGACCCGTGCAGCCAATTTGGCCACATTTGTTGAGCTGCTGACCCGCTGTGCGTCTGTTGGCACTGATTGGACTCGATTGCTACCGTTTGGCCATGCATGGCCAAAACCAACAAGCAACAAGCAAGCAACCAACCCCCCTCCGCTCCCAATACACAGCCCCACACTCTCGCAGTCCTTTGATAATTCATCCTGTGGCGCTTATTTTGTATATTTTTATCAAAATTGTTTGTTTTTCTTGACAATTTGCACATTTATTTTCGTCACACACTGCAAGCGGCAGAGACAACAATTTGCTCAGTGGGTCATTGGCAAAAGGCGGGAGATGGCGATGATGATGATGAAGAAGAAATGAATGAATTGAATTGGGGAAAAAATATAAAAAAGAAAAACAAACAACAAATCTTGGCCATGCCCAGTCGACCAGTCGCCGCTAACGAGCTCTGCTAATAAACTCTTGCTGCACTCATGCGTTGCATTTGTTGTTGTTGTTGTTGTTCTACTTGTTGTTGTTTGTTTGTTGTTTTGCTCTTGTTATCTTTCTGTCTTGTGTGAAATTTATGGCACGCGTGCATCGGGTCACACCCACCAGCGCCGCTGACCACGGGCCATCAACTGAATGGGCCAACAATAACAAAAACAAAAGAGTCTCAGCAGCGAGGTAACTTGATTGGCAGCAACGTAAACACGACTGAGACTGAGAGAGAGACGGGCAGAGAGAGGGGCAGATATAGAGCGTGAGGGGCTCAGAGAGTGAGAGAGAGAGGGACGGCGAAAAGATACGCTATACTAAATACAAAATTGATTTCCTTATTTACTTGCAAAAAAGTAAACAAAAATAAGTTCGATTATTGCACTCGGCTGCTATCGACTGCCAAATGCTCGCTAAATCATTTCGAAATATCTCAAATGTTTTTCAGAATTCTCCAGTAATATTTCTCAAAAATCTAGTTCCCTGTTCCCTGTTCCCAGTTCCCAGTTCCCAGTTCCCAGTTCCAGTTCCCTGTTCCAGTTTCTAGTTTCTAGTTTCTAGTTTTTAGCTGAAAAACTGTAGGAGACATTGTTTTGCACGATTTACCACACCTCTAATGGGCGTAGATAAGTCTACTAGATATTTATTTTTCTGGCTAGTCGCATATAAGCATAGATTTCAAATTTGAAGTCTCTAGCAATATTAAATACTTATTGTTAGTGCTATGCACATTTTGGCAAGCCCCTTCTAGGCGTATCTTATCAATTTATTGGACGAACATGCCCTTAGGTATAACTTTCAAATTTCAAGTCTCTAACATCTTAAATAATAAACTTTCTGTTATATGTCCGTTTGCCACGCCCCGCGTAGGCGTTTCATAATACAAAGTTAGCAAGGAGAGAATGTTGGCAATTTCATATGCTTAGCGCAATGGCTGACATTGATAAGGAAAGACATGATAGACGCACTTCTCTTCTTGAACGAGTATAAATACTCTATATAGAGCATACATACATATATGTGCGCATATACGCATAAGCACACATACAGATATACAAACATATATATTTTACTTATTCATACAGTTATGTTCTCCTCTCATAGACAGCTTAAATGCTCTCACTAACTGCTAGTTAAATGCTAATAATTATTAGCTGAATGTAAAATGACAACAATATTACGTATCCGCTTACGTATACGTAATCGTTTCATAAATAATTCAATATTGTCAGTTTTATTTATATGAAAGATTAGCTGTGCTAAATAGCTGACTAACTGACTGGCTAATTGATTGTTTGGCGGCCTGATTGATTAACTGATTAACTGATTGATTGATTGACTGATTGTTGCTATTGCCTTTACCAAGTTCACTTTTAAGCTTGGATTTACTGAGAGCCGAGCGTGAATTTATAGCTAACTCTATTAGTACTTGCCTTAACTTCTGCTCTTGGGGTGGATGGATTTAGGTATAATTTAGTTGTTTTTCTCTTTCATTACCTTAAACTTATCATGATGAATTGATCTTTTGAATTTCATCTAGAGTTGTGTAAAGTGGGTTGGAATTGTTGCCGGCAAAAACATATTTTAACTAAATTTCTTTAAATTTACTTTTTAAGCACTTAAGCCGAAATAGAACAATAAAACTAAAGATCTTGGAACTTTTGTTCTTTAAATTAAAAGGCTTTGAACTGAAGCTCTGTAAATTTAAGTCTCTTGAATGGTACACTTAAAGAATTTCCTAGCTAGTTCTCACTTATACTATATTCATTCCTGTGCATTTTCACATTTAAAGAGCTTCCTTTTCATGCAACTCGTCGATGAATACCTAAAAATTTTTTAAAAAGAAAAGAACAATTAGGAAGGCTCGAGTTGAGACTGCTCGACTACGACTTATCCTGAACCCTGCAAAAGAACTAATACTCTTCTTCTTTGCGCGCGCGCTCTGCTAACTGCGCAGTTGCTGCCGTGGTTAGGCGGTGGGTTTGGCTATACTTTGGACGCTTTTAGCTCCATTTCTAGATAGACGATCTTCATGAAACTTTCGGAATTTATTAATAGCATCAAAAGTTATTGAAAAAAACAAAATAAACTCTTACTACATTACTAACATACGAGCATTCATGTGTAATCTCAGCTCTCTAGCTTTTGTAGTTTCCGAAATCTCGACGTTCATACGGACGGATAGAGCTATATCAATTTATTTTTTTGTGCTGATCAAGAATATATGCATATACGTTGTGGGGTCTGCGACGTCTTCTTCTGCCTGCTACATACATTTTCAGAAAACCATTATACCCTGAATTACCATTTTCAATGGGTTCAGGGTATAAAAGCCAAAGAAATGATTGAGTTGAGTAGGAGAAAAAAAATGTTGAATTCAATTTCCGGCAGTTGCCAATTCTCCGGAACATATTATATATGGATTGGCAATGCCCGTGCATACACAGACACACACATATATATATACAAATATATATGCATAGAATACTCATCAATTTTCATTGGCGATTTCACAAGCTGCTGTAAATGGTTTTCCACGCAATTTGAATCGCTTAACCGATGACTATTTCATGTAATTGGGATATTTAACAATATTACGTATACGCTGCGGGTAAATGAAAAACAAACGCATAAAAAGTGGGAGATAAGAGTAGCTACCTTTACACGTACATATATGCATATACATATACATACATACATATATGTATATACATATGAATGTATTATAGATACAATACTTAATCGTAGGCGATTGTAAATTATTAATAGCAATTTATTAGTTTTGTTTTAAAATATAACTGCAATAATTGAATAACTGAATGATAGGCACTTCACTTTGTTACGCATTAAAGCAATTTATTTCTGTCAATATTTGTATAGATACCCTGTAGCCAAGCACCTAGAGATTTAGATCATATACGACGTAGCTAAATGAAATGTGATCTTCGAAAGTTCTACCTCATACAAAATAATAGCCTATATAGTAGTACTGTATGCTACTAATATACTATAATACATAATCAATATATTATATGTAAGTGTATTATCAACTTCACACATTCGCAATCGTGCTACTCTTCTAGGGTATTTACTAGGCGATATATGCATTTCGTATTAACAAATCCATTCGATTGCAGTTTCTGTTCGTTTCTGCACAGCGTCAAGGTCACGGTTACGTTAGTGTGCAAGAGTGAGAAACAGAGAGGAAGTGTGAGCGAACGAGCGAGTGAGCATGGGAGTGATTGAGTGAGTGAGTGAGTGAGCGAACAGAATACATTGCATACATTGCAAGTACAGTAATCGAGACAGCGTCGATGGCGCCGCCTATCACAGTGCACTGCCGTTACATTGTTGCGCATTCAAAACAAATAGCCGAGACCCAGAGACGAGAAGAAGCGAACGAAGCCCTGAACGAAAGACAGAGAGAGGGAGAGTGGGAGACAGGGAGAGTGCAAGCAACAGGCCGCGCCGCAGTGTAACGGGACGTTGGCTGTAAGGGCGGTGGGTTGAGTAACTGCAAATGCAACATGTTAAATAAACATATGCCCAATGAGCACATACATACACATATATGTATATGAGCTTCTATGCCTCTCTCTCTCTCTGTGTGTGTGTATTTATGTGTACATTGATAGAGACCGCACTCACAATCAGCTACAAAGTTGGCGCGTCGAGTGGCGTCAAGACCTTGCACTTCCTCGTCTGACCACTTGGTATGGCCCATTGAAAACAGAGTGAACGTCTCAAGGGCAATGCCTAGCGCATACCACGCCCTTAACACCCTACACACGCACAAACACACACATACATACATATATATGTGTATACAGTCTCCATCTTCTTCATCTCCTTTTCTGTACCTCTTCCTCTACACTTGTTGGTATTACAATGGTTTACCATTTTCATTTTCATATTGGAAGCCCAAGCGCTGTCAGCATCTTTTGTGCACACCCTGTGCTCTCAATTGGCTTGTCATAGGGCGTACACTTTGAAACGTCTAGGGTATTATTCTAAGTGTTAGTTGTTAATTGATATTTGCGTTTAATTTCGCAACAATGTTGCACTTGGCAGACATTTGCGTATGCGCATCTATGTATGTAAATATGTATGTATATGTGTGTGTATGTATGTATCTGCGTTTGCAATTTGCATATCTAGAATACCCTGTGTCATGAGACCTGAGTGACGGACCCTATTTGTTTGCATAATGGGCTTATGATATATCATTTGCTTAGACAGCCTTTTTGTTTATGCAATGATGAAAATGCCTTAGTTTTAGCCATTTGGGAATTAATTCGTTCGGCCATATCGCCGGCAGCCGATTATTTATTTATGTTTTGCATTGGCTGACCAGCATAGTAAAAATTACCAAGTCTCGTTTCGTTTCGCATTGACTTCTTATTTATAGAATTTGTATTTATTTATTCGAGCACTTGGGCGATAATAAACAATTAATTTATGATATTCACACAAAAATGTATACCCAGCAGAATGCAATGCTTAAAGTGCAGGGTAATGGAAGACATTTAGCTGCAGCTGGCATAAGTCTGTGTGTGTGTGTGTGTGTGTGTGTGTGTGTGTGTGTGTAAGAGAGTGCTCGCTTGTGCTTCTGCTTGTGCCCAGTGCTGCCAGTTTGGCAATTTAGTGGCTAGATCTGGCCACTTTTAAAAAAATTTGCAACTTTTATTTTGTAATTGCTATTAGCCACAAATCTAGCAATTTTAAATTATTTTTTAGCAATTTCAGCAACTTTATTATAAAACTATCAATTCTTATATTTTTCTTCAGTGTTTTTGCATTTTGTATGCCTTTTTTACGATTAAGATATCGGAACTTGTATTTAACCAAGTTGTTCGATTATATGAACTAGCTTATGGTGTTTAATAACTCTTTAAATGTGATTGGTGAACAAAAACAAGATGCCGAAAGTTTATAGGCAAAGTTTTCGTGATGCCTGGCTGCAAGATGACGAGTTCAAGCAATGGATTCGTAAGGATTGCACTGATCAAACACGATCTTATTGTGCGTTTTGCAAATCAACTATTAACGCTAAGCTTTTTGACATCCGCCACCACGGTGCGTCAAACAAAACATGTGACTGTGATGGGCGCATGTACCCAAAGTACCTTTTGTTAGAAAATCAACCAACACCGAGGAGCAGGAAGCAGCATTATCCTTGCATATTGCTCAGCATACGGCGATTGCCACAGTTGATCACCTATCAAAATTGTCTGTAAGCCAATTTTCCGCTTGCAAAGCTGCTGCAAATATAAAATTAAGCCAAACAAAGTGCACCTACATTATTAAAAATGTATTGGCAATGCATTTCATAGACGATTTGCGGAACGACATTGGAAGCTCGGCTTTTAGTCTTCTGCTAGATGAATCTACTAACATTAGTGTGGAAAAAATGTGTTATTTGTTAAATATCAAAATTTTAATGGTTTAGCAATTTTGTTGGCAATTTTAACAACATTTTTAGCTATTTTTAGCCACTTTTTTTTCCAAATCTAGCAATTTTTGCTTAGGAGATTCTGGCAGCACTGCTTGTGCCTGTGTTTGTGTGTGTAAATAAATTCGTTACATAGTTGGATACATCGTTTTTGCGCCTTTTCAATTTTGCATGTGCTTGATATTGTTGTTTGCTTTGTTGTTGTTGTCGAGTTGTTTGTTTGTTGCTGTTTTTGTTGTTGTTGTTGTTGCTACTGCTGCTGCTTCTTTCATTTCGCACTCGGCGCTTTGCATTATTATTATTTTTGTTTCTTTTCTTTTTCAATTGCGTTTTAAAATAAATTACATCAGTGGACGGGGATGGCAATAGCAACAACAACAACAACAGTAATAGAAGAAACAACATCTATTACGGCAGCCATTGCTAATCGAACTCAACGTGCTCATATTGCCCATATGAGTTACTCATACTTAGCCTGAGAGCCAAATAGGAAATGCCTAAGAGAACGAACGCGCCAGAGAGCGCCAGAGAGAGAGAGAGAGAGAGAGAGAGTGAGAGCAAACTCAAATGATCGCTTAGCAAGTGAAACTGTGCTTGCGACGGCGTGGGCGTAAACTGAGGCAAAAGGAAGTTCGCGCCATGTTCGGTTTAACGCTTGACTCGCTGACGCCAGCAGCGACGGCAACGGCGACAGCGACGTCAGCTGCATTGGCGAGGCCCATTTCAGCTGATTATTATTGACAGCTATTGAGCTGTTTGTCATTCCCACATTCCGCTGCACCAGCGTTAAGTCATGTCTGCGTTTATCTCTGTGGATGTGTGTGTGTGTGAGTGTGACTAGACTACCGTGTCATGCGCTTCATGTGTGTTTGTTTGTATGTATGTATGCTTGTATATACAGATATGTACTATGTGTGTACGTAAACAAACAATTACATTAGCTATGTCTGGCTGTCTGCTGGCAGCAGCGCCCTTTAGCCCACTCTACACCTCCTCTACATCACTCGACCCTTTTTATTGCGTTTTATATCTATTTATTTAAGTGTATTGCTAACGGTATATTATTCAGTACTTAATCCCTGCACTTCCATGCCTTCATTTTCATTGTTGCAGCGGACGTGAGGCACGCAACCGGGCGGAAAAGAATCGAAGGGACAAACTAAATGGATCCATACAGGAGCTGTCCACCATGGTGGCGCATGTGGCCGAGTCGCCGCGACGTGTCGATAAGACGGCGGTGCTACGTTTCGCTGCGCACGGACTTCGCCTCAAATACGGTAAATGCGCTATGCATATATACATAATACAACAACAAAAATATATATATATACATACAGCTGGTGAATTCACATAGAAGTCACTAATATTTGATTTCAATTGCCGTTTTCCATAGTGCATATCAGTTTTGTGCAACGCACAGTCTGGCAACTCTCTTTAGCTTTTCAAATTCTCTTCTGTTTTGCACTTAACGAAACTGGTTTCGTTCAGTGCTGCCAGATAGAGACCGAGAAAGCCGTTAAAAATAACCCAATTGTAAATAATATTTATTTACAATTTTTGTTTGTTTGCTTTTTTTTTTGTTTTGGGTTTAGTTTTCGGCAAAACGCTGCACCAACAGCGACCCCAGGTGACGGATACGCTGATGGGCATGCTGGATAGCTTCTTTCTCACGCTCACCTGCCATGGCCAGATCGTGTTAATATCGTCGAGCATCGAACAGCATTTGGGGCATTGCCAGACGGATCTGTATGGCCAAAGTATACTGCAAATAACACACCCCGAGGACCATGAAATGCTCAAGCAACAGCTCATACCTACCGAGCTCGAGAATCTCTTCGATGCGCACGCGGAGCCAACGGACGCAGACGGTGAGCCGCGACAGCGTAGTAAATCTGAGGAGGATTACATAGATCGCAAATTACGCGATGATCGACGCAGCTTTCGTGTGCGGTAAGTTTTTCGAAGTTGATTATTGATAGATAAAATAAATGCACCAAAAATATATTAATTGACAGGATTTTTTTATTTTATAAAAAATTAGTGTGTAATTTAACCAAATTGGCAGCACTGGCTGTACGATACTGCCATGCGTTATGCTATTTCGATCGTATTTTAATGATCCAATTGCAATTTCCATAAAATTTATCTTATTTTGTTGCTGTTTTATAATTTACGCAGCATGGCGCGCGCTGGCCCCCGCTCAGAACCGACCGCCTACGAGGTGGTCAAAATCGACGGCTGCTTCCGGCGGAGCGATGAGGCGCCACGCGGCGTACGCTCCAATACGTTCAGCTCCAGCCTGCAGTTAATAAGACGCACGCGTGGCCGTGACGATGCCATACCGCTACACACAATTAGCGGCAACGACATCGTAAGTACCCTGACTTTTTACTAAATATATACATATAAATATATATAATATACATATGTACATATGTATATAATATATGTGTACATATGTATAAACAATAATCAGTTCGCTTGAATGGCTCATTAAAATGAACTACTGAACTATTGCAGTTTTCTGTGAACGCTGCAGTTGCTCTTTGTTCAGTTATAAATGAGACGAATTGTTCAAACGTAGTTTACTTTAGGTAAATGAACGAAAAAACTGACGCTACGAGGCGACTCGTAAGTAGCTGGTATCGTTAACTGTTCTATGAACGATGCAGTTACATTGCTCAGCCATTCAAACGGTTATGTTCAACGGTTTATGAGCGGTTGTGCAGCTGTTGATGAGCGTTACGTTCAATTGAACTGTTTAGCTTGCACGATAAGTTCTATTGGTTCTATTGAGCTATTTAGCTATTGTTGCAACTTGCAAGGAGATTAAACATCAACAACAGCATTGGAAACCAATACGAATCGTTCATGAGCGCATGAACTGACTGAGCAGCTGAACTGATTCAACAAATGCATTTCTAATATGTATATAGTTAATAAATATACATTTATGTATATTTTTGTGTGCTTTGCAGGTTCTGACAGCTTGTGCGCGAATTATAAGGCCACCAAAGATCGTGAACCGTTTGTTTGATGCAAACACGCTGGAGTATCGCACACGGCACCTGATCGATGGCCGCATCATAGATTGCGATCAAAGGATTGGAATTGTGGCCGGCTATATGACGGATGAGGTGCGCAATCTGAACCCCTTCACCTTCATGCACAACGACGATGTTCGTTGGGTGATTGTTGCTCTGCGCCAGAGTGAGTAAGCGACTGTGCGAATGGACAAGCAGTTGGATTAATCAGCGATTTCTTTCAGTGTACGACTGCAACAGCTCGTATGGCGAGTCAACCTATCGACTCTTCACGCGCAACGGCAACATCATTTATCTGCAATCCAAAGGATATCTGGAGATCGACAAGGAGACGAACAAGGTCCATTCGTTTGTCTGCGTTAATACGCTGTTGGACGACGAAGAGGGCAAGCGGCGTGTGCAGGAGATGAAGAAGAAATTCTCGGTCATCATCAATACACAAATTCCCCAGTCGACCGTCGATGTACCCGCCTCCGAGCATCCAGCACAGCTGGAGAAGGCCGTGCTCTGCCTGATACAGAATCTACAGAGCAGCGGAGCGGAGCAGGAAAGCGAGCAGCTGGACGCAGAGGATGATGACGACGATGCCACTGATGATGGGGAGGAGGACGACGACAATGATGTCGAGGATGGCCTGGCGAATCTCGCTGCCCTTAGCTATCCCGAGTCACAGCAGCAGCCGCTGCCGCATCATCATCAGCAACATCAGCATCAGCAGCAGCATCAACAGCGCCATGGACATTCACATCATAGTTTTCTCGATGCTGGCTCTATGTCGCAGGCGCGTCTAAGCACTGGCCATAACATGGGCAGCTCAAAAACACCGCCGCTGGCGCTGGTGCCGCCCGAGACGGCGTCGGTCAAGTCCTCGATATCGAAGAGCGTCAGCGTGGTCAATGTGACAGCGGCCAAGCATTTGCGTGGCCTTCATGCCGCACCGGCGGCGAAGTCGCCCAACTCCAAGTCCGGTTCCGCGTCCACGCTGCTCGACAGCTGCAATTGTAGCTGCCTGGGCGAGGGCGACTGCGACTATTGCCAGAGTCCGCTCACGCCCGAAACTGTCATCAGCAGCACGTCCGTACCGCTCAAACGCAGCAGCAGCAGCGCAGCGAACGCAGTTGGTCCAGCAGATGCCCAAGAGACGGACATTAAGCTGGCCAAGCGGCGCTTCTTGCCGAGCACAGGTGAGCAGCACTTGGCCTCGAATTTCGAATCTCCAATATTACATTACTCTTCTTTGCTTTCAGCAGACATTGAGCACGTGCTCAGCAATTCGCTGGAGCAGATCGAACGGAACCTGCATCAGCAGCTGAATGTGGCCGCCCAGCTGCGGGATCAAAGCAATCGATACGAACTGCCGCATGCCAATCAGCGCATCGATGAGATCCTGGTAAGTAGCTGCCATCCAATTGTGGCGTAGCTAAAGTGTATTCTCGTATCACAACAACAGGAGGAGCATCAGAAGCAGAGCAAGCTCTACGTGAACATCAAGAGCGAATACGAGGAGCAGTTGCAGAGCAAGGCGAATGCCACCAAAACGGAAACCGATAGCCAGGGCAGCACCAGCAGCGGCATACCCTAAACGGGGCCATATACTATACTATATATACCTAAATATACCTATATTTATAAATTGAGGGTTTCAGCTGATGTGATAAGCAGCGAAAGCGAGTTGAAGCTTGACTCAAATGCAAATGAAAAGCTTTAGTCGAGCAACTCTTACAAACAAATGTTACAAAACTAGCTAGAAGAAAATGCTTTCTTCGGCCTACCGAAGCTTGAATACCCTTGTAGAAAACCCTGTGGCAGAGTATCAAGCGAGGCGAGTCCGTTGTTCGTCATATATAATTGTTCGATATCGAGACAATTTTGTGGATCCTAAACTGATTGAAGCAATGCAATGTTTGCCTTGATACAACCGAACTTGCAACGGCAGCTGAACCTTTTGAACAGGAATTTACATTTATATATATATGTAGACCATTTGATGCACTCTGCAAGGGTAAATCAAAGTCAAATCGATGTACTTCAAAAAGTGCAAACACAAACCTATTTACAAACAAAATGCGTATAGGGATCTTTAATGTTATATATATATATATATATAAATTGATATGTATATGGATATACTATATGTATAGCTGTTATATAGATATTTATTCATTTTTAAGTGGAATCGAACTAATGAGTGAGCATGCAACAAAACAAAAAAAAACTATTTTAGTGAGAGAAATGGGTCCTGGACTCGGCCAGCGGCAGATTTGTTCTTACATTTTGTTTGTCCTTATTGTTTCATGATAAACTTAATAACTTTTTTTTTATATAAATGTTTTTTCCTTTTTTTTTTTTTTTTTTAATGTATGTAGGTGGCACTATATAGATATATATATATATATACATAAGTACATAGTTAAATATATAGTGCAAGAAATTGATTGTTAATTTAAAGTAAATTTATAGTCACACACAGAATACAATTATTAGCTATTAAATTATATATGAATATATGTTTATATACATAGAGGCATGTATATATGAAGGTATACAGGCGTATATATATAAATATATTACATTATATGCCATGGCAGATGCCACTGGCAAACTACAAACTAAACGTGATAAAAGACTGTTAGCAATTAATGTTAGCATTAGCATACTATAACTATATATATACATATATATATATATATTGGTCTAATACAACTGGCATAGTTAATGAAAATCTACGTTTTAATAACCATATATATATATATAGAAATATATATACCATATATATAAACATATAAATATATACATAAATGTTTTAAATGTTTTATACTCTACAATAGAGAGCGAGAGCGCACGCGCGCGCATGAGAGAGTAAGAGAGAGCACATTAGAGAAAGAGCATACACAGCATCCCGAAATTTACATCTCTCTCGAACCTCAAAAAAAAAAAAAAAATAAAAAAAAAAATAAGAAACAAACAAAATTAAAAAAAAAACCCAAAAAAAATAATTTAAAAAAGTTTTTGTTATGTGCATAGGTGAATAAATGTTTTAGTCTTACACTGTGAAAATGTTTTGGGGCGCAAACGAAATTCAATAACGTTTTTTTTTCTTTCGTTCATACATAACCTCAATTGCTGTTAAGCTGGGCAACAATGAAACAAGCGCCAAGTACAATTTACAACAATATGAATACAATACAATATATAATTACACTTACAAATTGTAACTTAATACTTTACACACATATATAGAATAATAAGTAAACACAATTGTTAAATGTTTGTTATGCATTTGTTTTATAACATTTTTTGCTTTTCGTTTCTATTTTCTCTAATTCTATATATATATATATATATAAATGTATATATATATATATAAATATAAATTTTTTTTTTAAATCAATTTACTATTGGATTAAATAAATAGTGAAATAAACTTGTGTACCTATATATAAATCTATAAATTATATATATAAATATATATGTTTATATACATAATACAATGCTCGTGTGCATTATAATTTATAGCTAAGTAGATCCATTAAATGTTACGGACACGTGTGAACACTTTTAGGGCAAAGCAAGTTAACTATCTACAAAATGGTAAATACTTGTGTTTATTAAACGCCACAAAATAAAATACAAAACCAATACAAAGAAATTAATAAATAATAACACAAAAAAATACATTTTTGTTTTTGTGCTTTAACAAATTATACAACAAAATATAAAAAAAGTTGAATTCAGCTGGCAATGCTACTAGAAGCATTAGTACAACTGTTCCTGGGAATAGTTTCGTTTATTTGAATTGCAGCCGACAATGCATTTGCATATCGATGGCAATTAATTGATTACAATTTTTTGCTTTTTAATAATTACATATATAATAAATGTGCCTTGAACCAGTTTCAGTGCTGCATTCAATAGACATATTTCTTCTGCCTGGGAACAGTTTGATTAAATTTGAATTTAGCTGGCAGTGCTTCAAGTGCATTGCAATTAATTTATCGTTGCCTTAATTATCGAAATTCGCAAAAAAAAAAAAAAAATATACCTATCGCTACAACGTACTGAATTTGAAATAATATAGATTTTTTGTTAAAATACCATTTAGGTACGAATTTTCAGGCCAAGATTAACTCCCGTGGCTGAACGTAATACAATTTTAATTGAAGGCCTCACATCTGCCCCCAATGGCAGCAGCTCGAAGTTTCGCAGCATTTTGATCACAATTGTCTTCAGTTCGAGCAGAGCAAATCGCTGCCCGATGCAGTTGCGCGGACCTGCACTGAAGGGTATATAGCTGGAGGTGTATTTGCCTGAGCCAGAGTTGCTCAGTGTATTCTCCAAATACCTCTCAGGCCAGAAGCGCATAGGTTCCACGTGCAAGTGCTTATCGCGATGCAGTTCCCAAAGCAGCACAATGACATTCGTGCCGGCTGGCACCCGTAGCTCGCCAGCTTCGCCCGATTCACCTGCTGCTGAGTGAAAGCAAATTCAAAAATAGATATATTTATATGTATACAAGCTCACCAACCTAATGGCAAATCCTTTTCCAGATAACGGCCCACAGCTGGAATGGGCGGATAGAGACGAAGTGACTCCTTGATTACACAATTCAAATAGGGCAGCTCAGCGAAGTCACCGTGGACAACAGGCCGTTCCATGGCCGTGCCATAATGTGAGTGCAGCTCCTCGTACAAACGTTGCTGCACTGCCTCATGCCGCGACAACAGATAGAGGCAAAAGGATGCCGCGGATGTGGTCGTATCGTGGCCCGCAAAGATAAACGTGCTCACCTCGTCGCGGATCTGGTCATCTGTGAGCGGTGCGCCATCCAAACGTGCCTGCAGCAATGTGTCCAGCAGCGCAGTTCCCCGCTCCTCCGTGTCCAATAGTTGACAACGCCGCTTGATGATCTCGTCGGTAAAGTCGTGCAGGCACTTGATGCCCAACTGCTGCTTACGATAACCACTGGGCCAGATCAGGCGGAAGGCCAGATGCGGCAGCAAATGGGGTCGCATGAAACGAGTCGCCAAGACGTTGGTCACGCTGCGGACAAGAATGAGAGAATTAGGAGAATGAGAATTTTCCACTGATTGTGGATTGATTCGTTAATCATGCTTACTCTTTAACAGCCTGCACCACGGGCGCCTCCACATTCTCTTGCGCATCCAGACTGACGCCCATGGCCGCCTCGCTGATGATGTCCAAGGCAGTCAGGCACATATAGGGATATATGTTGAAGGGTTGCGGAAATTCGTTGCCCGTTGCGGCCAATGGCTTTAACTTGTCGACCAGGACATTGCACTGCTTGTCAAAGATCTTGACGTATTGCTCCAAGATGTTGAAGTGGAACGAGGGCGTTATTATCTTGCGCATGGCATGCCAGTGCTCGTCCTGACTGAGCAACAAACCATTGCCCAGCCAGCCACTGAGTGTGCTATAGACGACGCTCTTGCGCAGATGCTGCTTACTCAGGAGCAGTGCGTCCACATGCTTCGGATCTGCGGTGACCAGCACCATGCGCCCAAATGTGGTGGCCACAAAACTGCGTCCATAACGCTTCACATACTCCGCAAACTTCTTGTGCAGATCTAAACATCATCGAGAATCATAATTAGGACGTAGTCACCATATCAGCAGTCAGCTTGATACTCACTGTCCGGCTGGAAACTGCGCATTTGCCAGACGCCTCCAATGACCGGAATGCGGGACACATTGGGCGCCAAATGCTGCAGCAGCTGGCGATGCTTGCGCTCCGTC
Organism: Drosophila antonietae; assembly: GCA_030914385.1. Classification (NCBI taxonomy): domain Eukaryota; kingdom Metazoa; phylum Arthropoda; class Insecta; order Diptera; family Drosophilidae; genus Drosophila; species Drosophila antonietae. The sequence goes on along the minus strand of JAUESO010000053.1, from coordinate 73,293 downwards.
CTGATAATTTGCAGCACAACGCGCAAGCAAACAACTAGCGAGAAAAACCACAACAATCCAAACAACATTGTTGTATATTCTGTAAACGATCAGAATAATATAGACTGGATGTGTACAAATACATATGGAGTAAAATTAAATTTGATAAACTACTTGATTTATAAAATGTGAAATGTAGTATTTTTTGTTATAACTAATATATATTTTTGATTTTATTTTATTAATATTTTTTGTTTTATTTTTATGTTATTAGCTTAGCAAATTTTCTAAATTTAAAGAATATATGAATAAAAAATATATATATTATAATTTTTATATTCTTATTTTTGTTATATTGAACATTTTGCTTAACTAGTTTTATGATGAGAAAAATATTTTATTCATAATTTTTTAATAAATACTTAATTTGTTTTTCTAAACCAGGTTTTTTTATATACATAAATATGCATTTTATACAAATATGCATATCTTTTTTTATATAACATATAGTTGTTTTTTTTTTTTTAACAAGTTTATTTTAAACAAGTTTCCATTTTCCAACACTCTCGCAGCACATCAACGGTAATTACGTATACGTTATTTCGTTGTATATAACTTTAGAATATTTAAATTGCACAGATATGTACATACATATGTATGTGTGCAGTTGCATATAGATGTTCACTTTGATATGTATAATTACTTCTTTGAGTTTTGTCAAATGCACGTTGCCAATGCAAATGACTATTTAAAAAGCCCGCACTTACCATATTAACAACTCCCCATTGAGTGTAAATACAAATTTGTACACATTTTGCATTATTGGACTTGCGGTCAAGTGTACTAAATATAATGATACTTTATCACGAAATACATACATATGCGTACAAACTGTTTTATAACAATGTCCCCAAAACTGTTTATGCCAGTATTCTATTAACCGACCATGTAATGCCCTGTGAAATATCAATTTGTTATGCCAAACAAAATAAAAAGCTTCGATTCTTCGTTATAATTATCGATAGGCATAAAAAAGTAGAAAACTACAGAAAATTTAAAATTATTTCAAGCATCGGTATATTTGTAAGCACTTCACATTAATTGTGACTAATTAAGCCAGAACTTGGCAACGATAAGCAATAAAAATGGCAACGATATATAATGAGATCGATAAACATACAAAATGAAAAAGCTTATTGAATATACAGTATATGGTCACTCTGCAATGCAGTAAATAATTCGTTTTATTTTGCTATGGCAAAGTAGAGAGCAAAACCCATTTTTTGAAAATGTTCTATGAAAAATAATGTTATTGCAAAAAAGTCAAGAGTACCCTATTATGCATGCTTAATCCGCGAGGGTATGCACGTTGAATGACTGAGATAGCGATAATCTGAGAGAACAAAAATAGCAGATGTTTGCCATATCAGCTGACGAAAACGTAAACACAAAAACAGTAGAACAAAAATAAATTGCAAATGCTCCAGATATTATAAATTGATTAGCCACTTGAGTTTACTGCATGCAAATATAACAGCTGTAATTATGATTAACTACTATTCCAGGCGAGGGCGCAAGCCCAGTTGCACGCCATTTATCGAGCGCAGGATAAGGCTGACCACGGGACGCGGCTGCGGCCCCAACGGCAGCAGCTCAAAGTGTTGCAGCACCTTGCTAACGGTGCACTTCATCTCGAGCATGGCGAACTTCTGACCAATGCAGTTACGCGGACCCGCCGAGAACGGCACATTTGCATAGGGATGCGGCACCGTGCGTGAATTGGACTGGTCAAATCGCTCGGGCCGAAACTCGTGCGGCGCCTCGAATTGGCGCGGATCACGTTGCAGCGCAAAGATGCCCACAAAGTAATCCGTACCGGCAGGAATGCGTTTGCCAACTGCAAGTTAAAGTCGTAACTAGATATATACATATATGTGCATGCATATATATCTCTTAGTTATATTACTAATATCTTACGTATCTCCACATCCTCTGTGAAGGTGCGCGCGATGATGGGCACCGATGGATACAGACGCAGAGACTCCTTGACCACACAATCCAAGTACTTGAGCTCGTTCAGATCCTGCAACCTTATCGGCCGCTGCCTATCCGTGCCGAGCACCTCGTTTATCTCGTTCAACAGGCGCCGCTGCACGTCCGCATGGCGTGAGATCTCATACAGGCAGAAGGAAATGGCGCTTGTGGTTGTGTCGTGACCCTCGAATATGAATGTGTCCACCTCTTCGCGTATATCTTCATCGCTTAACGGCGCTCCGTTTACCGTCGACTGCAGCAGCACATCAAGTAAAGCCATGCGACGTTTTTGGCCCAATTCATTGCAGTCCGTATCGGCTGTCTGGAACTGCTGCTGGGTCTTGACGAGTGCCTCACGTCGCTGCCTAATGATCGACTCGGTGAACTCGTGCATAATTTTAATCAACTCGTCCTGCTTCTTGGCCAGCTGTGGCTTCAGCAGGCGGAACAGCCATTCAATGCGCAGCCAAGGCTTTATGAAACGCTCCGCAATGAGTGTGGTCAATCTTAAAGAGATCAACAGCAAGTCTTAAGTCTTTAACCCAGGCAACAACTCGAAGCTTTACTCACTGCCACATTGCTTGGACATATGGTAAATCGGGATGCTTTTGTGCATGGATCTTGGTGCCCATGGAGGTTTCTAGGGATTACAATAGCATATAGATATATGTAGAAGAGATCTGTTCTGTTCAATTTACTGTCACATCATCCACCTGTTATAATGTCGAGTGCCATTAGACAGACGATGGGGATTACATCGATTGGCGTTCGACCATCGGCATGCGGCAGCAGCTGCTGCACCAGAATGCTGCTCTGCTGATCAAATATGTCCACGAACTGCTCGAGTATCTTGAAGTGAAATGTGGGCGTGATGATTTTGCGGCGCGTATGCCACTTGGAGCCCGTGCTCATCAGCAGGCCAGTGCCCAGCCAGGGTCGCAACAGATAATATGCACTTGTCTTGGTTATATGCCGCGGACTGCTCAATATGCTCTCCGCGTGCCGCGGATCCGCCGAGAAGATGATCAGCTGAGTAAATAACCAAATGCGATAGACGCCACCATATTTCTTGCAATTCCCCAAGGCAAAGTGCAAAAACTCTGCAAATAGAATGGGCGTAGCAGCAGAGGAGGATGACACAATCTGTACTTACGTTCGGCACCGATGCCGCGATAGATCAGCATGTTGCCCAGCAACGGCAATGGCCGAGGACCCCGCATATAGTGTAACATATCGTTGCGCCTCTTCTTGCTTAGATAATCCCACAGCAGTAGGCAGGGTATGCCAATCAGGAGCAGTGCCAGCCACACCATCTCGTTGCAAATGGCGAGTCATCAATGAATGAGCGCACAGGCAGCTGGATAAGAGCCAGAGCCCCTTCTCAGTTAGTCTTTAAGTTCAATCTATCGAGTCATACATGTATATATGCATATTCATTAGGGATCAAATGTGCAAGCCAGCGTGAACTATATATAACAACTTTGACCCCAAGGCTTGATTAGCTAGATCAAGCAGATCCAACTGCTTATATATATGTATGTATATATATCGTTAGAGAAGAGCATGCCAAATCGATTTGTATATGCCTATGTATGCTTGTATGCACGTTTCCTTCAATCAAAATTTCCCAGTTACATAACAATTCCTCGCGACAGTTTGACGAGCACTGAAGCAGCAAAAGTTTTGAAATCATTTTGAATGAATATTATATTCAAGAGAAAACTTCTTAGAGACTAAAGCCAAGCCCAGCTATGGTAGAGATATCTATGTATATATAGCTAAAGTAGATGTATATGAATAAAGCTAAGCTCAATCGATTTCCAGCGTCTTGAGGCTGTGCGTCAACGTGTTGCAATCCTTGTTGTTGTTGTTGTTGTTGTTGCTGGTCTTTTTGCACTTGTTTATCTGCCAGTTGGAGGGCTCCATCAAATAGTCACTGATAAGAGTTAAGCTATTAGTTCAACTATAGAATTTCAACTACAAGTTAGGTTTACCGTTGCTGCTGGAGCAGCTGCATCCATTGCTGCTTTAGCTGCGACATTTTGCCCGCCTCTCCGCCGTATTCCTCCGGCAGCATGGAGCGCGGAAAGTGCTTGTAGGGCGTGTCCGCATCGGGCAAATGAAAATGAATCACCTTGAAGACCTCGCTCTTGATGAACGGCTTGACGACGGTCAGCACCTTGTCCAGATAGGATGGACAGTTGAGCACATGAATCTCCTTGAGGCGCACCGGATGCGCCTCCTGTACGAATTTCATGTAGACGCGCAGCGAGCTGAGCACCGTCTTGGTCAGGTGGCGCAGCGAGTAGCCGGCCATGTCAAAGATGGGTATCTCGCCGTCGGATAAGCGGCTGTCCGTCTCCGTTGCGAAGCGGCAATCGGCGACCATAAAGAAGACCTTGATGCCGGCCGTAAAGTTGAACTGCCAATGCAAGTTACAAGTTTACCATGTGAACGGAATGGATTTACGACAGCGCTCACTGCTTACCTTGTCCGCATCGTGGTCAATCAGGCGATAAAATAGCAACTTGTTGTTCTCCGGCGTTAGCCCGGGCAGCGGCACCAGATCTCTGCAAGCGGCACACAAACCAGAATTAGCCACAGAGTGGTAAACCGGTTGCAATGGCTCCGTCAGCTAGAGATGGACGCGGCTAGTGATGAGCCTTGACGCATGAGTCAACAGGGGTTGCAGGAGAAGAGTTTTACGTGACACGGCACGACTCGAATTACACGTTGATCGAAGCTTTGTCATTACTTGAAAGAAACTATGAATTGATCGAAGCTTTGATACGAACTAATGGAAGCTTGATCAGTATTTAACAGGAACTTTGATACAACCTACAAGCTAATCGAATTCTTGACAGGCTGATTGCTCCTTAGTCACGAACTACACAATAATCGAGTCTTTAAATGGAGCTTTATCAATAACTGAAAAGAGCTACAAGTAGATTCTGGATTCTCTAGTAAATTAGGTAAATGATAATTTGTCAATACTTGTCAGGAGCTACAAGTCATTGAAGCGAGCTACAAATTGATAGAGATAACTACTAGTTAGTGGAAGAATTGACATGAGTTATATAAGCATAATGTAAGTATGGAAATGTATATAGGATTGTGATAGATAGACAGTGATAAGTTTCTATAGTAAAAATATAAAGTTGTATAATATATTATATATGTACATATATATAATATAAGAATAGTTGGGGTTTTCATACATATGCTTACTTATTTGCTGACTTGCATACACTATATATATGTTATATACACTACGTTACAACTTATTCGGGAGTAGATCTATGAATAACTAATTCCTTTAGACTATAAAACATGAATTTAACAAACAAAAAAATCCTACAGATAATACAAATATCTCTTTATCTATAGCTTTTCGTGCTTCGTGAGTCGTGTCTTGAATGCATTTGTCACGCGCCCATCTCTAGCATTGGTGGCCATGCACTTACGCGACTTGCAACAGCTGCTGGGAGCTGGCGTCCAATGGATCGCGTTCGATGAAGATTTGCGGATGCTTGTTGCGCATGGCATAGTTGAGCTGGAGCAGACGCTGAGCGGCAGCCACATCGCCGCGCGTCGTGTGCAGAAAGCGACGCAGCAATGTGGACGCTAATCAATATTACGTGGTAATTGCAGTTGCCACAAATGGGCGGGCAGCCCCAGCAAGCCACACCGAGGCAGCAGAGAGCGGCAGAACGAGACACGGAGAGAGAGAGAGAGAGAGAGAGAGAGAGAGAGAGAGAGAGAGAGAGAGAGAGAGAGAGAGAGAGAGAAGAAAAGGTGCAATTCAGTTGCGGTTAATGTGGTCGCCAGCGGGTTATGCAACTGGCTTTGTGCTGCAATTCAAGTTAGTTAACCCACAAAAGGAGTGATCTAATCGGCACTGACCGACTAGCAGATGCCCTGTATATAATCAAATTCTATAGGAAACCGTTGGGACATTTGCTCGAGTTGGAAAATCTATAAATTGATATTTATCGATTTTGTACACAGTTCCATATTAGAAATCCCAATTAGCTTTGAGTTTAATCAAAAATATATTTGCTTATAGGAATATTTTCCACATAATGAAATTCTTATTCAATTTTTGTTAGCCTCCTTTATCTTAAGTTTGGCAATTTGTCAAGCTGCTTTCGTATATATATGTGATCTGCCTTTGTCAAGCCTTCATACCCCATTCATGATGCATACATATTAATAGTCAAACGATCAAAATGATAGCCCAAGTCAGATGGAGGCACGACTCGTTGTTCATCTGAGCAAGTGCTAGGCTCTCATACCACCTGGACAGTGTTTACGTAATGCTGGGCAATCAAAAACTTCAATGTGATTATGTGTTCATTATGCTTAACGAGTTGCTAGATCTGTGTCTAGATATCCGGAGTACCTGAGTCGCATGGAATTGGCGTTTAATGGGAATAGCCCGAGAACTTTTGAATTGTTTAAAATTTTAATTACTATTATAATAATAGCTTTTAAGTGCAACAATTCTCGACATTTAACCAAGCATAAGATTTTGATTGAACTGAAAAGATTCTAAAGGTAGATCTAAGCGAGACCATATAAAAATAATTACGAACAGATAATGCGAATTTTCGACCAATTAAATAGTTCAAAGTTCAAGCTGTTCTTTAGATTAACTTAGCCCGTTTACAGTTGAAATATCTGAGATTGAAGGTGAACATGTTTCTCAAAGCCCATTCTAAGATTCTATTAGCAAATTATCTTTTCCACTTAACGCCTAATTAAAAACGGCGTTTCCTTTATTGATACAAGCTGAGCTTTAACTCAAAGTACTTGATAAAGTAGACATGTAATTAAATATGGTTTTTGTTCACGTACAAATTTTCCACTTTGTACTTCATTAAAAACTGTTTGTTTTTTTTTTCTTTCCACTCTATCGTTAATCAAATATTATTCAACTAACAAATTAAACTTTGAGTGGAAATCTTTTGGCAATAACTTTTGTTAGAAATAAATATTCCATTGTTCCTGAGATCATGTGCTTAATATACATATGTATATATACATGTATTTATTTGTATATATACATTTTATATTTGTTTGAGCGCAACTCAGCTTAAAATGCATTTTGGCCGTTAAACTCAAACTATCGATAAATTCGATCAGTTTTTAATCCTGCTCTTAGTTCTCTACTCCTTTTTGGGCCCTTTCTTTCACGACTTTTTCGTTCCATAACATACAAATATTGAGCGGCAGTTGCGGATGCCCCTTAATCAAATCTTGAAGCTCGGCCACACTCTGCGCCATCAGCTGTTCGTTATCCTTTATGTGCACCATTTCCAACACTGGCTCGAAAGAACAGCAAATTGAAACTTCAATTAACGACTTTCAAGCGAGAGAATATAAAAACCGCGTCTGTGCGCCGCTAATTCGCGACTGCAACTGATTTGTGTGTGAAGTTTTTCGGGCTACGCTGCTGCTGCTGCCGTTGTTGCCTGTGCTGCTCGCAAAGTCAAAACAAAAACAAAGAAACAAATGAAAATTTAGCCAAAGCATCGGATAGATGGACAGAGGAGTGTAAGTGGCATGTAAGTTTAGGTTAAGGCATTGCACTCGCTATGCGACTCAAGATCTACAGGCTGTCGCTGTCTCTCTCTTTCTCTCGTTCTGCCTGCCCTGCGCAGCCAGCATAATTGCATGTGTGTGTATCAGCACATGCGTGGCTTTGTGTATGTGCGTGAGAGAGATGACTCCCGCTGTGTCAATCTGTGTGTGTGTGTGTGCAGACGGCTAGGCTTTTCATGCGAATTTTTATTTTTGTCCGTTGTGCTATTTTCGTAACCCAATTCCAATTGTTTCATATGCGCTGGAAGGTCGATTGTGTGTGTGAGTGAGTGAGAGCGACTGTGTTCTATGAAGCGTGCATGTATGTACAGTGTATGTGTGTGTCCAGCGATCGTCTACAACTTCTTTTAATCACGTTGCTATGTAAAATCTGTTCACGTTTAAAATACCCTCTAATTATATTTACATTGGGTATGTTATTCAGCCAGTAAACTGTGCGGAAGCTAACAAATTTAACAGATACATATATTTTATGCATTAACTTATGTTAATAAAATAGCAAGTAAAATTTTTAAATTTTAATTGAAATACTACTCATATTAAAGTAGAGGGTAAGTAATTGCAAGTCAACTTGCATGTGTTTTTGTTTTAGTTTTCGGCGTTTTTATCGCGACATTGGCAAACAATTTTCGTATGCGCTCCACTTGCTATGCCCAACACTGCTGCCCCCTATTGTCTCGCTTCCACACCCTTCCCTCGCTGATTCCGGGGGCTTTACATACATGTGTACGTGTTTCGCAAGTTAAAGTATGCCACACAACAACAACAACACAGACACTGCTTGTATTAAAAGAGGTGAAAAAATGAAGAAACAGCACATCGACAACACCCAAGCAACAAAAGAGCTAGCAGCAGAGAGACAGAAACAATGATAACCGATAGTCTGTCCACAGCGACACTTATGCAGAATGCCTAACGAAAGCAAAAGCTACAACAACAACGAGAACAGTTATTCAGACGAATGGAGATAAGTGAACGCTCTTACATGCATTTTATATGCATACATACATACATATGTATGTATGTATGTATGCTATAAATAAAATAGATCTTGAAATATTATTTCAAATTATAATTATTATTATTAATATGACTTTATTAGCAATTATTAATAATATTGTTCGTAAAAACATAGTAGGAGTAGTTCTCTAGCTTAGCCAAGTGCAAGAGTATAGCTAAGCTACTCGCATGGCAAGCGTATTTGAGCGCTTTGAATTGAAGCTGAGAAGTTGCTTTGGGACATTTCCATACTTTTTAGCGTACTCGTATATTTAATGCAGTCGTAAAATGGACGCACGCAGCTTTAATAATAACAACAACAACAATAGTAAATACAAAAGACCCCGCACCTGACATCAAGCAAAATATTTTGTCTGTTGCTTTTATTGAAAACTGTTTGACCTTGGACAACACAAATACGCACACACACACACACACACACGCTCGATTTTTGTAACTTGAGAAAATTCGCTTTTGGAATTAACAAAAAGTGCGCCAAAAACAAACTCCGCTCAATGTGTTGGCCACAAATTTTAAGGCCAAGTCAAACAAGAAACAAAAAACAAGTAATTTTTAGAATCAGTAGCAAAAGTTAAGCAAATATTTCCTTTGCAACATGTTATTTGAATGAATCTCTAATTTAGCTGTAATACCTAAATATTGCATAAATTGTGTTTTTTTTTTTTTTTAAGAAAAGTGCCTGCGTCACTAACAATTTGCAATTTCGGAATTTATATGATGACAATTGTGGGTTACATTTTCATATGCATATGAATATTGTATGTATGTATGTATGTGTGTGTGCGTATGTGTGATTCTGTACTCATATGTGTTTAGATTGTGCAAACTTTGCATAATTTACTGGTGATTGCATAAATGTTGCAACTGGCCTGCAATCAAGTTAAATTAATGCAAATGTTTGTTTATCTTACAAATCAAAGTAGCGGCTAGAATCTGTTGTGGCAACTCATTTGGTTTGAGTTCAAAGTAGAAAATTGCATTAATCTGATGAGTATAAATTCTGTCTGCAGTTTTGCATACTAAATAAAATGCCTACTTTAACTAAATTTATTGTATTTAATAATGCTTAATTAATTCGCACATAAACTAAAACATCTATTTACATATTTAAAGGCGCGATATTATTTTTGAATGCATATGTCTTATAGCAAGCAGCTATGGTCCGCAATGATATATCGAGTGTGTAAAAACGGCGCTGCCGCTGCTCAACACTGTGAACAGCCGTAAGCTGTCAACTGTCAAGTACGCGCCATGTTTTTGCTCACGCACGCATTACTGTGGAAAGAAGAAGCACGTGCTGCAAGATTTGAGCAGCTAAACCAAAAGAAAACAAATTGAATTTGTTGCATGTAAAAGCAGCAAGAAGGCATTCAATTGCATCTTTAATTATAACCAAACGTCGGCGTTACAGGCCATAGGTAAATATTAAACAGCAAGGCAATAACAAACTTTGTTTGCAAAACACAGCGTGCAAAGAAGAAGCAGAACGCCGCGCTACAATAACAGCAAGCAGAGAGGGTGAAAAAAAAAACGGCGAAAATTGCAACCAGTCGCAACGACAGCGGCAGCGCAGACTCTCTATCGACGAGAGAGCGGCAATCGCTCCTCGCTAGTGGCAAATTGAATTGCAAATAACCAAAAAACAAAAACCGCGTGGTGCTTAGCTTGTTATTATTATTATTATTATTATTAATTTATTGTGATGGCATTTAAGCAGAGGATAAACGAGTAATGTGAAAATAGAAAAACATATTTGCAGAGTCTAGCATTGAGTGAAGTTGAAAAAAAAAAAACGGAAGCAAATTACGCGATGGTGCCCATTGGAGCCGTTCACACCGGCCATCCCGGCGTTGTGCATCAACAGCAGCAGCAGCAACAGCCAATGCCAACGGCGCCCACTGGACCCAACACGCTGCAGCCATCAGTGTCATCGACATCGACAAACACAACATCGAACAAGAGCTCGATGTCAGTCAAGCCGAATTACACGCTCAAATTTACACTTGCCGGTCATACCAAGGCCGTCTCCGCCGTAAAGTTCAGTCCTAACGGCGAATGGCTTGCCAGCTCGTGTAAGTTGTCGCTGACAATAATTGTGAATAATTTTGATTAACAGTTGGCTTTTGCAGCTGCCGATAAACTCATAAAGATCTGGGGCGCTTACGATGGCAAATTTGAGAAAACCATTTCTGGCCACAAGTTGGGCATTAGCGATGTGGCCTGGTCCTCCGATTCACGTCTTTTGGTCAGCGGCAGCGATGACAAAACGCTCAAAGTTTGGGAGCTGAGCACCGGCAAGAGCTTGAAGACGCTCAAGGGCCACAGCAATTATGTCTTCTGCTGTAACTTCAATCCACAGTCGAATCTGATTGTGTCAGGCAGCTTTGATGAGAGCGTACGCATTTGGGATGTGCGTACAGGCAAATGTCTGAAGACGTTGCCCGCTCACTCTGATCCCGTTTCGGCAGTGCATTTCAATCGGGATGGTTCGCTGATTGTCAGCTCCAGCTATGATGGTCTCTGCCGCATCTGGGACACGGCCAGCGGACAGTGCTTAAAGACGCTGATCGATGATGACAATCCACCCGTTAGCTTTGTCAAATTCTCGCCCAACGGCAAATACATTTTGGCCGCCACCCTCGACAACACACTCAAGCTGTGGGACTACTCCAAGGGCAAGTGCCTAAAGACCTACACAGGTCACAAGAACGAAAAGTATTGCATATTTGCCAATTTCTCTGTAACTGGCGGCAAGGTAAGCTAATTTGTGAACTCTTAATGCAATTTGATCATTCAACACAAGCTATTATCTGTTATCTGCGCAGTGGATTGTCAGTGGCAGCGAGGACAACATGGTCTACATATGGAATCTACAAAGCAAAGAGGTAGTACAAAAGCTGCAAGGACATACGGACACGGTCCTTTGCACCGCCTGCCATCCCACAGAAAATATCATTGCATCGGCCGCGTTGGAGAACGACAAGACCATCAAGCTCTGGAAGTCCGATACATAGAATGCGGACAGTGTCTTGCAGCAGCAACACACACACACAATCACACACATTTCTTTAATAATCTTATTTTAAAACTAATTATTTTTAATTGACCCTTTTTTTTTTAATATAAAAAAAAAAGTCATCTGAAAAACAGATTCAGCGAAAATGGAACATTCTAAGTTACAATTGCAATTAATTCATTGCAGTTATGTATATTTAAATATTTATTAGCTAATGTATTGGCCAGTTAAAAAACAAAAAAAAAAAAACGATGAAAATCCTTCATTTTTATATTTTAACCACAAAAAGAAATTATTTTTAAGTAAGAATCGACACACACATTCAACTCTCACACATTAAACAAAAAATAAAAGTTAATAAAAACAAATAAAAAAAGCGTGCAAGGAATGTAAACTTGAAATGAAAACAATTTAATTTTAATTCTAATTGTGTGCCCATCAATTTTAAGTGGGAGTTGAAATGTTTTAGAAACAAAAGCGAAAGAAGATATAAATACAACGAAATATATATTTTTAAAACTATACTTATACAGTTTACTCATGGTGTACGCATATTTGCAGGCCTTTAAATTTAAATCGTAATGAAATTGAAGTTTAAAATTCGTAATGCTACATCTGAAATGAAAATCAAGTTGAGTTTTATCAAAATTTTCTGTTTGACTGCGAATAACATGCTAATAATGAACAAAGTTTTGTAATCAATTGAAGTTTTTTTTTTTTTTACTTTTAAATTTTTTAAATAAGAACAAAAACTAAATAAAATTTCTATTTGTACTTTAAACAAAAATTAGTTGTGTTAATAAACACAGTCAGTGTTGCTAAGGCGCATTCACAACGATGCTGGCAGTGCGGTATCATCGATAACATTACCGATAACTTAAGCAGCGCTGTTGACCATCACCAATAAATAATTTCGTTTAAGTGCATTAGGCATTCATTTAATCCGTGTTTTGTGTTGTGTTTTATCCACATTTTTAATCAATATGGTAAGTTGGCACAGCTGCTCTTGCTATAAATTAAGCAGTAAAAAATTAGATTTTTTTAATTTGAAATTTATTGTTTTTCTCTCTCATTATTTACAGGCAGCATACACCGAGGATCAGTTGGCTGGTGAGTATGCGTATGCGTGTGTGTGTGTGTGTGAGTGTTGTGGAATGCGTGTGTAAGTGGGTGTTGCTTTGGAAATGGGCGCAGAAGTTCAAAGTGCCAACTCAAAGCTTGGCCAGCAGCGAAAACGGCAAAAAAAAAAAACACACAAAACAGCACATAAGTATTAATGTATACGTTGTCAACATGTCTCTTTGTGTCTGAGTATGCCAGCGTATGCATGTGTGTGTGCGTGTGTGTGTTACACATCTTCATATGCGGCGCATGAATCATTGATAAAATAAACACACATAAAGCGGCCAACGAAAGCAGCCATACGATCGCGTCAATGACTCACACAACGAACGCGCAAAGCAATAACGATTTACAGTTAAATGATGGCAGCTTGAAGAAGGATTTGATTGACTGACAGATTGGCTGAGTGGGTTGACTGGGCCGACTGTCTTGCCAGGACAACGGCGCAAACTGTCTCGAGCTCGTCTCAGCGGCGACTGCAATAGCTGCCACTGCAGCTGCCGTCGCTTGCATTGAACGCTGCTTGAGATATAGACAAGAACCAAAAACGAACGAGCGAACGAAAAACAAACATTCAACTTTTGGCCATATCCATGTTGGCCATGCTGGCTGCCATTTACGGCGTCTTTTGTGGGTCAACACTCGCCACACGCCACTTGGCCCTGGCCACGCCCCCCGCCGCACCGCTCGCCAATGGTTTTTTTTACTTTACGCAACAAGCTGTTAAAATTTTTCGCTCTTCTGATAACTTAATCAAAATCGACTCAATTGCTGTCGGATGGCGATAAGTTGTTGTTGTTGTTGTCGTTGCCGTTGCCGTTGCTGTTGCTGCAGTGACGTCAGCTGACCGCATTGCACGTATTGATTTACCTGAACGCCAAGCACGACGCATCGCTGCTGTTGTCGCCGCTCAACGATTGCCTAAAATGGACAAAATTCTGTTGTTGTTTTTAATGCCATTTTTGGCCGGCTAACAACAGCAACAACAGAACCAAAAAATAAACAAATAACAAAAAATGAGCAAACATTGAGCTGTGGCAGAACGAATGGCAAATGCTCTAGCAGAGATATCAATATTGAAATATAAATATATAAATCTTTGACTAAAGCATCTGCACTTCAGACAAAATCTTTGCCAGAGTCAACCAACTGTTGCAGCATATGACGACTATATCTTTTGCTGCTCTAGAATCTATTAAATACTTAGCTAGGCTGCTAAACAAGAATGAGTTGGAATCCATCTATAACTGATCAAAGATTGAGTCTCTAACTTCTGCATATGTGTGGCACACTTGAAGATCTCGCTAAAGCATCCTGTGGAAAGGGTATCAATGAGCACAGCTACAGCTAATCTCTGCTGCTGCAGGCGCATGCTGCTGCGCAATCTGTTGCAGCAACGACTCAGTAGCAGGCAGTGCAGCCAGGCAAACAGTTGAGATACTTTTCATTAATTGTGCTTCAATATCTCTAAAGAGCATCATGTACTATTACACGGCACACGTGAAGCCCACCTTTACCACTCTCGAAGGTTGCAAATATACATAACTATATACATATAAAACCATCTATATATATAAATATCAGCATTTAATCAACATTTACATTCTTGCCCTTGCAGAGTTCCAGGAGGCATTCAATTTGTTCGATAATCGTGGCGATGGCAAGATTCAGCTGAGCCAGGTGGGCGAATGCTTGCGAGCCTTGGGCCAGAATCCCACCGAATCGGATGTGAAAAAGTGCACGCATCAGCTGAAACCGGACGAACGGATCTCGTTCGAGGTCTTTCTGCCCATCTATCAGGCCATATCGAAGGCGCGCTCTGGCGACACAGCCGATGATTTCATTGAGGGCTTGCGTCACTTCGATAAGGATGCCAGCGGCTATATATCGTCCGCTGAGCTGCGTCATCTGTTGACCACGCTCGGCGAGAAGCTAACCGACGAGGAGGTTGAACAGCTGCTGGCCAACATGGAGGATCAGCAGGGTAACATCAACTATGAGGAGTTTGTGCGCATGGTGATGAGCGGCTAAGCCACAGCAGCACGAAGCCCAAGAAGAGTAGAAGAGGAAAGAAAGACATCAACAATAACAACAAGAAGATGAAAAATGAAAGATGAAAGAGAAGTAGAGTAGGAACACTCACCTGCCATGTTAGCTAGCCGTTCATTCCGCCAAAAATCCAATTCCAAGATTCCAAGTTAAATTCTCTTCTTAGCCACATATATTTGTATAATTTTTGTATATTGCATTTCGCGGCAAATTGATATAATTCCATATAAAACAACAACAACAACAACGACATCAAAGAGACGACCTAGACACATAGCATACAAAACTAACCATTGTTTGAAGCAGGGTAAAGCAAATCCTCGGAGAGGTCGCATCGTATTATACTAAATTGTTCGAGTTTCTAATTCAAAGCTTATCTTTATTTCTTTACACATACATAAGTACATGCAATACACACACACACACACAAACATCCGTATTGAAACTCAAGTCTTTAACGAGTATCGTAACAAGTATTGCTTTATTAATGATTTTGAAAACTATGTATATATATAGACCCATATATATATACATATATATTTATATCAGAGAGAGAAGCGTATAATTGAACTTAATGCGCATTTCAAATTTTTACATGTTTTATTTTTTTTAATAATTTAATAATATATATTTAATAATTGAAACGAATGAAAGTAGATCTTTTTACAAAAGAAACGTACTTAAAGTTATTAAAAAACATATGAAACATACAAACACCTGTATTATTCTTAATTTCTTAATGTTTTTCAAAGAACCATTCAAAGCGCAGTGCTGTAGCATTGAAGTTCTGCGGGCTTAGTCACTTCTAAGTGCAAGAAACAGCTGAAACAATTAATAATACGCTTCGATTTAAATTGATTGCAGTGATGAGTGTATTGAGGAAATGACAACACATTTATGGTTTGCTATTGTGAGTAATTGAAAATGATGTCTGTTAAAAAAGATTTAGTTAATGGATGTAATTCCCCAATGGCCAGTCAGCCGCTTAGTGTAGTTGCAGTATTTTAATGGTATTTTTTCATTCGCCATTTGGCGGTCACACTGCTCGAGTCTGAGTATAGAAATAAACAAAAGCAGATATGTTGCATTCAATTTAAGCTTTATGGATCTGAAGCAGTTAACTGGTTTTCCTTAATTAGCGCCTAGCGTTGTTTTATTTTATTTTAGTTGCACTTTCCTTTTAAGCCATGTCGAAAACAGCTGGCGTAGTGGCCACTTTGGCCGGAGGTGGCGAACCAAGTTCGCCAGTGCAAAAGGTTTGGAAGCCCGAATGTGAGTAACAAGTTATTGTATCTATGCAATTTCTTGATTGTGTACACTCGTTTGTAGTGTATAAAATACAGCTGGACGCACCAGCACCGCATCCTGTGCGCTGCCAGCGCACCTTACCTCTACCGCCAGCCAACAGCACCGCCGAAGCCGTCGAGGCGGTGCGTCTCTATGGCAGCGAGTATCATGGCGTGATGGGACACCTGGAGGCGGAGCAGCTGCTGGCAAATGCCCCCGATGGAAGCTACCTAGTGCGACGGAGCCCCAAAACGGACGGCTACTATACGCTGAGCGTGCGCTTCAACAAGCGCTGCAAACACTTCAAGGTCTTCCACAAGCCGGGCAGCGGTCACCATTTGCGCGAGCAGGACAAACATTATGAGACAGTGCACGAGATGGTCGCCGATGGCTTGATCAACTTCCATATGCAGCTGCATGCCAGCCTCATTTTACAGCAGATCAATCAGCAAACCAAAAACTGTTATCAGCAGAGTCCATACATGACTCTGAATCGTCGCAAGCTGCGTGCCCTTTCCAATGAGCTGGGCAAATCAGCGAGTGTAGACACATCCGATGCTCCAGGAGCTTTAGTTCCCTCAATTCAAGACGGAGAGCTACAGCCACAGCAGGACCAGCAGCAGCATCAGCAACAACAACAGCTACAGCAGCAGCAGCAGTTGCCCCAACAGGATCCCATGCCGCTTGTCTATGAGAAGCCGCACAACTTCAAGGTGCACACGTTCAAGGGTCTGAACTGGTGCGAGTTCTGTGCCAACTTTCTGTGGGGCTTCACGGCGCAGGGCGTCAAATGCGATGCATGCGGCTTCATGGCGCACAACAAATGCTCAGAGCTAGTGCCTCCCAAATGTGTGCCGGATCTGAAGTGCATACGGGGTGTTTTTGGCACCGATCTAACCACCATGGTGCAGCTGCATCAGTGCAACATTCCGTTCGTGGTGCGACGCTGTGTGGAGGAGGTAGAAGCCCGTGGCATGCTGCAAGAGGGCATCTATCGCGTCTCTGGCTTTGCCGACGAGATCGATGCACTTAAGCTGGCACTGGATCGGGATGGCGAGAAGACGGACATGTCTGAGGGCGCGTATGGTAATATCAATGTCATTGCGGGCACCTTGAAGCTCTATCTACGCCTCCTGCCCGTGCCGCTGATCACGTTTCAGGCGTATCCCAGCTTCATGGCTGCAGGCCGTAAGTAGCTAGAGATTGAAGAGTAGTCCAGGTGCTATAATAACTCTAATGTCTCTTTCCACAGGCAATGCCTCGCCTGCGGAGCAGCTGCAGCTTATGGCGGAGGCAGTGCGTCGTCTGCCGCCGGCGCATTTCAATTGCCTGCAATATATGTTGGAGCATCTGAAGCGGTAAATGGAATACTGTTCCACTGTCCATCGACATTTTATATCCATGTTTATCTTTGCAGTGTCGCATCGCATTATGCCGTCAACAAGATGAATGAGCACAATTTGGCAACGGTATTTGCGCCCACACTGATTGCCACGCCCCAGCATATGACGAATCTCACGGAGGAGATCTTCATGCTCTCCTCGCTGATTACGCACTGCGAGAAAATCTTTGCGCACAGCTCGAGAAAGCAATAAGCCGCATCTCGCTCTATCACTCTCGCTGTCTCTGTCTTATCCATAACTCAGTCCATCTCTGTCTGATTGGAATCCTTAATTAGTATTAATATTTTAGCCAAGCGTTTATTTATTTGTGGAAAAACGAAAACGAACATTTTGCCGCATCCTCGATGCAATCACCAAAAATCTAGACTCTAAATAGAATTATACAAACACTATATATACATATATTAACAAGCCTTGCACACATATATACATATACATATATATTTGTCTATATGTAGAGCATACCAAACGATACTATTTATACTTTGGAATTAGCATTGAGTGTTGTAAGGATTAACGTACGAATTTATCAGCAAAATCTTATGGAAATATATTTTCAAATCTGTTTAGGCCAATAAAACGCTATCAGAAATGAAATATTTAGATTTATACGATATGATATTTATATTTATATGATATGTTAGCCATAAGTTTCGATCAATGAAAATCAAATTTTTAAACCTAACTCATCAGAGTTTCTATTGTAGCTATAGATGATTATTCCGAATTGACAAAGGAAATGCAACGAGTATCTAACTCGAATTCGAATTCGAAATCGAATTAAATTTCAATTTCTTATGTTCTTCAAATGTTTAAACTGAACTTTAAAAAATTATATTTATCTGAGATTTATTGAAGTTTGGCGCAATTTAATAAACTAAGAATAGCACATACCCGAATTCGAAATCGAATTTAAGTTCGAAATCGCATACAAATTGAAATGAAGTTATTTTGAAGCTTGTTTAAGCCGCCGAAGGAAATTCGAATTCGACTTTGAATAAAATCGACGAATTAATATTCAAAGTTCAAAGAAGTTCAAAGTACATTATTCGATATCGAATTCGAACTAGAAATTTTCATAGAAATTAAAGTTGAGTTATTATTATATTCAAGATTGTTTTATTGAATCTTTCTTTAATTTAACAATATTCCAATTCGAACATCATAGTAATCATATTATAAATAATTTAAATTCGAACTCGACTTGAAATTGAAATCTAAAATTTCACTTTCAGTTCAAATTGTAATTCAGATATTTTGCATCTAGTCGGCCTCGACTCGACGAACTGGTCGAGGTGTCAACAGCAGTTGAGCTTCGAGACTCATTCTACTTTTTTGAGGTATCAAAATTTTTCCAAAATTTGTAATTAAAAATTTTTAAAGTAAAACCACAAAAATCAAAGAAAAATACAAATGAAATCCACACAAAGAAGAACCAAATACCAAAAACATGAAAAAAACGCCATGGAAAGCAACATTAGGAAACGAAGGCAAGGCAACAGCATCAAAGTTGATCCGTCAGAGAAATTAAGAGATAAGTTCTTGCTTGATGCGAAGAACTCGTCATTATGTCCCTACACAGAGGAGCCTGTAGGCCAAAGCTTGACTGGGGCTGCGATTGCGCGGGCAACTGTGTTGGCGGATGCGGCTGCCTTTGCCATTGCCGCAGCCACGATGGCCTTTGAGGGTGGTTTTGGAGAGCCTTTACTTTGTCGCGTTAAGCCGCCCAAGGTCAACCATTTCTTTACCTGTGCCGAGCTGATGGCCAAGCTGCCGCACGTGGCGAAAATGTGGGAAACATTTAAGCTGTTCGTGCGAGCGGATGGCGGCCGATCCATCGACATCCTGAAGGTGTCCGACTGCCTGCACGCGATGGGCATCAATTTCGAGGAGGAGAAAATGAAGGCGTGCCTGGTGCAGCGTATGCTGCGCTTTAAAAAGACGAAGCCGCACACACGCGTCACCTTTGAGTTCGTCCTGGCTATCTACTGTGAGCTGGCGGGCAAAAATGACGTGCCTAGCTCCTCGGTGATGATCAATGGCCTGAGCTGCTGTGACGTCAGTGGCAGCGGCGTGATGCCCTATGAACAGCTGCACCGCATCCTGACCACCGTGGGCGAACGACTCAACGAGTCGGAGGCACACGCCCTGCTCGACACCATGAAAGATGATAACGGCAATGTCAACTATGTGGCCCTCATGGAGGCCATGTTCACAGCGGAGAGCGAGGCGGCTGAGAAGCTGCATCAGTCGCGCAAATATCTGGCAGCATTGGGCTCAGGCGCCGACTTCATAAACATGCAGCGGCGAGACGAATTCATACGGGCGGTGCGCATGCTCGATGATCGCGAGACGGGCTTTGTGCTGGCCGAGGATATGCTGGCTGTGCTCAATCGAACCGGTGAATCACTTAGCATGCTTGAACTGGGCTTGCTCACGACTGGCATGACCAATGAAAAGAAGATGATCGATTACCGTCGCTTCCTGCGTTACATCATGAACGAGACTGAATGAAAGAGAGAAAGAGAGTGGGAGAGCGACTACTGAAGCTACTGGCGTATGGATATGTATTGTGGCTGCTTTCCATTCCATTGATTTCGGCTATACGATTCTTTTTAACGATTTACAAACATATACATATATCTATATATAAATATACATATTATATTAAGGGAACTCAGCAGTACACATTCTCTGCTGCGAAAATACCCGACACAAGGCGCGAGCATAGGTCGTCTTTCACATTTAATTCGTCCATTAAAGAGAATACTGCTTGATATTTATTGTCTGTGTTTTGATTTCGCTACATAAGCATGTACATATGTACAAATATTTATTTTATTTTCAATTTTAGCGTAATTCGTGGTGCAGCCCAACAAAAGCTGTCTGCTATAGCACCTGCACCTCTGCCACACTGGCGCCATCTAGCTGTCAAGACAGTCACGTATAACAGCTAAACGCGCTGCCAAATGCTTTAAAACCTCGTCTGGCAGCACTGGCTGTAACGGTTTTTTTCTGCCAGCCAAACAATTTTCATTAACGGTCATTCTGTCATATGGGAAAACTCACAAGGAAAATGCTTTTGTGCGGTTAATGCGTTTATTAAAAAATATTACATTTCTGACACTTAGCAGCTAAACGAAACTTACCTAAATATATCATATCATATATGGATTACACTTGACAATAATTGATTTCTTTTTGTTTTGATTAGGTATGACGAATAAATAGCTTACATCTAGGAAAAAAAAATGGCTGCTTATATATATATGTATATATTTATATATATTTTTGGATTGATTTGCTTTTTTGTGGAGCTAAAAATGCTGTTGAAAGCGATCTGGCAGCGCTGCTGTTGCTGCCGCATGTCAGACATTTTCGCTGTGGGCGTGGCTGCTAGCGCCGCCCACAGATGTAAGCTCCATTTTGATGGGCGCCACAGCCGTTGCCACCGTTTGCTGTAGCTGCAGCATTTGATAAGCGCTGCCGCTGCTGCTGCTGTTGTTGTTGTTGTTGTTGTTGCTGCTGCTAATGCTGCGCTCCTTGAGCATATCACACTGTGCCTGCGCCTGGGCCTGAGCAAAGCTGCGCACCTGCAGAAAGAGTCCGCCGTTGTTGAGCAGCCGCGCCTGATGCTCCTGCGCCTTGGCGCGCAAACAGGCAATCGAGTTGTTTCTGAGTGACGGAATAGGCATTTGAGTTAAGAGATTGGAGAGTGGAGAGTGGAGAAATTGCAGCTTACCTAAATGCATCCGGATCATGATCCATGAGCGCAGCAGCCGCAGCTGCTGCCGACAAATGATGTGCATGCAATTGCTGCTGCTGCTGCTGCTGTTGTTGCTGCTGTTGCTGTTGTTGCTGTTGCTGTGCTGCTGCTGCAGCTGCTGCTACGGCTGTGTTCATTATCAAATGGAAATCCTTGCTAGAGGCAGCGGCGCCAGCGCCTGCTGCATTTGCTGCATCCAGCAGCGGATGATAACTGGGCGTGGCAACGGCATAAAGCTGTGCGGGCGGCGGCGGCGGCGGCTGCTGCTGCTGTTGAAGCAACTGTTGCTGTTGCTGCTGCTGCTGCAGTTGCTGTTGGTGCTGCGCCTGCTGCTGCTGTGAGGGCGATGGCGAGCTGAGCTCTATGTGCGGCGAGCCGGAGCTGTTGGTGGTAGCGCCCGTGGGCGTGGTTGCCGCCGATGAGGCAGCCGCATAGCCGCTGCTGCCATGCGGCGTCGTTGACATGGGCGGCGCAGTGGAGGCGTTGGTCGGACAGCTACTGGGCGCCGGACTGACCACGTTCAGTGACTCTGTCGATGAGCTGAGCGCACGCGAATGCGAACGCAATTCATCCGAGTGCACGGACTTTGAGCCGGCTGAATCTTCATGATCGCTGACGCCGGAGTCGTCTTTCAGCGTGGATTGTGCTTCAATTGATTTGCGATGCATGCCTGCAAGAGAGGCACAGAGATGGAGAGAGAAAGTGAGAGAGAGTGCGTGTTGGGCATGAAAGCTTTATGAGCTTTCATTTCAAGGAGTTCTTTTCTAGTTCAGGGAAGCCTAAAAGCTGTCGAGGTTCAATGTTAATAGAACTAGTTCATTGAGAGCTTTAAGTCTCCAAGTGATCAATCAAGAGCTGTCAAAGCAAGCTCCAAATATAAATGAAGCTTTGCCACAGCTGAAATGAAAGCTCTTTACTATCAGAAGTAGACTCGCAGCAGCTAAACAGACTCAACAGATGTTTCGAGTATCGCTTATGCAGCATATGGATGAGAGCTGACTCTGGCTAGGTCCAGGGCTAATCCCTTGTGGAATACGCTGTGAATATTATTATCTGATCAGCGCTAGGCTGTCAGCATTTTGAGCATATTAACTGGTTGGCCTCTCATCAATTGCCAACTAATTTGACATACACACACTTAATTAAAAAGAAAAACGGAAAATGGAAAATGAAAGGGCAAAGTGGGTAGGCAAATAGAATAACCTCAAAGCTGAGCTGTTAAGCCACTTAAGGCGCGGCCCGGTCTCGTTGCTACTTCGGAATTAATTTGCGAAACACCCAAAGCATTATCAGAGCTAAGGGTTGTCCAAGGGGGGAGGTGGGAGCGGCAGCGGGTTCGGTGGACGAGGGCAACGGCACAAGTGCCAATAAAACCTGCAGTTCTCACAATGCGTATAGATAAACGATAAATGCCAAATTAAAGCAGCAAACCCGACCCCAACTCCAACCACAACCCCAACCCTACGCCTAGATCGACGCACCCTTGGCGTATGCATTTTGCATTTATTAAGCGATTATTAACAAATAAAAGGCCAAAACGCAAGTCAAACCAATGCCAACCACCGACAAGCACTTGTTAAAGGGCGCCTGACTAACAGCTACCCGCTACCCCCCCGCCCGTCTGTCAGCCCTCTGCCAACCCTCTACCCACGCTCGGTGTGCGCCTCGCTAATCCGCAAAGTCATTTCGAGGCAGTCAAAGAAATGCGCGCAACATATGACGACAAATAAAGGGCCGCAGATGAAGTGGGACGGGGCACTTGGGTTGAGGACATAAAGATGCGTCCTGGCTGGCAGGACATGCACGCCAAATATGCTCACAATTCCGATTGAAGGACATCTGAAGTTCAGCGTTACGTATATCTCATTTTATAATCCCCGAGCTGCTGCCCTTTGTCTCGCTCAAAATTCAATTAAGTCCGTCCGTCAACTAATCCACTGAGAGGAGGCATAGAGAGGGGCCAGGATGTTTAGCTGGGAGGATAAGGGCGCATTCAGACTTGTTTAGTTAAGATAGTTCGATATGATTGTTGCATTTACATTTCTGTTCCATACCTAGTAGCCAGGGCGCCACCGCATCATTGTCCTTGGCCGACTTGAGTATCGTCTCTGGCAATGGCAGCGAGTGCCGCACCATAGCCCCATATAGACCATACTCGGCCATTATTGTACTGCCGCCCCAGACCTTTTCGGTTTTGCGCCATTTGGCGCGACGATTCTGGAACCAAACCTGCAAAAATCAATAGAAAATTTCAAGGTGTTATATATAATATAATTAGATATAAATATATTCAGATTACAACTAGATTAGGAACTTTTCTATTTCGATTGATTGGAAATAAAACAGATTCAAAATTGATGAGATGAAAACTTTCTTTTAGGTATTACAGTAATGCTCTTAGGCGAAGCCTAAGCCTAATCTAAATTTGTATTATATTTTCATATAATATCTGAACCAATATGAGTTGGACTCTTGCATTTTGAAGGAAGTAACTATGGGGAGTACCCAACCATATACAATTATTTGGATGGGAAGGAAGTCAAAAGGAAATGGGATAGGTTATCGAAAGGAAATAATAAACTCTCAAGCTGCATACGGAAAGATACGATTGCCTTTATACTGGATAGACAGATAGATAGACATATGAACGAGATAATAATAAATATCAATTAAGGCATATCATCTAGGCACAAATCAGAATACGGCTCAAGGGAATTGGCTTAGTTTAGAGTCCGTTATACGAGGGATTCACATAATGACTCTAGGACTCTCTCTCTCTCTCTCTCTCTCTGACTGGCTAGGACTCTAATGTAAGCTAGATCATTTGTAGACATGTAAATATACATAGCCTAAGCTCTCGCTTAAAATGAAGCACACTTCACATACCCTGTATATAGTTCTCTAATACCCATTATTTCTGAGAGACTGACTCAAGTGGGCATTAGATGATAACTGGATTTAAGTAAATGTTTCTAAGGTGAATTTGAAGCTGCTACCAGGTTCCCAGTTGCTATGTTAACTAGTGTTAAATATCGGGTCTGGTAATAGCGTTGCCATATGGCGTAGGCTACGCTTTGATGCCATTTGAACCCTTTGGTCACTGGCCGTTTGGCGCCTCCGTAGGTTGCAGCTGTTGCTAAATGCAATGCAAATTGCGAATTATTAAATAAAAAACTCGTTGAAATTGAAAAAATGTAAATGGAATCTATTCGAAATGCTAATACACGCTCGGACCGTGAAGGCGCTGAGAGAGAGAGAGACAGAGAGGGAGAGACAGAGAACATACACACACATAATAGCAAACAATATACATATTCGCATATAAGTGACCAAATTAGATTATCTTCCGAAACATTAAACCGATTTTCATGCAGAGCCTGACAATAATAATAAGAAAACATTAAATGTTGATCACAGAAGGGCGACAACAACAACTGTCACAATAAAAGGATTTGCCACACGCAAACACACGCACTCTCCCGCTCTCCCGCTCTCCCCCTCTCTTGCTGTCTCCCTTTTTTTATATACATACATATGTATATGTATATGCAGAGTCAAAGCAAAGGATTTAACTTTGACTTAGCAACCCTCACAGGAAGTCAGGCCAAACCCTCTCCCCTCCCCTCGCTCGCTCGCAGTGTACCCAAAAAGAAGTCATCATTTTTCTGGTCCATCAAATCGTTTAGTTCTGCTATTAGTCATGTGCGAGACGCAGTAAGTGAGGGGGAGCTGGGGGATTGCCCAAGAGATTGCCCAGTAAAGTGAAATCGACGCGACAGAAGTGGCTCGCAAGTGGAGGAAAGCAAAATGAAAATTTATAATAAAAAGCAAAATATGCAAAATAGGTTGGCATTCAGGCAGCGGGCAGCGGGCAGGAGGCAGCGGGCAGGAGGCACTGAACGAGCCGCAGCCAGTGTTGGTAAAGGCTGCGAAAGCAATGTGGCGACATTTTTGCTGAAATTCTTTTTGGCAAGAGCCAAAGACAAGGCGTAATGTATAGGGGAAAAAGAAAAAGAATGAAACCAGAGACGGGCACGAAAACTGAGCGATTGAACAAATCGCAACAAGGGGCAAAGACCAAAGAGTGGAGAGGGGAGGGGTTGAGGTGCTGAGGGTGGCGTCAGCCACTGTAAACGAAGATAAAGTGGTTTGGCTCTCGCTGCTGCTGCCGGCAGCTTGGCCAGCTAGATGCCTACGCATTCGTACTATATAAGGAAATGTCCATATATATATATATGTATATATGAATCTCATGATTTATTGAGGTGTGCATGGATCGAGGGGGGTGGGAGGTTGGGTTAGGTTCTTTACAACTGACAACTTGGCTCATATTTTTGGGCATTTGAGAAATTGGCAGCGCCTAGCGAATGGCTGGCAGCCACTCAGTGCGCTTCGTTGCAGCCCAGTAAATTTTAGTGGCTAAAGCAGTTCGCCATTTTGGCCAACTGCCTGGATTGTGAGTGGTGTGGAACGAAACGGAATGGAATTGCAGACTAAATGTGCTGTCGAAGTGCGACGGCACTCAGTGTACTCATTAATGGAACGATGTGGAATGGAACAGTGCATCAACTGAGATTCAAGATTGCAACTACCAGACGCAAGCTCTCTTGTGTAGGCTATATGAGGTTATATTTCTGGCAGTGAAACGAAATGGAATGAAACAGCTTTAGTTGCTGTCCCTTGCGCTTCGTACATGAATACAAATTTTCAAAAATATTTCAATTGCTGCAAAGAAAATTGAAGAGCAACTGCTGTCTAACAAGCATTATTTACAGGGTATTAGCCAATCTACTACTCCCGTCATAATTGTTGTTGGCGAGCTGCGCGTAAAAGTGCCTTCAGCCTCCTGCTTATGAGAATTGGATCGATGGCGTTCGAGCTGGATGCGATTATCACTTGCATATCAGCGAAACGAAACGGAATGGAACGGCCTAGCTGGACCTGGCATGGGCCATTGCTCAGGTGTAAGCTGCCAACTACTGATAAATTAATTTACACACACAGAGAGAGGAAGATGGAGAGAGAGAGAGAGAGAGAGGGAGGGAGACACACATGCAGCACGAGCTGCACTTAAGAGTTTTTGGGGCGTGGCAGCTGGGCAGCGCACAAAAGCCTTGCCTCAGCCTCTGCCATTGCCTTCGCCTTGAATTGGGACCCCAACTCGGGGCGAACGAAATCAAATTAATCCGGTTTGTTATTTCATCATGCAACGTCAACGTCATCATCATCAGTTGCAACAACAGACAAAAGGCGCAGCAGCAGCAGCAGCAGCAGCAGCAGCAGCAACAATTTGCAATAATAAATAGCAAGAGCAGCAGCAGCAGCACACACACACATACACACACACACACACACAGTGTCATGTAAACAAACGTCTGCCAAAGGAGCGGAAAATTTCATTAACAAGGTACACAAGCAACAACAACCAATTTGCTGCTGCTGCTGCTGCTGCTGCTGCTGCTGCTGCTACTGTGTTGCCTGCATCCGTGCTGGCCATGTCACCAAAAGCTCCTAGGCATGCCCCCCCCCTCCCCCTCCCCATCCGCTTTAGCGTCCCTCCATCACCATCTGTGCCCCTGCTTCGTTACAAGCTGCTGCGAGCACTGATAATTTAATCAACTCTCATTGAATTATATCATTTTGCAATTTGGCGCTGCTGCAGCCATGCAGCATGCGACAAGCAATGCCATGCCCAACACCTAGCCCCAGCCTCTACTCCCCTCCCCCCCATCGCCATTTGGCCAACGTTCATTTCCATGCAAATTCAATTCTCATTATGATAGCAGCCAACGAGCTGTCGTCCCTCATTCGAGCGTCCATTTTGAGTGCGGAAATCAAAATAGGAAATGCCATAAATTTGCCCCAAAACGGAAACTCGTTGCCTATGCCTTAATGTGAGTGAGAGAGAGAGAGACGGAGAGAGAGAGAGAGACGGAGAGAGAGCGAGAGAGAGAGAGTTGGGGCTTGCTTTGTAGCTTGCTATGCCTATTCGCTTTTTTTTTTTTTAGGCTCCCCAAGTTGACTTTGTGTAAGCAATCCAACTGGAATCCAACTGAATGCCAACTAGATTCTTACGGCACACAAAATAAGGCTGCCTAAGATGTAGTTGGAATGTGTTTGAAGAGCGCTTCTAGTTTACTTTAAGCCAGAGCTGCTTGATTAATTAATGTGAATACAATTACTGCTTGATAAATATTTATAAAATACTTCAATAAAGAAATACAGAATATATAATACAACAAAAAGTATTTATTATTCGAAATTTAAGCACATTTCCCATTTTCTTCAGTATTTGGCTTTATTATAAGATTAGAGATCGTTGTAGTTAGTCTACAGTTTGCAGTAGAAGACAAATTGAATCGAATCTATGTAGTGCTCCCTCACGTGCCCAATGGCCAGGAGCATCCTGCTGAGTGCTTCAAAGTGGCTTCATAAGTCTTGGAGATTTTGCTTTAGTATTATTATTATTTTTTTTTTTACATTTTCTTCATATATAGCTGAAACTATTTATGCAATATTCATTATTTCATTTCTTATTTTATTATTTCTTTTTCTTTATCAATATCTTTTATATTTATTAAAAATTGCCCTTGTTAAATTTACCCTCGCTGAAATTATTTAAATGAAGCTCTTATTATTTTTTAAATTTATGCATTATTATTATTTACATTTTTCCTCTTGTTTAGTTTGTCCTGCTTCATTTGCTTAAAAAACAAAACTCTTTCAGCTCGTTTTCTTTTCATATCTATCTTTCATTCATATCTCAACCTTTTTTGCATTCTATTTTTTTCTCATTTTATATATAAATTCTCCACTCCAACTATAAAAAACAAAAATAAAAATTAAAGCACACACTAATATTTAACTAATATTTAATTCATATTTAATTTAAAGTAAGTAAATAAATAACAATAATACATTTCAAACACTCTTTCAATGAATTATTCTGTTAAAGTTTCTTCTTCACTTTCGTATGCATTTGCATTGCCACCTGGCGGCCGCTAAGTGAACTATGAATCCGTAATATTTACAAATGATTCAAAAAATGATTTCGATTTTGTAACTAAATATGCATTGCACGCACTAAATGTTGCAGTTTTATTTTACAATTATTTCATTTTCATGCGTGCAAATAATTTGATATGCCATTAAATAAACGAAATGCAAACTCCCTCTCTCTCTCTCTCTCTCTCTCTCTTTCTCTCTCTCACTCTGGCTAGCTGGTTAGGCAGTTAGATGAGTTTAATATAGATAACAGCTTTGGCTAAATGATTACTTGACCATATGCCACACCCACCGCCCACAGAAATACGTCGAGAATCACGATGTCAATTTGCTGATTGAAAATTTATTATTATTGAACTTTGCTTGGCCAACGCTCACTTTTATGGCCTGCAACGTTCCGAAACGCCCCATTTTATTCCGGCCCGGGTCGTCTCGGACTGAGCTCAAGGCCAGCTTTACGCTGGGTCTCGAGCCTTGGCCGAATTGCTCAAGTGCCCGCCAGGCAGGACAGACTAGCGTGTGGATGCGCTTCACTAGCCACTGACTACTGACCACTCACTGCTGACTGCTGACTGCTGCCCACTGCCACGCCCACTTGTCTGAGGGCAAATGCATTTGATTTATTGAATCAATGCTCAAAGGGACGCGTGCTCCACGCATTAAATAGAACGCCATTCAGATGTCGATTAGTTGAGATACAATGGATCTTCGTAAATGCAAATTGAATGGGATCACAAAGAGCTTTCATATCGTAAAGCTCGTTCAGTGTTTGAAAAAAAGCGTTAATGGTGATTAATTGTGCCTAATAATGCTTTATGAGAGCTTCAAGCCTTTATGCGTCAAAGTGTTTGAATCAGACTAGAAAGAAAATACAAGAAGCTTTGCCCAAGTTTTAATGTCTCTACTGAAATCAGCTTTAAGCTCGTTCAAAACTTTTCCAACTAGAACTAATTCTCTTATTGGAATGTTAAGCTTTGCAAATTAATCTCGCTTCATGTTCAAATCTCACATTGGCTTCAGCAAGCTTTAAAGCTGATTAGAGTCTGAATTTGCCTTGCACAAATTTGAAAAAAGTCTGAAGCAATAACTTAAAGCTCTCTGCTGGCTTTAACTGATTACCACAAGCTTTTTCTAGATGACGATCGCAGCTTAAAGCTGTTTTGTCATTTAATAATAAATATGCTATATCAAAGCTCGCTCGCTGGAATAATCTTATGATTAATGCTCTGATGCTCGTAGAAACTTGAAGCAATTCATATTGAGCTGAAAACTCTTCAAACTTCAATGTGAAACCAATTTGAAACGAACACTTGGTCGACTGCACTTGGACAAAGGTCAGTTTCAATTGGAGGCGGATGGGCAGAGGACTGGTGGCAGGAGGCAGCAAGCAGGAGGCAGGAGGCAGGAGGCAGAGGACTGACGGCAGGTAGCTCAAACTGTGGCTCATAATTAAAATATTGGTAACCAATCAAAGATTTTCAATGGGCCTGCCCTCTGGGCACAGTGCAAATATTTGCGCACTCGTGCTGCAAAATTGTGCAAATTGCATGCAGCATGCCCCATGCAGCAGGTGCACGGCAGGTGGACGGACGCTCTCTCTGTGTGTGTGTGTGTGTTTGGTTCTTTTCAGGTGACATGTGCAGCGCATTGCATTCGATTGCAAGCGACAGCCTGCTCTCCCTTGCTCTCTCTCTCTCTCGCTCTCTCTGTGTGGGGATTTGGCCTGGCTTTCAGCTTGTGTGGCATGCGGCTTTTATTGGTTTACTTCATCAACTCGACAGGCAGCCAGCCAGCCATAGGAGTCCGTCCGCTCTGTTCCTCAGTCAAGCATTTGAAGCGTGTGGAAATTTCATAACGACAACGTGCAGCCCCTCCTCCCACTCTCCTCCCCTCCCCCTCCACACCATCTGTCCCTTCTCCATTGCACTGTTCTAGAGCCAAACCGTTCCACTATATATGCAATATTCAATTGACATTCAGCCAAAGCATTTCGCGGCATTTTTTTACCATATCTCTCGCGCTATCTCTCTCCCTCACTCTGCCTCTCTTTGCCTCTCTCTGCCTCTCTTTCTCCACACCCGCTCACGCACAATGCAGTTGGAACTTCAATTTCAACTTTCATATGAGTTTAACGTTCGCGAGTTTTTATTTTTTTTTTTATTTTTTTCGTTTTTGTTGTTCCATCAGTGGGATTTCTTTTTTAACTCGTCTTCTTTGTTTTTATTTTTTAGCCCAACCCCTTTTGCAGCTTTGCGCTTACAAAATATAGATGCAATAATTGTCTGGCTTCATTTATGGCAATACGTTTTTTATCAAGGAAATCCTATATGCATATATGGATCTCTCTGATCCCGAGAACTGTGAGAGCTAAAGGCTTAATTTGTATATGAATGCGTGAATAGGTTACGAACTGCTCTTATTGGAAATGTCCTATATAGATAGACACATAAAACATATCTTATATGATAATTCCTGCAAGAGCTTATCAATCATCCTGAAGTAAGAGTTGAGTTCTTAAAGGTTGTAAAGAACAATTTTGGTATAATCAGGGTTTAACGAAGTATGTAAATTATTAAAACAGTTCCGTTTCATTTCTTTCCAATTTTAAACTGAATTCGTATTACAGGGTATATACTAGTCGTATTCGTAATAGCTCTAATTATAGACTTGGATAAATGCAATCGGAATCGCTTGACTTTGGACGTTGCGACTCTGTATATAGAACAAGCAACGAGTTCAACTAGTTTTCTATATAGACTATAGACTGGAATCGGGCTGGCGATATTAATGACCTTTGTTTGACATTGCCACTGACATTGCCATTGCCATTGCCATTGCCATTGCCATTGCCATTGGACTATTAATTACAATTTGAAATGATATTTTAAATGCATCATGATTAATGAATGCTTGCAATTTTCTAATTACGAGGCCTAAGGCAAAGCAAAGCAAAGTAAACTGAAGTGAAGTTAAGTGAAGTAAAGCAGTGTAAAGTGAAGCAGACTCGAGGGATTGAGGGATTGAGGGGTTGAGGGGGTTGTTTCAGCGGAGGGTTACAATCGAGCTGAGACACAGAACTTTACAAATTCAATGATGCTAAATGAGGCTTCAGCTCGTTTGTTCTCGCGCTAGCTAAGTAATTTAATTTACTAAAATGCATTAACAATTAACAATTCACAATTAACAATTACCAGAGAGCAATACGTGAATCGTATTTGACAATGATTAGATCATTGGACCTTGACATCATGGATATGGCCACTTGCCAGAGACTTTGGCTCGGGCTCGAGCTGAGATTCTATTTAATAATGCTTTAATTGGCGTTCAATTGGAATTCGATTCGGAGTGATCGATATCGATTTCAATAGATGTAACAGTATATTTGATATCGATAACTAATAAGTATCGATAGCTAAGTCTAACTATAAGACATAGCTTGAATTATGATTAGACTAGCTAAGGGTAAGGTCACAGAGATAGTTCCTGAGATTCCCTTTACGATAGCCCATCGACAATTATGAATTATTCTAGATTTTCCATGTATTTATTGATTTTTTTGACTAGCTTATGTATCATATATTCTCTATCATATCTCACTCTCTCTCTCTCTCTCTATATATATATACTTTGACTGCTAAGTTGTATGACTAAGCACCCTCAACTGAGGCAAGGCCACTAAGCTCAGCCATGCATTTGGCTTTGTTGGCCACATGCTTTCACAGCTGGAGACGCATTGCCAATTGTCATTATGCGTAGTCCATGTCAGACTTATAGAGAGCATTGTCTATGGCAGGGCAGGTCGTTTGGTTGATCTGGTTTCTCTGTTGAGTAGTTAACAACAAATTGGCAAGTGCAGGAGCGTCGCTCGTTGCCGCGTGTCAACACAGCAGGTTGTAGCCAGACACACACACACACCAACACACACACACCAACACACACTTACACTCATAGATAGCTAGTTCAACTACCCAACTCAGGCTTTGGTGAGAACTGTTGCAATTTGTTTAAGTTTCTGCTTTGTGGTGCTCAAGCAAAGGGTTGCTCTCAAACTCATTCAGCCAAGGGGATTACAGGGTGTACACACGCATAGCCCATACCCCATACCCTATACCCATGCCTATGCCCATTCCCGTGCGCTAGCTTGGTCTTTAGTTTGTTTATGATTAACGTGCGCTAATTTCATTCATTTCGCACTCGTCCCAGCTCCTTGGGGACCAGGCGCGCACACTTATGCTTATTGGATTGAGCGAGCACTGGGTAGGTAGGTCGTCTGGGTAGGTTTTTGGCCTTGCTATCTATTTATTTGAATTTCACACGAGCCGCAACCACAAATGCCCCGGACAGTGCGCCGAGCGGCATCGCTGATTGTTGTTGACTTCGAGGTGTCAAAATACAGAGGACGAGCGTCGTTCGACCTTCGGTCAAATTATTCGATTATTGCCGGCAAATATAATGAACGGGCCACGGGTCTATCATGCTTTGGCTGCCATTTCGACGGCTGTGGATGCCAACAACTAATAATCTTATTAGAATTAATGATGGAATTTCCAATTTGCGCAGCGACAGGCGCCAAGGCAGGCCTCGGCACGCTGGCGATTTAATGTTAATAAGTTCTAAATGCCAATAATGCCGAGTGCCCTATGAAGAAGAAGAAGCGGACCCTTGCGGTCCGGCTCTGGCAAAATAGAAATTCCAGAGGCGAACGTGCACCAATGCCAAAAGCGAATCGAGTTGCCATGCATAGCAGCCTGACACAGATTGCGAGGGCGCTGCCAATGGCGACGACCAGTGGGGCACGATCCCGCCCAGAATCAATTAAGGCTCGGCCAGTTCCCTCCTCCTCCCACACGCTGTGTCTGGGTGAGATTTTTGCCAAGTGCAAGATTTGCCACAACAAAGTGAAGCATTTGTATTGGAGTAGCTGTTAGTTAGGACAGTTGACAGCTGACAGTGTTGGCAAATGTTTTCGTATACCCTGTAAACAGCAAGAAGAAAAGTTAAGGAAATTGCATGCCATATGCGAAGTTTGTTTGATGCATGTAAAAGTCTGAATCGAGATTTAATTAGTATTCAATTTGCAGTGTTTATAAATGCTATACAAATTATAGAGCAGATCCCTATCGCCAGCAAATATGAAATGAAGTAAATATTCTAAGCCACAATATACAGTGCGAATGGCTTAAAGATATATATAGACCAAGAGGGAGTCATATAAAGGAATAGCGATTCGAATTAATAAACAGATTATAGTGTCTACGATTCCTTCCTCGCTCTCCCTCTCTCTGCCTCTCTGTCCCTCTCTTTCTCTCTCTTTACTGCTCATTTCACATATATTTCTTATACATATTCATATGCTGTGACTCTTCACAGTCAATCACATTCGTGATTCACTAATTCATCGCCCAACAAGTGACTCCGTTGTGCATTTAAATACCAAATGCCCATCAAAGCGATTATATATTGAGGTATTATTTATTAAGAGCTCGTCGGCTTTCGGATTTGAGTGCTGAATGGCCGATTGACCCAACAATTGAAGTCACAGCTGCAGGTGCGTGTCATTGACAGCAATTCACAGTAACAACAACAACAATATCGAGTGTTGTCACTGCGTTGTCATCATCATTTTCATTGATGGTAAACCAATCATTTTTCAATTATATTCACCGCTGGATACAAATTGTCTGATTTACGTCTACCTCTCTTCATCCCTCTCTCTCTCTCTATCTCCTTCTCTCGCTGTGCATGTGCGTGTTTCTGTGCCAAGCGCCTTGCCACGCCCACCCACTGTACGCCCATGCGCCTCCTAACCGCCAAAGTTAACGTCAATTCAAGAGTTGAGCGCACGAAATCGTTTTCTTCATCTGAGTTGGACTTTAACCGATTCTCGTTTTATTGGTTATCTGGCTGAAGTGTTGAAGTTTGTAACATCTAGTTTAGTGATTCGATTTATCTCTATATAATCAACTAAACGAAGTTGATATAGTGAATTGGCGAGATAGATGATCAAGCTAGTTTATGGGATTCGATTAAATTCTTTACTCGACTTGACTTGATTGTTTGGGAAGGGAAGAATTTAAACAGAAATAGACAAAATAGGACAGAGAGAGAGAGAAAGAGAGAGAGAGAGAGAGAGAGAGAGAGAGAGGGGAGAGAGAAAGAGAGGAAATACGAGATGAGTGAGAGTAATAGAGATGGAGAAAGAGACAAAGACAGAGATTGAGACAGTCAGGCAGATGGATAACGCAAGAAAAAGGAAATAGCGAATGAAAGAAACAGATTTAGAGAGTATGAAAAACACGTTGAGAGAGAAAGAGAGAGAGAGAGAGAGGGAAACAAGGAGAATAAAAGGAAGTAGAGAGAAAGCAAGGGAGACTAGCTCGCTCGCTCTCTGTTTTTATTTGAAATTCTCTCTCTCAATCTATAGACACAGAGTGATAGAGGACGGAATGAACACACATAGAGAGAGAGAGAGGTAAAATTAGAAATAACAAGAAAAAGATAATAAGGAGAGAGAAAAGATAGAAAGAGAAATAGATATAGATATACTCTGTATCTCTGCTATATATTAGAATATCTCATAAGCATTATATCGTTTGTAATCGATAAATATCGATTGCAAAGCAGTTGTTTCGAAGGTTATGCAAATAAACTCCAATCTGTGCGCACAGAAAGATGATCAAGCCAGGCGCTAATTACAGTGTATGTGCTAGTCGTGCACTCTGTGCTCTCTGCCTTATTTGTATTTTGTCGCTGACTGCTTTGCTCGCATTTCGTTCTGTTTTTCTTTTTTTTTTTTTTTTGCTTAAGCGCGACAAAACCAATTGAAGTGTCAAACGCAGCCAGAGAGACGACGCCGCGTGGCGCCACGCCCACAAATTGCAACAGTTGGATAAAGTGCACAACTTGAGTTGAGTTTTATTTTCCACTGTCTCTTACCTCTCCCTCTCCCTCTCCCTCCCGCTCTCCCTCCCTCTCACTCTCTCGATTTCTGTTCACGTCTGTCGCATGCTGAGCGCTTGTGTGTGTGTGTGGCACATTATCAGACCATAATTCGCTGACAATTCTTCAATTAACGGGCGCCAGGTAGCGCGTCGCCTCTGACAAGGCTCATTGCGCGTTCTGCGGCATGCCTGGCACACGCCACGCCCCCAGCGTGCTCGTGGGAGGGCTGAACGCCCACTTGAACAAACACCGCCGCAACACAACCACTTTGCAATGTTTTCTAATCTATAAAATTAATTTTGTCAAAATCTTGTCGAGTGTTTTGTTTGGTCTGCAGCACAGCCTCCGCCCCAGACCCAGACTCAGCCCCAGCCCCGCCCCCATTTCGTACTGTAAAGTGTCCTCCCCCAACTGCATCTCCATCTCCAGCAGCATCTGCTGCTCCCTGGGGTATTCGGCTTACAAATTGTAAAATATCTTTTCACTCAGCTTTTTTTTTAGCTACACATTTTGTTGTTTGGCTCGGCTGCTTTTCTATTTGTTACTCTCCAGCCTCTGCCTCTCCGCCTTCTCTCTCCTTCCTGCCCTGTGTCTTTGCTTTTACTAATCAGCAGTTTGCAAAGCCAACGCGAGTCGTGGCATCTTTTGCCTTTGAGTCCCTGTTGCAAATTAGCGTGAAATGCGATTTATAATGTCAATTGTGTGTGGCTAGGCATGGACTTAACGCAACTTGCCCATAATTGAGAAATATGCTCTAAATAAGCGCTCACACCCACTCACACACACACACACACACACACATGCATTCGCATTCGTAGAGATGAAAGTGCAGCTTAGCTAAAATTGGTTGAGTTTAAAGACTTTGCGCTTGGCTGAGCGTCGGCCTTTGGCTTAGGTTTAGTCTTTTCATCAGCTTGCTCATCAGCTCAGCTTTGTCAACAGCTTTCTGAACAGCTTGCTCTACAATCTTTTCATCAGCCTATGATTAGTCTTCCTCTAAGTTTGCTTCTCATTCCTCTAATCAACTTATTATTGGACTGTTTCTAGCTTCAGTTTCTTATTAAGTTCTTTCTGGAGTTTTTCATAGACTCTCTCTGTGCTTCTCATTCCGACTAGTTGATCATTAGTCTGCTTCTAGTTTTCTCATCAGCTGCATCTGCAGATGAGATCATCAGGCTATTCATTAGCTTTTCATCTACTTCTCATCATCATTATCATAGCTTTTTTCATTACTTATGCTAGCAGTCTTAGCATTGGCTGTTTTCTTCGCTCTTCGCTTCAGCTTTTTCCATCAGTCCGCTATTAACTCTTCATTATCCATATGCCATTAGCCTCTCATTAGTCTGCGTCTGATTTCTTATGATTATACGTTCACCTAACTAGCTTCCGCAAAAGCTTCCTCAGCACAAAATTCAAAAGCTTTTCATCAGTCCCTCATCAGCCCCTCATCAGCAGTCTTGCCAACTTCTTTCTCTGCATCAGCCCCTCATTAGCCCCTCATCAGTCCCTCATCAGCTCCTCATCAGCTCCTCATCAGCTCCTAATCAGCTCCTCATCAGCAGTCTTGCCAACTTCTGACTCATCAGCTTCTTCATCATCTTCTTCATCATCTTCCTCATCAGCTTCTTCATCATCTTCCTCATCAGCGCTCTCATCTCCATCTCAGTCACATCGATCAACTGTGCCAGACAACTGAAATGGCCTGGCCAGTGGCATGCCAACGCCAACGCCAACACCCCCACTCCCTATCCATCTGTCCTCCTTCCTTGACACTTGCCACGCCCCTTGTGTCCCTTGTGGGACTACATCACTTAGTGCTTGTGCCATCAATCAAAGTACAGCTCAGGCTCGAAACTATTTGCACTAATTGCATAACACGCAGTTTCGCCTAATTTTCAGACCAATTCCTCCCCTCTACGGCGCCAACAGCAGACAATGTCTCTACGCTCCTGCTGCCCGACCAGGTGCGTCGAACCCCTTTAACAACAACAATGAAAATGTCAAAAAGTTGTCATTGTTGTTGTTGTTTGCTGTTGTTGTTTTTCTAATAAATGGAAAACAGTTTTCGCCGAACGTTCGACCGGAAGGAAATTCGTTAGCTGCAGCTAAACAAAAAAAAAGGCTAAATAAATGGCTTAATGAAATACGGCTGACTGCTGAGTTTGCTTAATGATATTATTAATAAGAATAATAGAAATGATGATGATGATGATGATGATGATGATGACTTTTCCATAATGAGAATTTTGCGAGTGTTGGCAAAGATTTTCAATTCAAGACCTTCAGAGACTCTCAGGGATATTAATAAAGAAATTCAGAATATTGTTATATCGAATAAAGCTATTATAATATTACTAGCAAAAAAATTATGAGACATCCCAAAGACTATCTTCAAATCAGATTTGAAGATTTTCTTACTTAAGAGTTCAAATACTTTCAGCTAATAATACATATTTATATATGTAATTCCATATATTAAACCTGTATTCTAACTGCCGTTAGTTCTTACCCAATAGCTATAAATGGTTACACAATCGAGCACCATAAACGGCCGACTCCACAGTGCATTCAACTTGGTGGCGAACTTGAGAGTCAAATCGCACGACAGCAAATCGAATAAAAGACAAAAAAACTAAGCTAAGGCAACTTTAAGATGCTGTGAGTGCACAGCAAATACCCTGTAATCAAGAAGAAGAATGTCAGCAGAAATTTAATGAAAATTTATATATGCTACAAGATACCCTAGATAAGAACTAGAAGTAGCTCTGCTGCAAATCGATATATATCGATTAATTGTAAGCTAATACTGATCACGCCCATAGCAAGACAGTTTTCCAAGTGCTACAAACACATGTGCAGTGTCATCATAGCCGCTGTCTGACCCACTTTTAATGAGCATTAAAACAACAATCGATAGTCGTGTGTGGGAGGGAAGAGGCAGAGACAGAGAGCGAGAGCGAGAGGGGAGAGAGCGGTGCTACACTTGCGGGTGGTTCACTGACTCTCGATTCGGATGATTCCGATGATAAGTCTAATTTAGCGACTATTTCAAATTTTGGTTAATTTGCAATTGCCTTTCACTTTTTTTTTTCTTTTTCTTTTTTTGCAACGGGCGGGTGCTGGAGCTGTGTCTATAGCTATGGCAGTGGGTTTGGGGGTATTTCAAAATTCAATTAAAAAAGTGTAAAAAAAAAGAAGGTGTTATTATATTTTCACGCCTCGTCTGCAGTGGAAAAATCAACAAGCAGCTCAGCTGCGATTCATCCACAAACTATGAAAAAAAATTAAGTCGGGGACTACAATGGGAGCTTGAGGTCGAGCGGGCTGGAAGTGTGCGCAGCAAAACGTCAACGACTCCGAAACCCGACGAATTATTTGCAGAATCATCAAATTAAAGGTTTGATGTTGATTTCAACAAGCGCAGCTGGAAGGGGAACCGGAGAGAGGGCATGAGCTGAGGGAGGGGAGAGCGGTACAGGCGACGCGTCGGTGGTTAGGGGCAGGTGAAGCTCATCTAAAAAATATGGAACTGGAGTTGGAGTTGCTGTTGGAGTTGGATTTGTAGATGGGACAGCAAAATGCATGCAAGAGAGACACAGAGAGAGAGAGAGAGAGAGAGAGAGAGAGAGAGAGAGAATGAGAGAGAGAGGGGGCGAGCGAGAAAAAAGTGCCTAGTCATGAGCGCCCAACGCATTGCAGCAGCTATATAAAATATCCACTTCCCTCGACAGCCCCTCGACCCGCGCTCTAGGCCCCTCGTCCTACGGCAGCCGGCGAGTGTCTGTATAATTTTCGTTCGTTCTCTCGAATTGGCTGTCATAAGTTTTGAGTAGAAAATTGGTGTGCAACACAGGCAACAACAACAACAACAACAACAACAACAAGCTTAAACCACAAAATGCTGCGATAAACAAAATGTTGCTTGTTGTTGCTGCAGCACTTGTCAAGTGAAGTAGTTGCAGATAGAGAGGGATAGAGAGATAGAGAGAGAGAGAGAGAGAGAGAGAGGCGGGAGCAAAAGGATTTCTTGATTGCGATAATGAGTTATACTTAATTTCCAAAAAGCAAATCTTACGCAGCGACACAACAATTGAAACAGCAGCCACTCGACCAGAGCTGATCTAGAGTTGAGAATGTGAGTGAGAAGGCATCAGGTAGAGCCAGGTACGGTGCTGATCCTAAGATACAGGCAGACAGAGCGGGGCAGAGAACGGGAGAGAGGGAAAGAGAGAGAGAGAGCAGTGCATGCCAATGGAGCAGACTCTTGGTGTAGTCTCAATGTGAACTTGACCTGACTAGCAGATATCCTATAAGCATTTAAATAGATTTGCTATCTATTGATACTTGAAGGAGAGAATCTATCGTAGAGGAAAATAAATCATATATTATTACTAAAATTCAAGTATTTCAAATGTTATTCATTAAAATCTCTGAATTGATGTGCTGAAAAATGGATGAAGAGACGGATGGAGAGAGAGAGAGAGAGAAAGAAAAAGAGAGAATAAAGTACAAAAGAAATAACTTGAAGAATCCAGAGAGAAATGTGAAAAGAGAGAGAGAGAGAGAGAGAGAGGGGGAAATAGAGATCGAACTTGAACCATAGAAGTAGAGACTGAGAGAGAAAAAGTCAACGAGAGAGGGAGTAATAGAAGAGAGCTGCAGGCAGAAATGGAGACTCATAGAGAAACAAATTGAGTCGTAGAGACAGAGAATATACAGAGAGACCCAGAGAAGAACTTAGAAATCGTAAGCAGAGTCAAGCTTAACAAGTCTAATTTAACTTGTGCAAAGTTCTCCTTGAACGAGTGTTCACTGTAACTCGCCGCACAAATGCGATATTTAAATAGAGCTGCGCTCGGATTGGGCCGATTGGGTCTTCGGCCTAATTGTTGGCCTCAACAGCACGTCAGCTCAGAGGCAGAGGCAGAGGCAGAGAGAGGCGGCTCAATTGGTTAATTGGTCAGCGGCACAGGAAATCTATTCATCCATCTATCTAGGTGGCTACCAAAAGTCGAATGACTAATTTTTCGGTTGTCCAAACACTCGCAGCTTCTCAGCTTTCAGCTGCTTCTCACACACTCGACTCGAGCGATACAGAAATGTGTAACAATAATAACAATGTATGTGTGTCTGTGTGTGTGAGTCTCTTGTTGTGGGTGTTGAAAATTGATTATGGATTTTCGCTGGCTGCATTTTCCCAAGCAACACGAAGATCGGTCGGCATTCGAGCGATAATATTTATCGAGTAAATAACGTGAATAAAGCATATGAAGTGTATGAAGTGAATAAAGCGTTCGTCGGTTTGATTTGTCATGCGATAATTACGCTTTTCAAAATTCGATAATAGGCCTCATTCACTCAACCACCAATCGATGTTGCCCGCTACCGCTCTACCTCCCCACCTCCCCACCTCCCTACCTCCCTTCCTGCTTCAGCTCTCTTTCGGGCATGAATCGATCTACACAGCTGATGACGATTATTCCGTGGATAATGATGATGATGACAGCACTTTGCACATGCTTCGAGAGCAGCTTGTTAGCGACTGCTCTAATTGTTTGATGAGTTTTGATTTGCTTTCAATCCACAGCGACAACAACAACAACAACAACAGCAACAATACTTGGCAAATGTGTTTTAACAATTTCCAAAATTATTATTTTTTAGTTGAGTCAATTGTGGGCGAGGTAATTTGAAAAAAAAAATCACAGCAACAGCAACAATGTTTCATATTCTCAATAAAATTGTCGAGTGAGCCAAAATTGTTATCGATAAACTTGCATCGCATGGCTATCATATATATATTTTCAAGCAATCTATAAGCGAGTTAGAAATTAACTTTATATGTAGAGTCTGGTGATCAAACGTAGCCTAATTCACTATAATCAAAGTTATCGATATTTATCGATGTTTGTCAGTTAGTTTTTATCGCTGGCACGAATGTTTTAAGAAATAACATCTATCAGTTAAATATATAGTTTTTTGATTAAGTTTGATTTATAATGTATCGATACAGGAACTATCGATATCGCTATGATTTTTATAAATATCAAAAGGATTGCAGCTCAGTTTTGATATAAATAGCTTTACAATTCTTATAGCTCTTTCCTTCCCTGCTCTATTATCGATAATTATGTTTATCGATATGTCTGGCTCATTAAACGCTTCGATTGCTGTTTGCATTTCATTTCCGATTAATTGATAATAACTTCAACGGCTGCTTTCACATGAACGCCCAAGTACACTTCAATGGCCACTAACGGTAGGCACTATACCACCAACCCTTCCCCCCCCCCCCCCCCCCCCCCCCCCCCTGCTCCACACACATTATCAAGCCGGCTAGCTAAATACATTTTGGCCATCAGCTGAAGCGTTAAGTCCTTAACAAGCTACTTTCCCACTTCAAAGCGTCAGCAGAGAAAAAAAATGAAAACAGCGTCGAAAATATTTGTTGAGCTGATGAATTTTGCCCGATGTGAACTAAATGAGTTTGTCGCTGCTCTCTGTGCTCATTTTGTGCTAATAAGTCTACAGCAACAGCAACAAACGTGTTTCCCGAGCTGCCTCTACTCTAACCCCAACTCCAACTCCAACTCCAACTGCTCTTTGTCAAATAATTTTTTGTAATGCGCAAAAAATCATTATCTTTGTGGCAAACAAAATGAGGCGAAGGTCACGTTTCAGCGCTGTGGGTGGCAAACGCACAGGCACGCTCAGGCACCCAGATATACGCTCTCTCTATATATATATACATATATTGTAGTATAAACCCTCTCGATATAAACGCACCAAATTAATAACAAAACAAGCCATCCAGCTATCGCCCACTCTCCCCACAATGGCAGCGCTAACAGTCGGATAATTGCGACAATGTTGCTGCACTTACACGTGTCATCATCATCATCATCATCGTCATCGTCATCGTCAACCAGATCATCATCATTATTATCATTGCCTTGGCAGTTAGCTGCCTCATCAGCAACACTTGCCCGCACAAACACTTGCAACCCTTAGACGCTGCCCAACCCGCAAACAAAGCAAAACCCTAAAACCCTAAACGCAACCCAGAGACTCAACCCTGGCTGCTTAGTCAAACCGCACACACACACACACACAGTCGCACACACACACACACACGCATACTCATTGTTGCCATTGACTTTTACATGTGTTCCCAGACCAGAAAAACAACTCCCAGTCCATTTGCTGCCTCTTGAAATGTTGTTGTTGCTGCTGTTGTTATTATTGTTTATTATAGGGTATTAGATAGCTTAACGAGCATATGAAAAGATTCGTATGCAAATATTTATAGCGGCTGCAATCGAAGCCAAATTCTATTTGACATTTGAGCTCAATTTGCTAGCATAATTACATTTCGATTCTTACAAAAATATACAATAGAAAAAAAGGTGAATATAAATAAATAAATAAATATACAAAAATGTCTAAATATTTTTAAATTAAAAAAAATTATAAAAAAAGACTGCATAAAAAATATAGAAATAAATTTGTAAGCAATTAAAATAAAAATAATATTTATTTATTTTATTAAAAAAATTAAAAACAAAACAAGAAGGCTCTAGTCAAGACGGCTCGACTACGAGATACCCTGAACCCTGCAAAAAAGTGATGCTCTTCTTCTTTACGCACGCTCTTTTCGCGCGCTCTGCTAACCGGGGTGGTGGGCTGAACTTTGGACGCTGGAGTTATCTCCATTTCTAGATGGATGTTCCTTACGAAATGAAATCAGAGTAGATTAAGAGTATCCAAATGTATCTATTTACCAAATTGCAAGTCTCTAGTATTTGAAATGTGTTTTTTTTTTTTTTTTTAAAGCGAAGGGGGC
This sequence comes from Drosophila antonietae, assembly GCA_030914385.1. Taxonomy (NCBI): domain Eukaryota; kingdom Metazoa; phylum Arthropoda; class Insecta; order Diptera; family Drosophilidae; genus Drosophila; species Drosophila antonietae. The sequence continues at coordinate 30,223 of JAUESO010000053.1, read as the reverse complement.
GTGACATGCAACATCTGAAAATCTATCTACATAATCTGCGTATCCATCATATCTATCTAAATAAACAAATTTGAGTTCGATTTTTATCGATAGTTTGGAAATGGGATGAGTTATCGAAAAAAAAAATAAATAAATAAACTCGTACTGCTTAACTAACATACGAGTGTTCATGTGAAATTTCAGCTCTCTAGCTTTTGTAGTTTCCGAAAAAAACCGAAGTAAATCTCTTGTACAGTTTACAAGCTTCTGACTTAAGAGAAAAGTGAGCATACATATATACTTAATATTAATTATGTATATGTGATAAATTCACATATTATAGAAGTCTACACTGCCTAGATATTCCGAATTCTACAGTCAGACATTCCAGGGAAGAACAAAAGCAATTGAGCTGTTATGCTGAAATTCATATACGAACAAGACAAATTATTCCATATTATATCACGCTTAACTACGAAATATAGAAGTCAGATTATACAGTTTAGTATGCTCTTTTAATAGGTATATATATGGAATCAAATATATTTGAATTAGTAACCTATTTTGGAGCAGCTTTCAATTGTTAAGCACTTTCCAATTGGAAGTGTAATACCAATTGGAAGTTGAGCCACCCACTTGCAGTCGCATTTCCGTTGCATTTCTTCTACGCTTCTTCTTCTTTTTAGGTTTTCCTGTGAATTTTGAAGTATGGAGAATTAAATAGCACTTACGACGAGGTCTATTAACACGCTGCCCGGGTTGACAACCCACATCGAAAGGAGACGAAGGGAACGTGCGTAGGTAACACAATACGAGAGGCAGCAACTACTTAAAATGCAATTATATGCATTATTTGGCTGTTGTGCGCGTATTTTTATACAAGAATACGCAGAACGTACAAACAACATGCAGCAGCAGCAAATGAGAAGAAGAAAACGAAAACGAAAATGAATGTGAATGTGAAAATGGAAAACGATGATGGCAACCGCCAAGTATTTAAATGCCCACCTCAGCTACTAATTATTACCAGGAAAAACGCTTCAAATTGACGTTTCATTTTGGTTCGTCAACAACAGCAACAACGGGTTAGGGGTGAAGCGAGTGTCCCCCTTATTTTCATGTTGTTCTTGTAGTTGTTGTTGTTGTTGAAATGGGGGTGTGAGGTCCCGTCACGTCGTGATTATGCACAACCAAAAGCGAACATTGCTAGCAGCGATCGGTGCGTCGATCGTCGACTGAGCTGCTTGCCACTCACTCGAGCGTCGAGTCGCGCTGCTCGACAGATTAACGCACTCGAGAAATTATAAAAAAATAATATTTTTCTTGGAACTGATACCATTTTAAACGAATTGGTACTCGAGTCGCCCAGGCAGCATCGACGATCATCAGCAGTCATCAGCTCCAATGCCTGAGAAAATGCAGCCTGCAAAGCGAACCAAGTGAATGAGAGAGCGAGACAGAGAGAGAGAGAGAGAGGAAGGTTGGAGAGGGGGCAGAGGGGGCGCGCGGGAGTTGGCAGAGATCGTCGATCGCAGCAGACGGCATTGCGTCAAGTGGCAGTCGACTGGACAGTCGACATGTCTGCCGCAAGTCTGCCTGATCTACCACTACCAGTCTCCCTCTCCCTCTCTCTCTCTCTCTCTCCCTCTTCCTCTCTCTCTTTGACTGGACACTGCGATCGCCACGATGTTCGGCTTGCTGCTTCGGCTGCTGGTTTGGTTCCCATGGGCTGGCTGCCAATCGGGCCGCAGCTACTCCAAAACTTCCAATGACGCTTGCACATTTCTTTACGACAGACATACATATATATACATATATATCTTCTTTCTTGCGAGAAATCGAAAAGAGAGAAAAAAAGAAGAAGAGTAGACTTTAAGGCCAAGCGCTCGATGCGGCCATTGTGAAGTGCTGATCGCTCTGGCCCCACGACGCGTCGCCACTTGACTAAATTAGTTTCGTAGAACTTGTAGGCTGTGGCCTTTTCATCATTCTCTTCCATTGCATTGCATCGCATCGCAGCGGATCGTATCGAATTGAAATTAGTAGAAACTCTGATCGCCGTAGCATCGCAGCATCGAGCACTTGGCAAGGTATTCTAACTGTTTGCTCCCATGCCAATTTGAAGATCACTCTGCCAATTGCATTCAATATATTTGTACTATATGCATCTATATATATATATATATGTATGTATGCATGTAGAGCTGTATGTATGCAGGCATGTGTAGTTCTATGCGGATGTATGCATGCATAAGCATGATCGAGGCAGCTTTATTGAACAGCTATAATGATCCTTAATAAGTACATATAGAATGTGAACTGATTCTTTTACTATTAACTATCTACTACTATTAACACCTAGACTGGTTCCACTTAAAGCCTCTAGAGTGCCAAATAGGTATTCAAAGTTTGTATGAAATATTATTTTAAATAAATGGCATACGCTTCGAAATTTTCATTTGGCAAGAGATTTGAGGATACAAAGTTTGTACTCAAGAGCTACACAACTTTGAGTTGGTTTGAGTTTGAGCTGAGTTTGGTTTGAGATTTTATTAGGGATAGATGGATGCACATATTACATACATATACACCTATTCATACAGTTTATTAAAATCAAACTTAGATTAAGTAATTTTTTTTTTTTTTTTTTTATATAATTCTCAAGTTTTTATAAACAAAGTCGACAAATAGAATCCAGTTTTTATATGCACTCATATATCATAGTTCATATCATTATAGCTCACAAATCAGAGCTCTTATTTGCGGTCATATATAGAAACCTTATTCTTTTCTATAGCAAATTTCTTGTTCCGCATTTCATTTTCACATCTCGTTTAGCTCTTCGCCCAAGCCCCGGCTTTCTAATTGCCCGCTCAACTAGACATGCGGCACATGCCATTTGTGTAGAAAAATAATCCAAACTTCGAACTCTTAAAATGTTAAATTTAAAATACGCAAATTCTCCAAAAAACCAAATGCAAATGAAATTTCAGTCAGCGCCTCTTGTGTGGGGTTGCAAATTATTCACACACAAATGTGTAATTACCCAGACACCGAACACATCAACAGCAGCAGCAGCAGCAGGAGTAGCAGCAGAAGCAGCAGCAGCAGGAGTAGCAGCAAGAAAGGCAATAGCAATAACAACAACAACTCTCATACATAGACACACACATGCTCTAACTAACACATATGCATATGCTGTAAAATTGGCAACACACAAAAAGCTTCAAGAGCGGCGCCGTTGTGTGTGTGTGTGTGTGTTGTCTAGGGGCGTGGCTGCTGCTGCTGCTGCTGCTGCTGGCATGGAAAATTAACAATTTTTCAATTAAAATCAATACCGAGTGCTTCTTTTTGGGTTCAACTGCTAAAAGTGGGCGATGTCTGTGTGTATGGGCAGGGGGGTGTGGCTGTTTGGGTTGGAGCCAAGCTGCAGCCACACACATGATAACGTTCTGTGTGCGTGTGTGTGTGTTGTATGTTGTTGTGCGCATTTCAAGCAAATAGCTTAAGTGCCTGAAAATATGCAACACATGCGACAAGCGGGCGTTGCTCCATGTGTGTGTGTGTGTGAGTGTGTGTGTGTGTGAGCGTATATGCTGATGTTGTTAGTTTCTTTTTTGGGGCGCCATCAAGTCAATTTCTAAAGTCTTTTTTGTCGGCACTCACACACACACACACAGACAAATAGTGCTGTTATTTTGCATGACATTTGCAGGCTAGTTGCTATGTGTGTGTGCTCTGAGGGTCGTAGTCTCAGCTCAGCTGCTGCTTTGCGGTCGTTTGGTCCTTAGAGTATTTTGTGGCTGTCTAACTGTTGAGCTGCCAAGCAGCTACTGTGTGTGTGTGTGTGTGTGTGGAATATACGCACTTGCCTGTAAGCAAAATACTCACACACACTGACAGTCGTTGACTATTTGCGGGCACCGCAAACAACGTTAAATGCAAATTTACGCCAGCTCCCCTTCGCACGCACGCCTCTGCCCCTGCCTGGCAGTCAGCTAGCCTCCCAGCTCTCTTCGCTCTACCCCTCTTCCTCTATCCCTCTATCCCTCTCTCGCTCGCTCTGTCAGTTGGCAAAGCCACAACAGTTACACACAAAATGGCCGTACTTTGGCGCCATTGCCTCAGTTGTTGCTGCTGATGACTATTGCCGTTATTGCCCAGCACGAAATTGTGACTGAGCGAGAGAGAGAGAGAGAGAGAGAGACGCACGTGTGAGCGAGAGGGAAAGCCAAGGCAGGGCCAGAATTGAAGTGTTAGTTGTAATGCTACTAATTGGACTCGCTTTTAGCAATGCTTCATGTGGCCCCAAGCAAGCCAAAGGCAAAGCTCCTTCAAGGGTGCCCATTCACACGTGCCTCTCTCTCTGTGTGTGTGTGTGTGTGCGTGTGCGTGAATACATACTACGGCAAAGTCTATAATTGGAAAATTTTGCACACTCGAAATTCAATTTTCAGTTTCTGCTGTTGCTGAAACTATGGGCTAACTGTGTGAGCATTAGCAATGAGATTAGGTGCTCAAGGCGAGTCAGCTCACAGAGAAAGAGAGAGAGAGAGAGAGTGAGATGGAAAGCGAGTCAAAGTGTGAGGACTTGAGATTGAGTGTGAGGTTAGGTGGCGATGCCACAAAGCATTTGCTGCTGACTAAGTTAATAAAGCTGAACTCATGCAACTAAATAGCAACTGTAATTAGAAGCGTATAGCGATAGGCCACTAGATACAACATAATGTCAAGTAATATTCAATTGGAATATGCGGGGCATTGCCAAAGAACAAAGTGCTGTATATCGATAAGATATCGATAACTAGCCTTTAATCTACATCCTTGAGATTGATTGGCGCTGCTTATCAATATTATCATTATTATTATAATCAGTAAGCATATGACTGCAGCTATTGTTTGATCTGCGAAACACTTTTAGTCTGTACGTATTCGATATTTATCGATTTGTTAAACACATAGTTATCGATTAATGGTTAGACAAGTTATATTGATCGATTGTGAAGGGATATCTATCGATATTTTAGCTATATTTTGGTTCACATTCATTTTGATGCTCATTGCCGGGTTTAGAGCCTTATGCTCTGCCTGCTGAGCCAATCGATAGTTTCTTAAGAAATCATCTTAAATGCCAGCACACACCGATATTAGCAAAAGTGCCCGAATGAACGTCACACTGCAGCTCCCCCCCCCCCTCAGTCGACGAATTGCAAGTCAAGTCTTCGGCTGAGTCTGTGCTAAGTGCCTCGGCACTTGAGCTGGTTCCCTAAGAAGGAGCGAACAATGTGGCATGGGAACGAGTAGGCAGCAGCTCGCCCGTTCCAGTTGCCATTGGCGTTGCCATTGCCCTTGCTCATACCCGCTACCGTTACCGTTACCGTTACCCGCTGCCCGTTTCGTGAGTGGCGCACTCAATGCGGGTAAAAGGGCAAATTCGCTTGAGTTGTAGGGCAGAGCGAGAGCGATAGAGCGCGCGCGAGAGAGAGAGGGGGAATGGCTGAAGTAACTGCGCCATAATTACACAATTTTTGCCTCTTTTTTTTACGTATTTTTCGTATAAATTTTTGTGCTAATCAAACACATTGAGCGAGAGAGAGAGTGCCTGGTAGAGAGAGTGAAAGAGAGAGAGAGAGAGCGAGTGAGAGCGTAAGCTTTTTAAGGGTGGCAATTTGTCGGCGTTCAAGTTCACTCGATGAAAACACACGCAATCTCTCTCTCGCTCTGTCGCTCACTCACTCGCCCTCTCTCTCTCTCTCTCTCGCTCGCTCGCACGCTCAGCCGTTGCTGACATTTAGCTAGAACAATAATGGCCATTAAAATGCTTAATTATATATTCGCAAACGTAGCTGATTTTTTGAAGCCTCCCAAAACGACTCTTCGTCTGTGTCCCCCCACTGGCCCCCTTCGACTCTGAACTGGCTCCCCCCTCACCCCTAAAGCATGCTGACGCTGCTATGCAGAGTGATTTTTGGGCAGGACTCGGCTCAATGTATGCAGCGACTGTTGGAGCTGCACTTGAGCCGCTGCTGAGGTTGATTGCTTATTAGGACACTGACAGGATGGCAGACTCAGTGCAGCAGGAGGCACGCAGGACTGATAACAATGCCGTTGAAGGTGTGAAAAATCAGCGCACAGAAATCCAAACAAAGACAACGAGACAAAAAGGAAATGCAAATTCCTTGCCTTCAATCGCGAACATCCTGAGCCCAAATGGAATCCTTTTACTGCTCCACGTTTCTCTTAAGCTTTTTTCTTTCTGTTTTTGTTTTTGTTTTGTGTTTTGCCAACACAACACGGGCAACACCTCGCTCCAGCAGGATGTAATTAGTTCGTTAATTCATTAAGCGCACTGAATGCGATGGTATCAAATTACCTGGCCACGTCCTCTCTCTGTCTCTCTGTCTGCATGACTCACCTGTATGCGATCCTCTGGCAGTTCCGTTTTCAGTGAGAGCATCTCGCGGGCATAGACATCGGGATAATGGGCCTCCTTGAATGCTTCCTCCAGCTTCTCCAGCTGATAGCTGGTGAATATGGTGCGGCTGTGTCGACGCTTCTTCTTCTTCTTCTTGCCATTGGGCCCGAGACCGGGACCGACACCGAAACCATTCAGGCCATCCATGCCAAAGTCCTTGGCAGCCAAAGAGCCTGCAATTAGGTATTTATCATGATATAAGATCGATTTGGAATTCAACTTTCAATTGCAATTGCAATTTCAATAAGTTCTTCAATCTCTAGTTATGAGAAATCAGAGTAGATTGGATTATTGTATATATTCTATATATTATTCTTAAGCTTGACTTTAATTATATATTTCATTCAATTTCAATTTCATTTTCAATCTACTTAGACTTAATCATTTCAATTTCTAGTTCAATTCTACATTAAATTCAATTTTAATCATTCAATGAGTTTTTCTCTCTCCCTCTCTCTCTGTCTCTCTCTCTCTGTCTCTCTTCACTCTACCCCAATTATGCACATATATTTCTCATTCTCATATTTAAAGCTCAACTTTTGCTTTCATTTCACTTCAAATTTAGTTTCAATTCCATTTCAGCTTCAGCTCTTCTGCGCTCTTTCGCTTTCCCTCAGTTCTTCCCATTTCCTTGTCAGAATTGGTTCACAGCCTTCTTCTTCTTTTTTCATTTTTTTTAAGTGCTGCTCCCATGACCTACACAGTGAAAAATTCCTCCCACAAGCAAACACAGGGGAAGGGAGAGAGACAGCGACTGGCTGCCCCTATTTGAGGGGTCGCTGAAGCGCGACTTTGAGTGTTTCTGGGTTTTAGTTAGAATTGAGTTTGTATCGCTTTTGTTTTTCTTTCCAACAACTGTGTTATTTTAAATATTTAATAATTGTATCTAGTTTCGCACTTCCTTCGGTGGCTGCTTCAAGGAAGACAACACTTGACATCGTCGTGACCCACGCAGCGCTGGGGAAAAGTGAAAGCGGCTGCCGACTGCAGTGCGAGGATGACAACGACAACGACGACGACGACAACGATGATGATGATGATGATGATAATCATAATGATGTTTATGATGATGAGCGTGTTGACAGGCACTTTTCGCTTTGCTTGAAGGGGATCTTGTCTAGCCGCCGATCAGCGCCACTTGCCTGGAGGCTCGAGGCCTCCGATGCCAGCAAATTTTGTGGCTGCCTTTCAATAGGCAAATCGAAGAGGATTGAAGCACCCGGAAAAACACACAGCGAGCTCAAGACAAAGGCTAAAATCCAATAGCAAATAGAGCTGGTTTCATTTTTTTTTCTTTCTTTCTTCTTATTTTCGAGGCAAGTAAAACAACAAAAAGCAAGCAGCAGGGGCATGAAAAAGACGCGGAAAACATGCAGCAAACTCATGTGTGAGCGCTTTACTCCAAACCAATTCGCATTGAAATTCGATATGAAAAATTAAGTAGAAGCATATTTATGTAGTCGATTGTTGTTGTTGTTGTTGTTGTTGTAGTTGTCGCTGTCGCTGTCGAGTTATTCAAGTGAAGCGCTGACGTGTATCCTTCTCACATAAATATACCTATATATATATACCTATATATATACATATATATGGTTGTTGTTTTTCCACTAAAGATGCGTGAATGATTGTGAGTGCAGCGTAGTGAAGTGGAATCGCTGTGTAATGAATGCGATTTGTGGCATCTTGAATTACAGACGAAATGCGGCAAAGGCAATTGCCTAAAATATTATACATAAGCAAACACACGGACAATATCCGCATTGAATACGTTCAATTTATGTCTGCCTGTCTCTGTCTATGTGTGTGTGTGTGTGTGTGTCGAGTCTTACGATTCGCATTAACTTCAATTGTAAACGCTCATAATTGCTCTGCCACATGCAATAGAATCGTATCATATTTAACACTATTTTCAATTTCAATAATATTCTCATTTATTTTCATTCAATTGTCTTTCAATCCAAGTCATACATTAAATTTTCGTGCTTCAAACTTTCTGTTATTTTTTTAATATTTTCATATCAGTAAGCTACATCTAGCTGGCTTCAATTTGTATTCAACTTCAACTTACGTTCAATTCGCATTCAATATTGAAAGGCAGAATTGTTATCTTACACTAAACTTATTTGTGCTTCAATGTAAATGTAAAATAACAAAAGTTTTATAAATTTTTCTATTTAAAATTATTTTTGTTTAGTTTTATGTTCAATTTCAATCAATATCTTGTTCAATATAGAAAATAGATCATTCATAAATATATTTTAAAATTGTTATATATGTATAATTCAGTATATTTTCAGTAAAAGTTCATGTCTCCTGTGTCAACTTGTATTCAATTCTTATTCAATATTGAACAGCAGCATTGTTGCCTTACTCTACCCTCATTTAGTCTTCAATGTAGACTAACAAAATTTATAAAATTTTCTATTTAAAAAACTATGTTTAATTTTATATTCAATTTCAATCAATATCTTGTTCAATATTGTGTTTCAATTAATGCAATAGCCCATTCAATTTATTCTCCAAGTTGTTTACATTTTTATACATATTTCACATAATTTTCGTAATATTTTCAGTAAAAGTTCATGTCGCTTGTTTCAACTTCAATTCTTATTCAATATTGAATAGCTGAAATGTTTGCTTTCAATTCCTGCTAACCTAATTTATTCCTTACCTTCCTCTGTCAACTATCAATTATTTAATTTCAATTTTCCATGTCCATTTCACTTTCAATTTCATATTCAATTTCAATCGATAGCACCTTCAATAACGTCCTTCAATCTAGTAATCAATTAATTCCATACATTAGCCAATTGGATTTGATGCCAATCAATTATCGATAGATCTATGAAGATATGACTTCAACTTGTGCTCAATGCGCATTCAATTAGTGTTATAAATATTGTAACGAGCTGGCTGACGCTAATCAACACTATGTTTGTGTGTTGCATAAATCTAATTATGCAATTATGTTGATGAGCAAATGTGCGAAATTAGTTAGTTAGACGCGCACAAAAGTAGGCAACATTAAATTCGCTTGCTCTCTGCTTACACTTGGGGCCCAGCGCACTTTTAATGAGCGCACACGCATACACAGAGCCCGTCCTACACACACACACACACACACACACACATAGAGAGAGAGCGGAAAACTCATGTATATATGTATATATAGCTTGGCTTTATTATTGAAAGTTTTGCCAACATAAAAGTCGAGGCAGGCCAATGCCACACACACACGCAGACACAGCAGCAGCACATGCCAACCTACACACAGACACATTCACACTCACACCCACACACACACGCACATGCATCACAACATATTAGCAATTAAAATTTTCTTAGTTAATTACTTTAAGCAGACGACGACACGAAAATTCCACAGCGAAAAGTGTCGCAGCAAATGAAAGGCGACAGCGCAGAAAGAGACAGAGAGCGAAAGGGAGAGGGAGAGAGAGAGAGTGAGAGGGGGGCAGTAGGAAGTTGGGCGACTGTTACGTGCCACGCCCAACTGCATGAAGTGAATTTTATGAAATTTATGCGCATTTCACTAGAAAATTTAATTAGGAAATCTAATTTGCTCAAAAGCGCATAAAAAATGTCACCCAGCGTGGAAATAGCTGCTGCTGTTGCTTCCTGCTGCCTCCTGCTGCCGCCTCCTGCTGCCGCCTGCTCTACGGGCTGTTGCTTGGCCGCCATTTTGGTTCATTCAGCTAGCCGCAGTGTCTATGCGTGTGTGTGTGCGTTTATTGTCTATGTGGGTGGGAGAGAGAAACAAGAGAGAAAGCGAGAGACATAGAGAGAGAGAGGGAGAGAGAGAGAGAGAGAGAGGGTGCGAGCTGTGGGAGTGGGGCAGAGACATGCATCAAGTAACCAACAAAATGACTAATTCGTGGCTCATGTGTGAGTTGACGCGCTGTCTGTGTGTGTGTGTGTGTGTGTGTGTGTGTGTGTGGGTGTGTGCACGTATGTGTGTGTATGTCGCATAAACAGTTGCAAGGCAAAATACGCTAATAAAGTGGCTGAGCAACAGCAGCGACAGCAGTGAGAGCAGCGACAGCAACGAAGGCAGCGCCCGTCACCAAGCGAGGGGGGAGGAGTATTTGCAATTTGCATTAGCGTCAAAGTGGCTGCGTTTCTATGCATGTGTGAGTGGGTTGTGAGTGTGTGTGTGAGCGTGTGCGAGTGCGTTGCCAAGCTAGCTATCTCGCTCACGCTTAGTCAGTGGCATTGGCATTTGTTGACTTTTTGCCAGCTCTGTTTTTTTTTTGTATTTGTACTAATTAGAAATTAAATTCAATTATTTGCTTGAGAAATCAAAAAAATAAGATTTATTTACATATATAGAATAAAATAGGGCAAATGCGAGAGAGAGAGAGAAAGAGGGAGAGAGAAAGGGAGGGAGAGTGTAGAAATATTCTTAAAGTAATTAGAAACGAAACTTGAGATTTGTGTTCAGTATGAGAAGTCGTACAGGGAGAGACGTCTCACATAGAGAACATCTGAAGATATAGAAAATAAAAGTAGAATATATTATATAAGAAGACTTGCTTTAAGTACAGTTAGACTTATGCTGGATGGGAAGCTTGTTGAAAAGTATTCTTAATTAACTTTGAAGCAAGAAAGAAAGTGAGTGTGAAAGATGAGAGAAAGTACGAGGCGGGAGAGAAGTAGAGATAGAGAGAGAGAATGTGAGTGAGTGAGTAAATGAGAGAGATGGAATGAGAGAGAGAGAAAGAAAGAGAGAAGCCTAAGACTATGTTTCAAATACTTTGCGCACAGACTAAAATTGTTTACAGAGTAAAAGAACTGTGAATTAGAGTTCATCTTAGAATAGAACGAGAAACTGAATCATATTTGTGATTCAAATTGCAATCATTTTGCATGACAGCTCCTACATTCGTTCAAAGAACCCGAGATTGGTTGTAATGAGATAATACTAGTTTACACTTTGAAATGCTTTCATTGAGAAGAACTTCGCTCTTTAATCTAATCCAATAGGGTTCAGTTTGAGTCTTAGCCTAATCAATCGCCTACTACACGCATATCTTCTTATATCGTCTCTCGTACTCCATATTCTCGTCATCGAACATCCAGGAATCCAATAATAAATCCAAAATATATTCGATATGCATAAAATTTGTTGTCTGACGTCATTTACTCATTTCCTCAACTGGCACGCAAAGCTTCGCTGCCCACTCTCTCCCTCTCTCTTGCCTCTCTCTCTCTCTCTCTCTCTCTCTCTCTCTCTCTCTCTCTCTCGCGTTTGCTTGGGTGTTCGTCGTAATTTGCGCACTCAATGGAAAATTGTTAATTAGATTCCTTGCTTGCCGTGTGACTTTGTCTTCTTCACCACGTCGTCATCGTCGTTGTCGGCCATTGTTATGCTGCTGCTCCCCCCACCTTCTGCTCTCTCGCTCTCCCCGTCGCCCTTTGCTTTGACCCCTCACTCATCATATTCAAAGTCCTTTGCCATCCCGCTTTGGCGCATGCCCCACGGCTGAAGCGTTTTAGCCGTTGCCTTTGTGTCAAAGTTGGTTAACGTGATTGCTGTTGGCCCTTTGCACCAGCCCACCCCCCCCCCCCTCTCCACCCACCTCCTGCTCCATCTCCTGCACACCCGACCTCAACTACCAATTGTTTTAAACCACCTTTCCGCTTCAACGACTCAGCGAACCCAACGAACTTTAAGTGCAAAGCATTTTACAACAGCGACGGGCCAAGAGGAGAGCGCAATTTTTGCACTAAACTTTTTGCTCTTTCACTTTTTACTAACACCACACGTACGTGTGTGTGTGTGTGAGTGTGTGTGTGTGTCGTGTGCGCTCAGGTTTCGGTTTAGTGAAATCTCCTCAAACGGTAACGAGTGCAGGAAATAACACGGATGCGGGCGACGAAACATCTGAATATCCGGACATGGACCACAACACACACACACACACACACAGGCAGAGGGGCGTTGGGCGTGGCAATTGGTTAGGTGCATCTGCTAAACGTTGCCAACTCAAATGGGCCATCAGCCGAACAGCCAAATAAGCCATCAAAGGCAATTGATTCATTAACACATTCAGTTGCTCAATTTGAACACAATTACGTATTTGTAACTAATTCATTTACTTAACTGAATCACTTGGATGCCTCAACGTTTACGGATGAGGCACAAAGTGAGATGGCAATAGAGGAAGAGAAGCGATTGCTGAGTGAAATCGATATAACATAAATTTGTGCTTTGATTAAACGGATTGCTTAGATATCTCTGAGTGAAGCAGCTGCAGTCTGCCACTCAGTCATACCCTGTAGTACAGTGATGAATGGGGGTTTCTTGAATCGCATAAGCACAAGCTTGGGAATTATATTATTTTATGAGAGATATCGTATTGTTTTTAAGAAGGCATCTAGCATCTTGGCTGCACAGACTGCATGAGAGTAGGACAAATTAATGAGTGAATGGACAGAGAGACGGGCAGAATTATGGACGGGAGTAATGCGGAAGCAAGAACGAAATCCTTAAACGGACGGATAGACGGACAGATAGTCATATGGACGAATGGACGGATAGACGAGTGAAGCGAAACTGGACGTAAGGAAAGACAGTCGGATATATTGGTAGGCGGGAATACGGATGGATAGACGAATGGACGGATGGATGGACGGACGAATGGACGGGTGGATGGACGGACGAATGGACGGGTGGATGGACGGACGGATGGACCAACGTATAGACGGAGGGATGGATAGACGGATGAACAAATGGACGAATGGATGGACGGATTGACGGACATATGAACGGTCAGATTGACGGACGGATGGACGGACGAATTGACGGACGGATGGACGAACGGATAGACGGACCAGAGACGAAGCAAAAAGCACATGAATAAACCGACAGATGGACAGATGGATATAAAAACTATGAGACAGGCGCAGATACGTTTGGATAGACGAACCAAGAAAGAGATGGACACAAACACACAGGTTGGATAGACATATGGAATTATGAGCAGACGATGTATCGAACGAACGGTGGAACGCTTTAACGAACAAACAGACATCACAGAGCGATGATCTCTGACGAATTCTGATTTTTCGTTTTGCTCTAGAATATAAGCTTCTATTGGGATCTACCAGATCTCTTTCTGTTTTTTGCACCATTTAGTTGATATACGTCCGTTGGAAGATGGACATTATCATTAGCTCCTTAAAAATTTGATAAATTTGTTTCTCAACATATTTTCGTATATTGATTTCGCTTTCGATCAATGATAATACTGATAAAAACCCCTAAAAGTCATTGAAACTTCTCTACAGGCTATCAGCAAACAGAAGAAGGAGAAGAAGTGGAAGAGGAAGAAGAAGGAGGAGGAGGAGAAGAAAAAAAGTTGTCAACACGTTTGCTCCCCTTTCCACTGGCGATGCTCATAAACAATTCAAACATTCACTCAACTGGTGTGCGATGCGAAATGCGATTGGTTCCACATGTGCCAAACGTGTGTGTGTGTGTGTGTGTGTGTGTGTGTGTTTGTGTGTTGCATGTGTGTGTGTGTGTGTGTGTTTGTTTCAATTAAGCACAAAGCAGAGGCCGTGGGCTGCCAGCTCTGCAAATGCATTCGCCATGGCCAGCAAATAAAACTTAGACACGCTCCAAGGCTGCACAGGGTTGAGCAGCAAGGCAAGGGTTATAACCAGCCACGAGGAGAAGGTGTTGCAAGGGAGTGAGTGGGGGGTAGGGGTAGGGGTGAGGGTAAGGGGACTAAAAAAAAATGCCAATTAAAATCTTAGCCGGGACAAGTGCATCATCAGGCAAGACAAGACAAGACAAGGCAGAGGCCGACAAAAGAATGAAGCGAAAAGAGATGGAGCGTAGCGCAATGCATTCTCTCTAAGCACTCTCTCCCACTCTCTCTCTCTCTCTCTCTCTCTCTCTCTCTCTCTCTCTCTCTCTCTCTCTCTCTCTGTCTTTCTCTCTATGGTGGCTGCTTAAGTCGAGTGAAGAATAGAGTCACAAGGGGAAATTGCCCCACTTGACGCCTTTGTGTGGAGCTCGTCTTGCTATCCGCTCGCAAATGGCTCAAAAGTGGCTGTTTTTCTTCCTCTTCTGCTTCTTCATCTTCTTGTTGTTGTAGCAAGTGAAGAATGCGAGCGTCAAGTGGCTGCTACTAAAATACTTAAGCAGCCCACTTCTGGCCTGCATAAAAAACAAAATTAAAAACAAAACAGAATTGCCAAGAATGCGCTGGCAAGTGGCAAAGTTCGTGCTAACCAGAGATTAGAGATTAGAGCCAAGTGCGCGAGGCAACACAAAATGGCAATTAACCAGGCCCAAAGCACAATAGAATAGCAACAGTTAGTTGAACTAGTTGCAGCTAGAGTAACTGCAATTGGAACAGAACATAGGAGAGCTATGAAGTTGCAACGGAAAGCTAGTCTATTTATAGACGACAATTCGATAAGCGATAGCGTTATCGATAACTATCAATAGTATATATAGTTAGTTATCATTAGTTTCAGTGAGTTAAGTAGCTGACAAGTCGACAAGCGAGAATTGGACAAGTGTTATCGATAGCTATCAATCGAATATAACGTTAGTTATCGATAATTATTTTGAGTATTGGACATTTTTGTAAAGTTAGATGGAGTTTTCTTGCTATTGCTATTGATATACTTTGATCTAATGCTCATTGAAATCAAATTATTATAGAATTATTATAATTATTAACATAAGCCGAATCGATATATCGATATACTAATAGGCTTTGAACTCATAGTTCACTAAATAATTAATTAACAATTAAAATTGATTTACATAAACAATTACTGATTACCACCAATAGCTATTATTGATTGTTATCGACTTTTTTGTTATACTCAAAAGATAATAGCTAATATGAGCTCAAAGCTTTGATATTCTGAAATGAAATTGTAACTATAATAAATGACAAAATCTCACAGATTAAGAATTTCAATTAATATCTGTTATCAATTGTTATCGACTTTGCTATTGAGTAATCGATATAATAATAATTAAGTAATGCTTAATGCTTAATGATACATTCATTTATCTGTCAATAGATATTATATGCGTTCATCAATAGACTCTATCGAATTGATCGATAATAAAATATGTTTCGGAATGCGCTGCTTTCGAATTGAATTAGCTGCAGATGTTACTGCTCCCCTCCAATTGACTTCATGTGTGAGGACAAACAATTCAATTTACGCACTACACTCCACTACACGGTACATACGTTTTCACTGCAGCTCTGGCAACCCTTTGTTCCAATTGGATTCTATGTGTGCCTCTTATTGGATAACTTTATGTGCGCCTCGCAATTTCTTTCGCTTTTGTTTTGTTTATTTTTTTTTGTCTTCTTTCGTTTGTTTTCGGGCATGTGTGTGCCGAAAGGGTTAAAGCACAAACACACACACACACACGCAGGGATGTGCGTCAAGGATGTGTGAAGGCTGTGTGTGTGTGTGTGTGTGTGTGTGTGTGTGTGCGAGATGTATATGCGTGTAAATTGCGTATAAAAACGTATGTTGAAAATATTTATTGCCCGTTGCGAATGCAACAAAATGAAAATGAAAATGGAAATGAAAATTTCATTAGTTGACTTTTGCCACACACACGCATATGTGCATATGTGTTTTTTTCTACTTTGTTTTTGTTGTTGTTGTTGCTTGTTTTAAGCTAAATTGTTTATTTTATTAGCAATTTGGAAGATTTATTAGTTCACCAGGAGCTCTCAACACGAAATGAAGCGCCGGAATGCCCATTAATTAGCGTGCAGCTAGACAATCACAAATGTGTGCGAGAGCGAGAGCGAGAGCGAGGGTGTGTGTGTGTGAGAGAGAGAGAGAGAGATAGAGGTAGTTGCTGCTGCCCTCTGTGGGTCAGTTGTTGTTTCAGAGCTTTGCAAGGACTCGATTCGCAATGCGCTCATTGCCTACCTTTAGGCGCTTCCTTTTAAAATTTCCCAATTGGAATTTAACTCAACTTTCAACTCACCCGTTAAACATGTTCCGGTGCCAGCGAAATTCTTCAGCTGCGGAAAGCCTGTAAAAGAAATGAATAAAACAAAGATTGTGTATAGAAATTATGTTGAGTTGCAGTTGAGTAGAGTAGAACTTATCGAGACATTGGGAATTCGAAAATGAAATGATTCTATGTTATCGATATTCTATGTTATCGATAACTTATTATTGTTATGCACATATGCATGTATTTGTATACAAATATTATAGATATTAAAAGCTTTTCATAAAAATTAAAAGTAAACTCTGAATGAAAGCTATCTTATCGATAACTTGTATTTAGTTTTGTAATCGATATATGTATGTCTTATATATATTGTATGATAGTCAATGAAATGACGAATAGAATAAATTTGGTATCGATGTGTATTAATAGGATGTATCGATATATATCCATAGTTATATTATCGCTATATAAATAAAGTATATATTTAACTATAAATTATCGATATTATTTATCTATTTGATATATTTCTATTATATTTCGCTGCACTTAAATACTTCAAATTTGAGTCGAAGATATATATTTGGATAAAGAACTCAATTAAACTGCAAACAGAGTATTGCGCAGTCAGTTGATTTGGTTCGTTTTCTAAATGAGACGCTGCTTTATTAGGCGGCGCATTTATTAGCCTTATAGAAGCAGACGGCTCCAATGACCTAGCCCTGACCGTGCCACATCTTGTGCCCCACCGAAGAAATGCAAATGCTCAGCTCGGACAGCCTGTAGAAGCGTCGAATGAGGCGGATGGGACGCTGGAACCGTGGGACGGTGGTGTGGAGCGAGGGATCGCTGCTTGGAGTGACATATCAAAGCAAAATCAAATTTGACAGACAACCGCGCTAATTTCTGCTCGATGTTTCATTGTTTCAAGGCGTTCATCGGCCGTTCTCTTTCCAAAAGAGGGTTGCGACGCGCAATGCAGAGAGCCCTCGGGGATAGTCGGGGCACTTCGGTAGGGTTAACGGAGGGGCTGCAGCACATGCGAGAACTATACGAACATTAAATACTCTCATCGTATAAATATTTATATGCCTGAGCTCTATGTATACAGACGTTGCCACAGAGTCATACGATATGTTGGAGCTGTTGTGAATTGTTGGCATTCTATAGGCGTAATATTTCAATATACAAAAAAAGTCTCTTTAGACAGATTAACATTAACTTTGATTAATGCCATAGCAAATCAACTTGAAAACCTGATTCTATACGAGAAGTCAATTCTTGAGAGGTGTATCAAATTATCGGTATATTTCAGCTTAATTAAATTAAAATAGAAAATGAAATAGAAAATATTTTCAAACGAAATTGCTAACTAGATACTAGATACTAGATACTAGATACTAGATACTAGATACTAGATACTAGATACTAGATACTAGATACTAGATACTAGATACTAGATACTAGATACTAGATACTAGATACTAGATGCTAGATGCTAGATATTAGATGAAGCTAACTAAAAGAAAGAAAGCAATGAAAAGGAAGAAGAGAGAAAATGCAAGCTAGCCTATAATGAACTTGATTGATTTAATTATTGATTATATATTATATATTATATAAAATATAAATATATATGCTAACTGAGATAAATGTATGCTTTATAGAGCAACTTCTGCGATAGGTTACATAATATATAATAAATTCTTATGGACCTTTCTATTAGTGTATAAAATGCTGAAAGCACAATAAGAGGGAGAGCGAGAAAAAGAGAGATAGAGTTCAACTGAAGCAATACACAAGAGTGTGTACATGTATGCATGTACATACATATATGTCAGTTTGTGTGTGTGTGTGTGTGAACCCTACTACACCAAGCTGCCGCGAGTGAAGCGGAGGATGTCAACAATCAGCACACATCAAACTGGAAACTACATTTATTAGCTTTCGCCTCAGACCCGCCAGCCGCCCCCTCCGAATGCCTTGGCCACCCCCTTCACCACTCCACCCCTCACTCTTCCTCTCTCCCTCACTCTCACTGCTGGCATGCCCTCGCGCCTCTTGCCGCTTAGTAACCGCTGCGGCATGTCAACGGCAATCAGCAGCCGTTGCCGCTGCCGCTTGTTGATTTACCAAGAATTTTGAAATTGTGAAATTCGATATTGCGCGAAATTCTGTGCTCTGTAAGGAATTGTGTGTGTGTGTGTGTAAATGTGAAAACGCACAGCTCTATAGAAATGCAAGTGACGAAGTATTTATAAACTGATTAAGGCTAAACAATAGCTGATATGGGTCGACACGAGGCGAGCCGAGCTGCGACGCGCTGCTTGGCCTCTGCTTGCTGAAACTTACGCAAATTTACAGCTAAACTTGCAACACACACACACACACACGCATACATATATATGAATATATATATACTTATGTATATTCTAATCGCGACCACACAAAGCGTTCTGCCACGCCTCCCTAACAGCTCGGCCTTCCGTTGCTCCAAAGTGGAGCCAAAACAAGAACGCAAAAAAAAGTCGCATCGTGAGCTCTCAGAGCACAGAGTAAAGTAGCTCTTGCTATGTACATGTGTGTGTGTGAGTGTGTGTGTGTGTGTATTGCGGGTCAAGTGAATCACAGCTGGCAATTGCCATACAGGTTTCAATTGCCATACATGAATGCATTCGCATTCGCCGTAGATATGACTAATTTGTGGAAAATGCTCGCACTCAAAGCAAATACAAAGGTGAATACATTGTGAATACATTGTGAATACATTGCGAATAACTATGAATAGAAGACAAGTTATTCATTTAACTCAAAATTGTAGTTATCATATGTCAATAAAAACCGTTTTGAATATATATTGAGTGTGAATACATTCAAAACTGCATTCACTTGACTCATAGTCGTAGTCAGCTAATATTGTAATTAATTTCTAACATTTGTTTGCCTTCAATTGAAATCTGAATACAATATTTACACATACGCATGTAGTGAATGTTGAATGAGTGCACTCATGAATGCATAGGCTAGTAAGAGTTTTCAATGCATCAATTATTGCATTCACTGTGTAATCCAAATTGTAAATATCTAAGTACCTTTCGCCTAAATATTGACTATCAGGTGAATACACTCACATACACCCATTCATTCATCCAATCAATCATGGACAACAAATCGAACAGGTCGGCAACTGTTTGGCCAACGTGCTCAAATCGTTGAGTGTCCACTTCAAATGAATATTTGTTGATGAATACTCGACTCTCAATCTGACTCTGAATCTGAATCGGAATCTCAATGAATGTGCGCTGCATAATTAGCAGTCGTCGACATCGAGCAGTGAAAGCAGCTAAAAATAGCCAAAAAAAAAAAAAAAAAAACAACAAAAAATCAAAGCAAAATGAAAAATAATAAAAATAAATGAATAAACAAATCGAATCAAAGAGAAAATTTGTGCTTGAACAGCGACTTTTAAATGTTCTTCTGGATTGTTTTCCTATATATGATATAGTGTATAGTGAAATTCCATTGAACGAACTATAGCTATAGATTAAATAAAGATTTACATACATAAATGTATATAGATCCATTACTATAGATACGGATACTGGAATAATTGACAGTTAAGATACATTGCTGAAGATGCAGATACATTGATATAGATACAATGTAGATGTATATCTATGCAGATCTTTATGAAGATACATTTATGAATCTCACTCTACATAGCTGCAGATAAAGTTAAAGATACAGATACAGATGCAGATACAGATACAGATACAGATACAGATACAGATACAGATACAGATACAGATACAGATACAAATACATTTATAGCAGCCAATGCTCGCGACACTCTCGATTACAAACTCATCATACCCCCTGCACAATTCATGTACTCTAATTATATTTAAATATCTAAAAAGTGCTGCGATTGGACTCATGACGATTCGAAACGAGCCGCTGAAGAAGCAATGCCAGAGCCGCAGCGATTCACATCGAGGAGGCTCAAGTGTTAAATCGTGTTTATTTGCGCCGAAAAAAAAAAAAAAAAATTATAATAATAATAACAATTCAAAATAAAACCAAAATACAAAAAATTACCGCCACGTTCAGCTTTCAGCTGTATCTGTATCTACAACAATGTATCTCTTTCTATGACAATGTATCTGTATCTGAGCCAATTTGTGCATAACTGTAGCTATGGCAATGTATCTGAGTCTATGTTAAAGTAAAGTATCTATAACTTAAGCAATGTATCTGTTGCGATAGGAAAGTATCTTGTGCTGTACTATTGTAGCTAATGTGAAAAGTATCTGTAGCTGATTCTATGTGAAAGTATCTGTAGCTCCAACATTGTAGTTGATGCTATGTGAAAAGTATCTGCAAGTCAAGCAATGTATCTAGTTCTATGGATAACCTATATCTGCAGCTATATAGCTATCTGTACAAATGTGTATATGTCTCTTCAATGCTTCTATATCTATAACTCTATATATATATGTATATATGTATGCATATTCATATCTATATTCGTTTATCTATATCTACATCTACAGCAATGTATCTGTATCTATGCCACTGTCTAATGTATCTCGCGCGCTGTATCCGCATCTGTGCGCTTTGCTTTTGGGCACGATCGCCTCGCTGATGATTGCCATGTGACGCTGCAGAAAATCTAGCATATGATTATGTGCTATATATATGTATATATATATGTATATATACACACACAGACAACTATTATTATTGTAATTATAATTATAATTAGTGAGATTTTGTATTTATTTGGTGAGTTTTGCTCATTTATTAAATTTGATTGCGGCTAATTTTGCTTTAATGTGAGACAAGCTTAACAGTCACACACACACACACACTCAGACACACACACACACACACACACACACACAGTAAATTAACCCCTCGAGTGGCACTCAGTTTCGTTTGTCAAGTTGCTTTAATTGACTTTTAAATTTACAAAAAAAAAAAAATAATAAAGAAAAAAAAAAACGAAATTCACAAAAAATCAAAGCGAAGCAGATTGAGTGTGTGAATGGGCGGAAGGGGTAGGGGTAGGGGGTGTTAGGGGGTAGGGGTAAGGTGGAGTGGAGGTTGGTTTCGCTAAAGTGCAACTGCAACAACAGCAGCAGCAATTGCACTCTCGTGTCGGCGGCGTTCACACCTCAGACAATGCGACCAAGTGGCATGCAGCATGCGGCACATGCGGCACAGATCCCGAGCCAGAGCTAGAGCTAGAGCCGTCAGAGAGTCAGGGCGTGGCTGGGCAAGCGCCAGCGGGCGGGCTCGCGCGACCCAGTCGACTGGACGGCGTTTGGGGCACTTGGCCAAACGGCTGCCATGGGATGAGAGCGACTTACAGCTCGTTGAAAGTCAGCCAAAGGGTAGTCCGCGCTGCAGCTAGACTTGGTATGCCTATATATATGTATGTAGGTATATCATATGTGATTTGGAAATTTATGAACTGCCAAAGTTCAAAGTACAGCTGCATGCAGCGTATTCGCTAGTCGAGCATACTCCATTGTTGGCGCATGCTTTGTGCGGTTTCTTTTAGCACTGTTTAAAATGTGCGTCAAAGCAAAATCAAAGCAAAGTCAAAGCAAGTTTGTCTGGCCAGGGTCTAGAGGTAGTTGGCCCCCCTCTCTTCACTCACTTCCTCCTCTCCTGCTCTGCCTCTCTGTCGCACTCTCCCTAGCATATAGAGAGACCGCACACATTGCAAACGGCGCACAATTAAGAATATTTCTATCAGCCTACAAAGTGGGGCACTTCTGTAGCAAGGGGCGGGGCAGTGATGGCGCGTGGGGTGGGGAGGGGTGGTGGCGGGTCGGTGTCGACAGCCTGAGGCTATTAGCAAACTGTCTCAAATATCAAAGGGCAGTCGCAACACGTTGCCTGACGGACGTCGGACAAATGAACGACGGACGGACAGGGCGTTTGGCGAGCATCTGCGTCGGCAGCAATTGACAAACAACAGTTAGCTAAAGGTGCCCCAAACACACACACATATTTATCGATTACATAATTATTCAATTGTTGCAACATTGCAATATGTTAATCAGAATTGAATTTTCATCTCACAGCCAGTCTTACGACTTTGCATTCAATTCAATTTGAATTGTTGTTGTTATTGTTTTTCTTTTATTAATAATTTTTCATTTGCTTGATTCAATTTATAGTTGAGAAAGGGAATCAATCAGAATGTAAGTATGTAAATATATATATGAAGGTATTTATGCATGTATGAATGTATGAAGGTATGAATGCATGAATGTATGAATGCATGAATGTATGAATGTATGAATGTATGAATGTATACTTCATTGAAGAGCTACTCTGTATAAGAAAATCCATTAGATCCGTTAGAGATTGAAAAGTTTTCAGTCTGCAGATTTAATCTAATTTAAGTTATTATTGTATCTAACAGTTGTAAGCCACAAAAGTTTAAAAGAAACTTAGTAATTATATATACATATATGTATTATATATTTTGCATATGAATCAAAATTAAGTTTTTTATTTTTGTTATTTCTTTATTTGTTAGATTTATTTCTTCATAAATTTCTTTTCTATTTATTTCCATTTGCAACTTTTAAATTATTTATCTTATAAATTTAACATATATTACTAAAAAATGTTTTTTCTTATATATTTCGCAAGCGCCTCAAAAAAAGTGAAAAAAAAAGTCAATAGAATATACTCAAAGAAAACATATGAAAATTGTTAATTTAAGCCAAACAGTAATTTGCCAAAAGGAATGCAGAGACGAGTGACCCCGCCAATGCCCAACAGATGGCGCTTCAAAGCTAAAAATTGCGGCACACAAAAGCATTGCGCTATCAATTTGCAATAGCATAAGTGTGTCTGTGTGTGTGTGTGCATGCGTGTGTGTGTGTGTGTGTGTGTGTGTAAACACATCAAAACGACTGTCACAACAAAGCGACAAGAGCCAAAGTGAAAATTGTCAATTAAAATATTAAAAAAAAGACAAGAAAATACATTTCTGTACACATTCAATATATGTATGTACATACATATGCATGTATGTATGTACATATGTATATAGAGTGTATATATGTAGATAAATGGCTAGTGGTGTACATTACCAATTTGGCGATTTGGTTTTTGGTTTGCCTTGCTTCCGTCTGTCTGTCTGTGTAAAAGATCAAAGGCACTTAATGGCCCGGCTGAGTGTGACCGTTTGTCGCGAGGTCGAATGAAAAGGGGTTGTGGAAGAGGGGAGGGAGAGGGGTTTGATGTTGTGTGAAGGCGCCATTTGGGTGGCAGGAAATCCGTTTTTGGGCTTTTGGCCCCAAACTTAACGCGACTTTAATTGACGAAAGGGGCAAATGGGAAAAATCAACAAAAGTGTAAAAAATCAACGAGACAAACAACACGCACACACACACACATACACACTCACGCACACAAAGAAGAGTTGGCAAAGCAGAACGTAGAGCAGCGGCAGTGGCAACAATATGCAAAATTAAATAAGATGACGTGAATAAAAAAAGCGGCAACAATAACAGTTACCAACAGCAAAAGCTGCGCCAAAAGTTCTTTCTCACATTTATTAAACAAATTACGCGAACACGGCACAAAGCAGAGAAAATATGCGATAAATAAATACAAATAAACACACACACACACATGTGCATACGCATGCATGTGTGTGTACATGCATGCACAATTAATAAACGAACCAAATAAAAATAACAACAATGCAGCAAGAAAAGAGAAAGCAAGCAATGCAAAAGAAATATCGTCCGGAAGTTTCTAACAAACAAAACTTGAATGAAGCTAGGCGAAAGAAAGAGCGAGAGGGAGAGAACGAACGCAGGTAGAAGACGGCACAGTGTAGAGTGCAGAGTGTATGTATAGAGTGCGAGTGCGAGTGCGTGCGCTATTTTTGCTCGTTCAGTGTACGCCTGTGTGTGTGTGTGTGTGTTGTGTGTGTGTGTGTGGGAGCAGTGCAGGCTAGCGACAGGCAGAACTTCAATTTGGCACAGTGAAACACTAACAACAACATGGTAAGTGATGACGATGACATTTCAACGCTAATTAAAATAATAATAACAATAACAACAGCATCAACCACAGCAACAATAACAGTTGGCACTTCAAGCAGCCAGATTATCTGTCGCGCATATACATATGTACATACATACGTACATATGAATGTCAGAATGTTTGTGTGTGTGGGAGAGTCAATCATTGTGCGCGAGCTTCAGTTTTCTGTTTACCGTTGTTGTTGCTGCTGCTATTGCTATTGCTGTTCTTCTTGTTGTTGTTGCCTTTGCTGCCCGTCTCGTTGCGGTAATATTGCCACTTGCTCGACTTAAGCTCGCGCTCTCTCATTGCCTCTCCGTCTCTCTTCCGCTCATCCGACCGACCACTAGTGCTGTGTTTCTTTTGTTGCTGATCCGCAGACAAAGTCGTGCTTAACAGTGAGACAAGACAGCCACATACAATTTCAAAATATTTATTACTCAAGCGTTTCATGCAGAGGCATTCATGCATGAGTATTTTTATTGCAAATCAAAATTAAATATATAATTAAATCTAACTTAGTTATTAAGAAATAATAATAATAATAATAATGAAATATTTATTTATATAGATTTAGGCTCTATTTTAGTTTTGTATCTCTGAAATAGTTTTCGTCATATTGTAAACAAAATAAATAAATTATAAATTCTAACTCGCTTACAAATTACATTTGCATTTATGTTTATTAATTGCCCCACTGTGACTGTGTTTCTCGCTTCTCTTTCACACATACATACATATATAAGCAATTGCCATTGCAATTAGCAGCTCAACTTGAGTGGAGAATTGGAGGTGGAGTGAAGTGGCTCAAAAGCTGCAGCTTGAGCCGTTGTCTCTGTCTGCGTGTGTGTGTGTGTGTGTGTTTGCATGTGTCTCTGATGGGCTCGTTGATTAATTTCTTTTTTATGCAAACTAAGCGGCTCTCGTCGCCTTGTTTGGAGGTGTTATGTGTGTGTGTGTGTGTGTGTGTGTGGTGCAGGTGACAAAACCAGTTGCCGATTATTCGATCTGTAACTGTAACAGTGGCACTGAGCGGGAGAGGATGGGGTAATTGAAGGTGGGGGCTTTTTTTTTGGGTGTTTCGCTTACCCTGTGCATGCAGCAGCGGGTGATGCGGTGGCATTGACAGTGCTGCTGGCAGCGGCGGCGGCGGTGGCTGCTGTTGCTGCTGCTGCTGTTGCTGTTGCGTGTGATGCTGATGCGGATGATGCGGATGGTGATGCGGATGCGGATGCGGATGCGTATGCGGATGTGTGTGCGGATGATGATGATGATGATGCACTGCAGCGGCCAGCTGATGTGGCATAAAGGCAGCGGCCACAGCTGCGTGTGCATTGAAATACGCCATGCGCGAGGCGGCGGCCATTGTTAGTTGTTGTTGTTGTTGTTGCTGTTGGTGATCCCTAAACTGTTGTTGTTGTTGCTGCTGCTGCTGCTGCTCCAACGTGGCCAAGCTGCTGGCTGCTGCTGTTGTTGCTGCTGCTGCTGCCAAGCTACCGTTGTTGCTGTTGTTGTAATGCGCTGCATTTGTTGTTGCTGCTGCTGCTGTTGTTGTTGTTGCTGTTACTATTGGCTTTGGCGGCGTTGAAGTTTCGCGCGCGTTATTTGTTGTTGCCGTTGTTAAATCTGTTGCCGTTTCGCATGCTGTCGCTGTTGTTGTTGTTGTTTTAGCGGCACTTGTTGTTGTTGTTGTTGCTGATGTTACTGCTGTTGTTGTTGCTGCTGCCGCAACGGCCAGGCCGAGCAGCTCTTGTATGGCAAATGGCGAGCGCTGCGGCATCGCGCTCGCTCTCTTCCTCTCCCTCTGCCACTCGCTTCACCCACTCACTCACTCTCTCTCTCTCTCTTTCTCTCTCTCTTTAATTAGTTTTTACTAACTGTTGTGAGTTCGAATTCGAACTCGAACCGTTTGCTATTATTTTGGTCTGCTTCGTAGAATTTCGGCTGCTGTTGCTTTTGTTTTCGTTTTTGCTCTTGCTTTGTTTGCTTTTAATTAAAACGGTATTTCAAAGCTTTGGCCACTTGCGCACTCTTTGGCGCGCTGACTGTTGCTCTCTCGCTCGCGCCCTCTCTGAGCTAATATGCCGGCTGCTCGTGTGTTAGTTGTTCGTCCATGAGTGCGTGTATGTGCATGTGTGCATGTGTGTGTGTTTGTGTGACTGTATGTGTGTGTTTACAGCTATCTGTAGGCCGGCAACAATAACAATCGAGTATAACTGCACTTATCACAAAAAAAATGATTTTGCTGCTGCTGCTGTTTCTGCTTCTGCTGTTGATGTTGATGCTGATGTTGCTGCTGTTGTTATTTCTGACGATTCGTTCGCGTTTGTCACGCGTTGTTTTTATTTTTATTTTGTGTCTTGTTTGTCGCTTATGTCGCCTGTCGCAAAAACACACAACAAATTCGCAATAATTTCCACGTTAAACTGTTGCCTGACTTAATGTGCAGCAGGAGTTTTGTCGTCGCCATCGCCGTCGCCGTCGTCGTCGTCGTTGCCGTCGTCGTCGCTGTCGTCTACGTCGATGCCTGCCCCAGCTTTGGTGGTTGGGACCTACTAGAAAGTCGCTGAGCGGTCCATCCAACGGTGGCATGCAACGTGCACGGGCAACGGCTGCGGTAACGGCAACGGCAACGGGATTTTTTAGCCTGACTTGATCCTTGGCAGCGGCGTTGCCGACGTTGACGACGTTGTCGACGCTGTCGCCACTGTAGTCGTTGTCGTCGCAGCGCTGCCGCTGCGCTGTCCGCATAGCTGCTGCGCAACGGTAAACCAACGCCAGCTTCAGGGGCGGCGTCTGTTCATTGCCGAAACAATAGCTGTGCCGCTCACACACACTGAGTCAGATGGCGTGCGCGTAACAGCGTCAATTTCCCCTACACAGTGATTTATCCCAACATGGCGCATGTGCGCAACAACACTGTGTGTGTGCGAGTGGCACAGCTGATGTTCGCTTGTGTATAGCTAGCTGAGCCGCTCTAACACACGCAGTACTTCCAGTCTGATGGAAAACTTCCAGTCGTTCGACTAGTTATGCTTGTGTGCGTGCGTCAAGCTGCACAAGTGTTTGTGCACATTTGAGTGTGTGCGTGTGCGTAGTGCCCATTTTGTATTGTTTGTGGTACTGGCTAGCACTGCCGCTGCTGCTGCCGCTGTTGCTGCGGCCGTTAATGGGGTGGGATCTGCGGCAGCGGCAACGGCAAGTTTCGGCTCGTTCAATGAAGGACGCCAATTTATAGCCAAAAAAAATATAAAAAATAAATATATAAAATGAGCTGAGCAGGAGTTGTAAAAACTACGTGTAGCAGTTCAATGTTGTTGTTGTTGCTGCTGCACATGTTTGTTTGCGAAGCCCATATTACTAAAAAAAAAAAGCCGTCTAATTAAAATGTTGCAGAACTCCTAACATGGCAATAGCCAAAAGTAAGCTTCGATTGCAGCGCCAACATCAAGCGCGGCTGATCATGACATACTCCAATACAATGACAAGCAACGCAAACAACAACAAACAGCAATTGCCAGGCACTTGGCAAACACAACGGTGCTTTTGTCATTACCATCGAATAAGCGACGCGTCGCTTCAAACGGTTTTTCTCACGCCCACACGCGCCATTAGCAGCCGCTAGAGCAACTGAGCAATGCCAGCCCACGCGCGAGCTTTTTTCGCCGCAAGTCTATTAAACAATCGAAATGCCAAAGCTACAATTACAACAACAATTGAATCGCGCTCTCACGACACAACTTCGTCGTCGTCGTCGTCATCGTCGTCATCGTCGTAGCCGACTCTTTGTCTACGACAGCGGCCACGCAGTCTGGAGACTTTGTTCGTTGCTGGCTGTGTGAGCGAGATGGCCAGTGCCTGGCACTCGATTGGCTGCAATGTGGGAGCGAGCGAGCGAACGATCGCGCTTAACTGCGTAGCTCGAGAATGCGTCGCGGCGTAATTCGATATTTTCCTGCGCAGGTTGTGCGATCGTCGCTGGAAGCGAATGTGGAATGTGGAAAGGGCGAAGTGGTTAGGGATTGTGCATGATTCATAGTTTGGGCATTTTTAATGCGAATTTCCCAGATTTCTATGCGCTCATTGTTAATTAACTTTGCAATTAGTGCGAGCAGGAGCAGGGCCAGACAATGCCAATAAGAAAATACGAAAATCTCAAATACAATTCATTTTCTGTCAAAATATAAATATTGAATTTCCTAATGATAATAACAATAATGATGCTGCCGCTGCTGCTGCTGATGATGATGATGATGATGATAATGATAATGAGTGCTCAACTGGTAATTCGATATGCTAGCATAGTTTTCATATTAGGCAGCAACAACAACTTTCAGCTGGCGATCATTTGGCTACACTCCAAGCCAGTGTGTGTGTGTGTGTGCCACTGTGTGTGTGTGTGTGTGGATGTCCTTAAGCCGTTTGTCCTTCAACTAGCAGCTTTGTTTTGCAAATATTTTGACGTGCAATTCTCACAGCGCTTAACAAAACATACCTGAAATCATTCTCTTATTGTAAACACCCTGTACGATCATAGCCAAGCGGGTATATGCATGCACACATATAGATAAAGTCAAGCTAAGCCAATAAAGTTCATAGTACAAAGAGAAAGAGAGAGAGAGAGAGTTAGAACACTTTTCAAATAGAATCAAAAAAGATTTACACAAACTGATATACCCGCTTGAGACCAGCTGCTGCGCAGTTTGAATGCCTGACTTGTATTTGCTTAGTTTCAATTAACTATTTAGTTGATTACGGGGTATCTTCGAGTCGTTGCATTGCATTGTTTCCATTGTTTAGGTTATGTCCGACATACAGGGTGCCTCGAGTTGTCAGTGTGGTAGTCGAGTGGCCGACAAATGATTCAATTATCGCTTTAACACTCAAGTGGAGCGTTTCAAGTGCGAAAGTTGCCCAAAAACACAAAGAAGAAGAAGAAGCAGATAAAGATGATGCTGAAGAAGCAGCAGCAGCAGCAGCAGCTAAACTTCGAGTTTCGGATTACCAAAAAGAAAAAAAAAACAAATTTAATAAATGAGAAAAAAGACCGACTGTCAATTATGTTTCGAGTTTTATTTGAACTACTCAGCAATTGTGGCATGCAATGCGACAAAGCTTTATTATGAACACATCAAGTTCAGTTAAAGAGACACAGAGAGAGAGAGAGAGGAAGAGAGAGAGAGAAAGAGAGAGAGAGAGAGGAAGAGATAGAGAGTGATAGATAGTTTAAGAGAGGGAGAGTGTGATCTATAAATTGGTCATTCTATTTGAAAAATGAAACTAAACATGCTTAGTTTTAGAGAGAGAGAGAGAGAGAGAGAGAGAGAGAGAGAGAGAGAAAGAGAAAGGTTGGTACGAGGTAGATTGAGATCGATAGATTGAGACCGATAGATTGAGATCGATATATGATAGAGGCAAGCCTTTCCTATTGCAACTTGATTGATTGCTGTCAAGAGAGTTTTCCGATACAGATAACTGAAATAGTAAAGCAGAGGCTCACAATTTAATTACTGATTGGATATGCATATAATATGTATATATGATATATCTATATATATTTCAATAACTATAAATAGAAGCATTAGATGCTGCTTTATATAGCCATAATACGCTGTCGAAGGGCTTCACAAATTAAGCAAGACAAAAGAGTGAGAAACAAAAACGAAAACAAAACAATAATATACTTGAAGAGCTTTTGTAAAACTTGCCAAAATGCCATTGTTCATATGTAT